>NW_026844098.1:659078-1223836 GCF_029531705.1 Pantherophis guttatus | reverse complement strand
AAGGAAAGGGGGAAAGGAGAGGAGAGAGGAGAGGAGAGGTAAAAGGAGAGGAGAGGAGAGGAAAAGGGAGAGGAGAGGAGAGGAAAGGAGAGGAAAGGAAAGGAAAGGAAAGGAAAGGAAAGGAAAGGAAAGGAAAAGAAGATGCTATCCTGTTTTTTAAAAGCTCACCTGAGAGGGAAACTTGATTAATTGCTCAGGATTTTATTTTTATTGGCTCTGATTGTTTTGGCTCATTATCTAGATTGACAGGTCAGATTTGACTGACAGGTCAGATTTAAGCTTTCCTTCCACGGCTTCATGACTAAACCTCATTCACTATACCTACATACAAATCTTCTTTCAACGTTCTCCACTAAATTTATGGCCAGAGAAACAGGGTAGGGGAGGAAAGAAGGAAAAGAAAGGAAAGGGACAAAAAAGTGACCTCTAGAACGTAGGGTTGGAAGGGACCTTAGAGGTCCTCTAGTCCAACCCCCTGCCCATGGCAGGAGAGTCTTATTTCTAAGAGGAAATTCTGCTGGAGTTTGTTGTCCTTGTGACATCTTCAGGACACAGGGATCAGAGGTGGGGTTTCAGCAGGTTCTGACCAGTTCTGGAGAACCGGTAGCGGAAATTTTGAGTAGTTCGGAGAACCGGTAGTAAAAATTCTGACTGGCCCCGCCCCCATCTATTCTCTGCCTCCCGAGTCCCAGCTGATCGGGAAGAAATGGGGATTTTGCAGTATTCTTCCCCTGCCACACCCACCAAGCCATGCCACGCCCACCAAGCCATGCCACGCCCACCAAGCCACACCCACAGAACCGGTAGTAAAAAAATTTGAAACCCACCCTTAACAGGGATGATAGGTCCCTGTCAGGTGGGAAGAATCAAGACCACACATTAAGAGCCTTGGTAGTACAGTGGTCTAAAGCACCCTGTTATTAAGACCAGCTGCCTGCAATTACTGCAGGTTCGAATCTCGCCAAGGCTCAAGGTTGACTCAGCCTTCCATCCTTTCTAAGGTAGATGAAATGAGGACCCAGTTTGTGGGGGCAATAAGCTGACTTTGTATAAATATACAAAAGGATGAAGGCTATTGCTTAGCGCATTGTAAGCCGCCCTGAGTCTCCGGAGAAGGGCGGCATATAAATCAAAATTAAAAAAAAAAGTACCAGTTACGTAATGGGTTACTCTTGCTTAGACACAAGAATCTGGTCAACTAACAGTCAGCACTAAATTGGAGGTAGAGAAAAGTTAACGGAATTCAAGAGAGTTCCAAAGGTGCTTTTTCAGGAGGCCACTGGACTTTCTGGTTTTTTTCTTTTGAAGACCTTTCGCTTCTCATCCAAGAAGCTTCTTCAGCTCTGACTGGCTGGTGGGGAATGGAAGGATTTATCTTCCTTGCAGACAGCTGGGACTCCAGGCTGATTCCTCTCTTGACTCAGTCCCCAGCCTCTGCCTCTCCTTCTCCTTCCACAGCCCTCCCGCTTTAATACATTTTAATAAGAGGAGAGCTGGGAGTTGCAAGCAGGTTGGACAGCGAAGGGATATAAAGCAGAGACATCCAACCTTGGCAACTTTAAGACTTGGGGATGTCAACTCCCATGGCTGGTGAATTCTGGGAGTTGAAGTGCACAGGTTATAAACTTGTCAAGGTTAAACACCTTGATTTAAAGCCTTAGTACACTTTTAAAAGGGCCGAGCCCAAGGACTCAGCCCACCCTCCCCAGTCAGGCCTAGGGCTAAAGCCCATCATCCCCAGCCGAGCCCAAGAAACCCAGCCCACCATCCCCAGCCAGCATATCTGGAACCTCCGTCCTCTGCCCACAACATTGTGTTGTATTTGTTTTTTTTTTTTTTGGATTAGTATGTTGTTAGGGCTTGTTGAACCAATGTTGATCAAAAGATGCAGAGGTGGGTTCTACTTACCTTCACTACCGGTTCGGAACGGGATCGCATGCGTAGATCGCCGATGATGACATCCAGGGCAGTGGGTGGAGCCTCCTGCCAGTTTACTACCGGTTCTTGCGAACCGGTCCGAACCGGGGGCAGCTCACCACTGCACCAAACCTTGTGATTCAGTCAGCTTGCTAAGCCGCACTGTCCCATTTCAATGTTGTGTACTTGCTGTGATGTGCGAACCAAGCCAAGATTACAGTTTGCAAACCATGTTTTGTGGCTTGACTGTCTGATGCCAGCAACACGCTTTTGCTATTTTATGTACCGCCGTCTCCTGCTCAGTTTATATACCAGCTGCACGTTGGCATTCTCTGCTATACATCTACTATAAAACGTCACCTCCGTTGAGCTACCTACTCTCTGGTTAAGTGTGGATAATTGCAGGCTTTTAATGCCTTTTATGTGCACGCACCCTCGGAAATAAGAAAGGAGCTTTTCCAGTTTGTCGCTTCCCTTTTTCTGTAAAAGCTGCTTCACAGCCTGACATACGGGGTTGATTCAAACCGGTGTTTCCAAGCTCAACAACTTTAAAATGGGTAGACATCCACTCCCAGAATTTTCTAGCCAGTGGGCTTTAAGATGGTGGCTGGGGAATTGCGGGAGTGGATGCTCACTTCAAGTTGCTGAGGTTGGGAAATACTGATTTAAAGGTTGTTAACCAGCGATTGTTTTCTTGAATCAAAGTTAGCCTGAGCTGACTTTAATTTTTTTTTAAAAGAAAATACCGTATTTTTCGGAGTATAAGACGCACCTTTTTCTCCCCGCAAGAAAGGGTGAAAATCTGGGTGCATCTTATACTCTGAATGTAGCCCCGCCCAGCTTCTCAAACAGAGGTTTCAGCGGCTGAAAAAAGCATCAGAAACGAAGCTTCAGAAAAAAAGCCTCCAAACAGAGCTTCAGAAAAAAAGCCTCCAAACAGAACATCAGAAAAAAAGCCTCCAAACAGAGCTTCAGAAAAAAAGCCTCCAAACAGAGTTTCAGAAAAAAAGCCTCCAAACAGAGTTTCAGAAAAAAAGCCTCCAAACAGAGCTTCAGAAAAAAAGCCTCCAACAGAACTTCAGAGGCTTTTTTTCTGAAGCTCTGTTTCAGCTCTGTTTACCACTTTATAAGGCCTTGGTAAAGCCACACTTGGAATACAGCATCCAGTTTTGGTCGCCACGATGTAAAAAAGATGTGGAGACTCTAGAAAGAGTGCAGAGAAGAGCAACAAAGATGATTAGAGGACTGGAGGCTAAAATATACGAAGAACGGTTGCAGGAACTGGGTATGTCTAGTTTAATGAAAAGAAGGATTAGGGGAGACATGATAGCAGTCTTGCAATATCTCAGGGGCTGCCCCAAAGAAGAGGGAGTCAAGCTATTCTCCAAAGCACTTGAGGGTAGAACAAGAAGCAATGGGTGGAAACTAAGCCAGGAGAGAAGCAATTTAGGACTACGGAGAAATTTCCTGACAGTGAGAACAATTAACCAGTGGAACAACTTGCCACCAGAAGTTGTGAATGCTCCAACACTGGAAGTTTTAAAGAAGATGTTGGATAACCATTTGTCTGAAGTGGTGTAGGGTTTCCTGCCTAAGCAGGGGGTTGGACTAGAAGACCTCCAAGGTCCCTTCCCACTCTGTTATTCTAAAGAGAGGAATTGGCCCCAAATACCCCAGCGACCTTTCATGGTTAAGGGGGCTGTAGAAACCAGGCCCCCTACTAATTTAACACCTTCCCCAGTGAACCAGACTGAGTAAACGAACCACAACAGATTTCTGATTGCAATTATAGTCTTGATAAATTTCTTTTAAAACATCCCACTGAAAAACTCTCTCCTCCAAATCAATTTTTTTTTCCCCAACAGGGTAAATAATCACAGGCAGAGAAGTATACACTGGAGAATTGTGTGATGAAGATCCTAATTCTCATGCACAACAAACAAACAAACAAATATTGAAGAGGCAGACGGATCCCTATCTTGGCTCTGGGTATATTAGGCCAGTTCAGCCAATCTTTCGCAGATACACATACACAGAACCAAGATAGGGATCTGTCTGCCTCTTCAATATTTGTTTGTTTGTTGTACGTGAGAATTTCGCAGGCTGAAAAAAAAGAAAGGAGGAGAAAGAGAAGGAGAGAGAAGAAGTGGACAGGAAAGAAGTGGAGAAGGAAGAAATGGAGAGGTGAAAATGGAGAAGGAGGAGGAGGTAGAAACAAAGAAGGAAGAATGGAGGAGAAGAGGAAGGAGGAGGAAGAAATGGAGGAGGAAGAAAAGGATTAGGAGAAGGTAGAAATGAAGAATGGAGGAGAGAAGGAGAAGGGGGGAAGAAGGAGAAATGGAGAGGGGGAAAGGAGAAGGAGAAGGTAGAAATGAAGAAGGAAGAATGGAGAAGAAGGAGAGGGAAGAAATGGAGAAGGAGAAGGAAGACATGGAAAAACAGAGAGGGGAAAATGGAGAAGGAGAAGATAGGAACTAAAAAGGAAGAATGGAGAAAGAGAAGAAGGAAAACATGGAGAGGGAAGAAATGGAGAAGGAAGACATGAAGAAATGGAGAGGGGAAAAATGGAGGAGGAGAAAATAGAAACTAAAAATGAAGAATAGAGAGGGAAAAAATGGAGAAGGAACAAATTGAGAAATTGAGAGGGGAAAGTGGAGAACGAAGAGAAGGAAAAAACAAGGAAGAATGGAGAAGAAGAGGAAGGAGAAGGAGAAGGAAGAAATGGAGAGGGAAGAAACGGAGAGGGAGCAGGAGGACAAGGAAGAAATGAAGGAGAATGGAGAAGAGAAGGAGGAGAAATGGGAGGGGAAGTGGAGAAGGAGGAGAAGGTAGAAATGAAGGAAGAAGGAGAAGAAGGAGAAGGAAGAAATGGAGAAGGAAGACATGAAGAAATGGAGAGGGGAAAAACTGGAGAAGGTAGCAATGAAAAAGGAAGAATTGAGAAGGAGAAAGGAAGATGGAGAGGGGAGAAATGGAGAAGGAGATAATAGAAACTAAAAAGGAAGAATGGAGAAGAAGAGGAAGGAGAAGGAAGAAACGGAGAGGGAGCAGGAGGACAAGGAAGAAGTGAAGGAGAATGGAGAAGAGAAGGAGGAGAAATGGAGAGGGGAAAGTGGAGAAGAAAGATATGAAGAAATGGAGAGGGGAAAAATGGAGAAGGTAGCAATGAAAAAGGAAGAATTGAGAAGGAGAGAAGAGAGAAAGAAGAAATGGAGAGGGAAGAAATGGAAAAGGAGATAATAGAAACTAAAAAGGAAGAATGGAGAAGAAGAGGAAGGAGACGGAAGAAACGGAGAAGGAGCAGGAGGACAAGGAAGAAATGAAGGAGAATGGAGAAGAGAAGGAGGAGAAATGGAGAGGGGAAAATGGAGAAGGAAGAGAAGGAAGTAGAAATGAAGAAGGAAGAAGGAGAAGGAAGAAACGGAGAAGAAAGACATGAAGAAATGGAGAGGGGAAAAAATGGAGAAGGTAGCAATGAAAAAGGAAGAACGGAGAAAGAGTTTCGCAGTGGACAGTGGGTACCCACCCATCATTAAAGGTAAACCGTAGTCGTTAAAAGTATAATTACAAAGCGTAGCGATAGATCTCTATTGATGATTTAATCAACCGGCTCAAGTCCTGAATGCACTTTTATGGCACCCCTAGGATCTATATGCCTCTGAATTAACCGGTCGCTGGGAATAACGTATTGATCTCGTGTCCCGTTTATGGGATGCTGGGGATTTATCGCTGGCCCAGGATGCCAGTCAACGCAGATCTCCAAAAGAAACCCACTTCTTCTATTCCTAGCATTAAACAGCGTGTCAAAATGCTCTGATGTACAGATAGACCTGCCAGATTTTATAGTGCAGAGCAGGTGTACCTCAGCTCCATTCCCCTGTGATTTTTTTTTTTTTTTGAGAGCTGGTATTAAAGGCAGTTCCAAAGATAATTGCAAAGTGGAGCAACTAAGATGATTAAAGGCCTGGAGACTAAAAAATATGAAGAACGGTTGCAGGATTTGGATATGGCTGGTCTAGAGAAAAGAAGGACAACGACATGATAGCAGATTCCAGTATTTGAGGGGCTGCCACAAAGAAGAGGGGGGTCAACTTATTCTCCAAAGCACCAGAAGGCAGGACAAGAAACAGTGGATGGGAACTGATCAAAGAGAGAAGCAATGTGGAATTAAGGAGGAACTTCGTAACAGTGAGGACAAATAACCAATGGAACAGCTTGCCACCAGAAATTGTGGGCGCTCCATCACTGGAGGTTTTTAAGAAGAGACTGGACAGTCACTTGTCTGTGGTAGAGGGTCTTTTGCTTGAGCAGGGGGCTGGACTAGAAGACCTCCAAGGTCCCTTCCAGCTCTATCCTATCCTATCCTATCCTATCCTATCCTATCCTATCCTATTCCTTATTCTATTCCAATTCTAATTCTATTCTATTCTCTATTTTGTAGTCTATTCCCTATTTTCTACTCTATTCTATTCTATTCTATTCTACTCTACTCTTCATTCCAATATTCTATTCTATTCTACTCTACTTACTCTACTCTACTGTATCTACTCTACTCTAATTTCTTAATTCCAATATTCTATTCTATTCTATTCCATTCTATTCTATTCTATTCTATTCTATTCTATTCTATTCTATTCTATTCTATTCTATTCCATTCTATTCCACTCCACTCCACTCCACTCTACTCTACTCTACTCTACTCTACTCATCAGTCAAGTAAGCTCTTTGATTTTTCCCTTTGTGCAAGTGAAATGCAACCATTCTGTCCAACCAGCCAGTTCTATCGTTGCTCAGAAGAGAGAACGTGTATCGGTGCTTCTTCTATTTCATCTCAATGTTCTCCGTGTGATGCGAAGCTCCGCCGAGGGGGCCTTTCAACAGCCGCCGTGCCCCGCCGTAGCCCTGCCTTCCTACGCAGATGACATCATGACCCTTTCAAGCAGTTTTAATTGGACTGAAGAGAGACCGAGGGTCTCTCTCTTGTCATCCTCTGTGCCGAGGGATGCCCGCGCGTCAATTACCAGAAGACTAAAAATAACGGTTTATGCTGGGCTATGATTGCGATAGAGATGGATTTGATTGTAATGAAATCCAGTCAAACACAGCAGGCAAATGAAGAGAGAAGACTGAACAGGTTATGCTTTCAAAGTACCTGGCAGTAGTTGGCCATGCAAGAGAATTTTTAAAAAAAAAGACGCAAATAAAACACAAGCAGTAAACGCTAGGGCCGTGATGGCGAACCTATGGCACGCGTGCCACAGGTGGCACACGGAGCCATATCGGTGGGCCCATGAGCTCAGCTCCGGCACACTGATTTTCAGGCGTTCTGGGTCCACCAGTCGGCAAAGAGGCCATTTCCAGCCTCCGGGGGGCCTCCAGGGGAGTGGGGAAGGCCATTTTCGCCCTCCCCGGGCTCCAGAGCCTTTTTAGGAGCCTGGGGAGGGGAATGAAAACAGGTCGACCAGATCCACTGTGCCATCATGGGCCAAAAATGGGGGGGAGCATGTGGGGGTCGCGTGCACATGCATGGGGGGTGGGGCGCATAGAATTATGGGTGTCGGCACACAAACGCGGGACCCCCCCCTGCGCTCCCCCCGCTTTTGGCACGCAATAGCAAAAAAGGTTAGCCATCACTGCGCTAGGGAATTCCTCGAAGCTGGGCATTCCAACACATCGGTTGTACGACCACGTGTCGCTAAGATATTTGACGGCAGGGTAGTGACTCAGATAATATAGTTGGCTCAAGTCGTCGCTGTCAAGATGACAGACCCGTGGAAGTAGCACCGTCTGCCTTCTCAAGGGTCTGATGCTTAGCTATCAAGCATGCTATTATGTTTAGGGATTAGGAGAGCAACAGTCAATGAAAAGGAATGGATTCATCTAATTAATTGCTGGCTAAGTGCATTGTTTCTGGGTGGCTTGCTATTTTTAACTGTAAAGGATAGATTTGCCCCAGGGGTGAAATCTACTTACCTTCCCAACCGGGTCGGAAGTGCACTCTTCGCTCCCGCGTGCACCAGAGGTGGGTTTCAGCAGGTTCTGACCAGTTCTGGAGAACTGGTAGCAGAAATTTTGAGTTTTTCGGAATACCGGTAGTAAAAATTCTGACTGCCCCCCTCCCCCTCATCAATTCTCTGCCTCCCAAGTCCCAGCGGATTGAGAGGAAATGGGGATTTTGCAGTAACCTTCCCCTACCATGCCCATCAAGCCACGCCCACCAAGACCTGCCACGCCCACCAAGCCATACCCACAGAACCGGCAGTAAAAAACTTTGAAACCCACCACTGGCGTGCACGCATGTCACATGAATAGAATAGAATAGAATAGAATAGAATAGAATAGAATAGAATAGAATAGAATAGGAGAATGTAGAATGGAATGGAATGGAATGGAATGGAATAGAATAGAATAGAATAGAATAGAATAGAATAGAATAGAATAGAATAGGAGAATGTAGAATGGAGTGGAGTGGAGTGGAGTGGAGTGGAGTGGAGTGGAGTGGAGTAGAGTAGAGTAGAGTAGAGTAGAGTAGAGGAGTAGAGTAGAGTAGAGTAGAGTAGAGTAGAGTAGAGTAGAGTAGAATAGAGAATGTGGAATGGAATGGAGTGGAGTGAAGTGGAATAGGAATAGAATAGAATAGAATAGAATAGAATAGAATAGAATAGAATAGAATAGAATAGAATAGAATAGAATAGAATAGAATAACAGAGTTGGAAGGGACCTCGGAGGTCTTCTAGTCCAACCCCCTGCTTAAACAGAAAACCCTACACCACTTTAGACAAATGGTTATCCAATCTCTTCTTAAAAACTTCCAGTGTTGGAGCCTTCACAACTTCTGGAGGCCAGTCGTTCCACTGATTCATTGTTCTCACTGTCAGGAAATTTCTCCTTTGTTCTAAGTTCTAATATCTCCAGGATCTCTGATACTGGGCTGATCCTCAAATATATATATATTATCTTGACGCAGAACAAAAAGATAAGCTTAATGCTTTTCCTTATTTTAGATCTATGTCCACCTCTGGGGATGTTTTTGGCCACCTGGAAAGTTGGAGGTAAGAACTTCTCGATTGCTTTTTTATGGAGATGTATATCATGCCAATTTTATCAACGTTTGTATCAAAAAAACCCAAAAACCTGGAAGGTCAGGCAAATTTTTTATAGCTGGAGATTGTGCTATTTGTGAAAATACTCATTACATTTGAGGTCATCGCTATGACAATGGGCCCACGACTGAACAAATAGATTTACTTCTTGGGAGCCACAGCTTTCAAAACTTGCTTTAGCCGTAAGTAGCAGATAGCTATAGTATATTTTGGGTGTTAGTCTTTGGAATGATGACAGCTGTGATGGTGCAGTGGTTAGAATCAGTGGTGGAATTCAAATATTTTTTACTACTGGTTCTGTGAGTGTGGCTTGGTGGGCGTGGCAGGGGAAGGATGCTGCAAAGTCTGCATTCCCATCCCACTCCAGGGGAAGGATGCTGCAAAGTCTCCATTCCTGGGGGAAGGATATTGCAAAATATCCATTCCCACCCCACTCGGGGGCCAGCCAGTGGTGGTATTTGCCAGTTCTCCGAACTACTCAAAATTTCCGCTGCTGGTTCTCCAGAACCTGTCAGAACCTGCTGAATAGCATCCTTGGTTACAATGCAATAACTGAACTGGATCATGTTAACTTCAATTTTCTTCACCCGGGACATTTACAGCTGTCTAACAACCCTGGAGTAGAGTAGACTAGACTAGACTAGACTAGACTAGACTAGACTAGACTAGACTAGATTACAGAGTAGAGTAGAGTAGAGTAGAGTAGAGTAGAGTAGAGTAGAGTAGAATAGAGTAGACCAGGCAGGCCAGGCCAGACTAGACTAGACTAGACTAGACTAGACTAGACTAGACTAGACTAGACTAGACTAGACTAGACTAGACTAGACTAGATAGACTAGACTAGACTAGACTAGACTAGACTAGACTAGATTACAGAGTAGAGTAGAGTAGAGTAGAGTAGAGTAGAGTAGAGTAGAGTAGAGTAGAGTAGAGTAGAATAGAGTAGGCCAGGCCAGGCCAGGCCAGAGTAGAGTAGAGTAGAGTAGAGCAGAGCAGAGCAGAGCAGAGCAGAGCAGAGCAGAGCAGAGCAGAGCAGAGCAGAGCAGAGCAGAGCAGAACAGAACAGAACAGAACAGAACAGAACAGAACAGAACAGAACAGAACAGAACAGAATAGAATAGAATAGAATAACAGAGTTGGAAGGGAGCTTGGAGGTCTTCTAGTCCAGCCCCCTGCTTAAGCAGGAGACCCTCTACTATTTCAGACAAGTGACTATCCAGTCTCTTCTTAAAAGCTTCCAGTGATGGAGCACCCACAATTTCTGGTGGCGAGCTGTCCCACTGGTTAATTGTCCTCACTGTTAGGACGTTTCTCCTTAATTCCTGGTCCCTGGTTGAGAAAGATCAACTCTGATAAGTCCTCCTTGACCTTTGAATGCGAATACCACCCACTCTCCAAAGTTGGATGAATCATTTGGCTCCTAGCACCACCACAGGAATGGCTTCAACCTCCTGTAACTTTCTGAATTCCCACAAAGACGACCGTGTGGAAGTCTCATTAAATTTGGCTCGGTTTTATTTAAAAGTGTTTTGTTGGCGGAGTATAACAAACAAACAAAACCTCTGATTGTACAGTACAAAAGCGGCATCGCTTGCGCTGATTAAAGTAAACAGAGCATAAAGGGAGGAAAAAAAGATACTGGGAAAAAGAGAGAGAGAAAAAATAATCTATACAATGTCAATATAAGATTTACTTAATCCTTAAGCGTCTCATTAATCTTCAAGCATATGCAAAAGCATTGCTCCATCTTATTGAGAAAGTTCATCTCAGAAATGAATATCGTGCATGTAAAAGATCAGAATTATGCAAGCCGCAGTTTTCTAAGGATCAAGTCAAAACTGGTCTTGAAGAAGCAGGAGAGGAAGAATATTGACGCTTTTGAACCTTGGTGGTAGAGAAGACCCCAGAGATTATGGTGGACAGCTAGGAAAACAAACTAATGGATCATTGAACACGTCAACTCAAGAGTTTTCTTTCTGATGGCCAGGCTGAAATTATTCTACTTTTGGACACCTTTGTGCAAAGACCCAGTTCTCAAGGGGAGATTCTAATGCTGGGAAAAATAGGAGGAGGAGGAGAGGGGGGGGAGGAGGAAGGAAGGAAGGAAGGAAGGAGAGGAGAGGAGGAGAGGAGGAGAAGAAGGAGGATGAGGAGACGGAGAAGAAGGAGAAGGAGGAGAAGAAAATGAGGAGGAGGAGGAGATGGAGAAGGAGGAGGAGAAGAAGGAAAAGGAGAAGAAGGAGGAGGAGGAGGAAGAGGAGAAGAAAAAGGAGGAGGAGACAAAGGAGAAGGAGGAGAAGAAAAAGAGGAGGAGGAGGAGACAGAATAAGGAGGAGGAGACGGAGAAGAAGGAGGAGGAGGAGGAAGAGGAGGAAGAGGAGAAGAAAAAGGAGGAGGAGATGTAGAAGAAGAAGGAGAAGGAGGAGGAGGAGGAGGAACAGGAGAAGGAGGAAGAGGAGAAGAGAGGAGGAGGAGGAGGAGGAGGAGAAGCACCATCAGCAGTAAAGGGGATGGACTCAATCCCAATGTGGGCCCCATTGGAAGAACTGAAGGACCTGGTTAGGAAAAGATCAACCTGGAGAAAATCCATCCATCTCATAGCTAAGAGCTGGCCCTGACTTGATGGCATATAATAGATCATTCCTTAATATTGGGAGAATAAATTTCTCTCCATCAATGCTAAATAATTCTCTTTGATAAGCCCCAGGCTCAAGGATACCAAACCTCTTCATAAACCCCTAGTAAGACCACACCTGGAATGCCGCAACCAATTTTGGTCACCACACTATAAAAAAAGATGTTGAGACTTTGGAAGAAGTTCCGAGAAGAGCAACTAAGATGATCAAAGGCCTGGAGACTAAACCATATGAAGAACAGCTGCAGGACTTGGGTCTGGCTAGTCTAAAGAAAAGAAGAATTAGGGGTGACATGATACCAGTTTTCCAGTATTTGAGGGGCTGCCACAAAGACGAAGGGATCAAATGATTCTCCAAAGCACCAGAAGACAAGAAACAATGGATGGAAACTAACCAAGGAGAGCAGCAACCTGGAATTATGGAGAAATTTCCTAACGGTGAAGACAAATAACCAGTGGAACAGCTTGCCACCAGAAGTTGTGGGTGCTCCATCACTGGAGGATTTTAAGAAGAGACTGGACAACTACTTACCTGGAGTGGTATAGGCTTTTCTGCTTGAGCAGGGGGCTGGACTAGAAGACCTCCAAGATCCCTTCCAGCTCTATTCTATTCTAAGATGGGATGTTTGCTTGTACTCTTCAGCCTCTTTGCAGTATCCATGAACAAGCTGCCAAAATTCTCTTCTTCTCTGTGAGAAATTCGAAGAGCGTGTCTCCTTTCATCAAATGGGAAAAAAAGGGTGGGGAAATTTTTTTTCTCTGCCTACTAAGGGTCTCCAACCAGGGGGTCCCCAAACTTTAAGACTTGCGGACTTCAATTCCCAGAATTCCAGGGGTCCCCAAACTTGACCAGGGGTCCCCAAACTTGACAGCTTTAAGAATTGTGGACTTCATCTTATACAATCTCTATAAGATGTGGTATCGATGGTATCTGGCCCCCGCAAGGTTAGCGAAAATGTACCCAAATCCGACCTGTTGGAAATGCAAAAAAGCACAGGGAACTTTTTACCACGCTTGGTGGCTCTGCCCAGAAATTAAGAAATATTGGAACAAGATAAAAACATGGATAGTAGAAATAACAGATTACGAAATTGAATTAGAACCCAAAATTTTTTATTAGGCATGATTAAAAAGAACATTAGGAATGATATAAAATATTTAATACTTCACATAATCACAGCGGCTAGATTAGCGGTAGCACAACTTTGGAAAACAGATCGATTGCTAACCGATCAGGAGCTAATACAAAAGATATACACACGCGCAGAAATGGACAAATTAACTTTAGAGTTACAGGATAAGGAGGACTCAAAATATTTTACAATATGGAATAGATGGTACCAGTGGATAAATCAGAGGAGGGGAAACGGGTAGAGATGAAACTGAGAAGAAATTAATATAATTAAAAACTGCACTGTCAGATCGATAGAAAATGAAATATGTCACTGTAGGTTTGTATTTATGTATATATGATAATAGAAATTAGTCAGTAGGTGAAGTTGTGTACTGTATATGTAAATTTGTTTCTTGACTAAGAGAAACTTGTATGTTTTAAATGTTTTTAAGAATGAATAAAGTTTTGTTTTTAAAATTAAAAAAAAAAAGAATTGTGGACTTCAGGGGACCAGGAGTCCCCAAACTTGACAGCTTTAAGACTTGTGGACTTCAGGGGACCAGAGGTCCCCAAACTTGACAGCTTCTAAGATTGGGATCCCCAGACTTGACAGCTCTAAGATTGGGGTCCCCAGACTTGACAGCTCTAAGATTGGGGTCCCCAGACTTGACAGCTTTAAGATTGGGGTCCCCAGACTTGACAGCTTTAGAGGGGTCCCCAACTTGACAGCTCAAGATTGGGGTCCCCAACTTGACAGCTCTAAGATTTGGGTCCCCAGACTTGACAGCTTTAAGATGGTCCCCAGACTTGACAGCTTTAAGATTGGGTCCCCAGACTTGACAGCTTTAAGATTGGGGTCCCCAGACTTGACAACTTTAAGACCAGGGGTGCCCAAACTTGACAGCTTTAAGACTTGTGGGCTTCAGGGGACCAGAAGTCTCCAAACTTGGGGTCACCAAACTTGGCAGGCAGGTGTCCCCAAACTTGACAGCTTTAAGACTTGTGGACTTCAGAAGAGTTGAAGTCCACAAATCTTAAAGCTGCCAAGTTTGAAGTCATCTGCATTAAACCAAAAAAAAAAACAAAACCCAAAAAAATGCTTGATACGCTCTCTCTCTTTCCAAATGAATTTTTGGGAAATTGCTAGTGATGCACCAGAGAGACGAGGCAGGAGATAAGCCCGCCTTCCCAGAAGGGTGAAACCCAGAGTTTGCTCATGAGAATTTATTTCAGGGTCAGGCTTCGGGCTGACTTTAGAACTTTCCAGAGTTTGCTTTCTGTCGGGGAAGTTGGATGTCTCCGAAAGCAGAAACAGGAGGAAATGCTCAGCAGGACCAAATTCCAATCTCAGCCAATCTACTGAGCTCGGCTGTTTTCTTGCAGGCACCTCATTACCCAAATTGCTGATGATCACTGAAGATGTTGTTGCCTAGTTTGGGTAATGAGAGATTTGCAGGAAAACCACCAAACTCGAGAGAGCAGCAAGGATCCTACAGTTGTCGTCATCTCCTCCTCTTTTTCCTCCTCCTCTTCCTCCTCCTCCTCCTCAAACCCCACTCCCTCTAGTACTGATGATGGTACCTAGTTTGTGAGGATGATGGATCTAACCCAATAACTCATAAGACACAAGTATATCTTCTTTTAATTTCTTTATTGCAGGCCCGAACTAGTCCCAGGCCCATTCAGTTGATAACCATTGACCTTTTTTTATTTTTATTTTATTTTTTTATTCATTTTTATATGCCGCCCTTCTCTGGAGACTCAGGGCGGCTTACAATGCGTTAAGCAATAGCCTTCATACTTTTGTGTATTTATACAAAGTCAGCTTATTGCCCCCACAATCCGGGTCCTCATTTTACCCACCTTAGAAAGGATGGAAGGCTGAGTCGACCTTGAGCCTGGTGAGAATTGAACTCGCAGTAATTGCAGGCAGCTGGGTGTTAAATGCTGCCTTAGTAGAAGGCATTAGCCTCCTACGCCACTCAGGCTCCTTTGTCTCTCTCTTACAGGTACACATCTGGAACTGCTGGATGGCCTCGTGGTGGGACCTCTTATACCCAGGGGGAGGAGTCAGAGGTAAGGTGGAATGATGGGATATGTGGTTCTGTTAACCCTTGCAGGACTACGAGGGCATGTGATACGAATGGGTTAGACAGTCAACTTGACGTAGTTTGGGTAATGAAACTTCTGCCAAAAAAACCACCAAGCTCAGAGAACATCAAGGACCCCACAGGTGTCATCATCTCCTCCAGCCTCCTCCTCTTCCTCCTCTTCCTCCTCAAACCCCACCCCCTCTACCGTATTTCCCTGAAAATAAGACCCTGTTTTATATTTTTTTTTGAACCCTGAAATAAGCGCTTGGCCTTATTGCCATGCGCTCAAAAGCCCGATTGGGCTTATTATCAGCTGGCGAGAAAAAGAGTGTAGCTAAAGAAAATGAAAAGGGCCAGAAAATAAGAATAAGAAGATCAATCAAGATAATTAGGGGACTGGAGGCTAAAATATATGAAGAACGGTTGCAGGAACTGGGTATGTCTAGTTAAATGAAAAGAAGGACCAGGGCAGACATGATAGCAGTCTTCCAATATTTCAAGGGCAGTGGTGAAATCCAAATTTTTTTACTACCGGTTCTGTGGGCGTGGCTTGGTGGGTGTGGCAGGGGAAGGATACTGCAAAATCTCCATTCCCACCCCACTCCAGGGGAAGGATACTGCAAAATCCCCATTCCCTTCCCCACTCCTGGGGGAAGGATATTGCAAAATAATAGGGCCCTGGTAGCTCAGCAGACTAAAAGCATTGTGAATAACACCAGGTGTCTGCAATTACTGTAAGTTCGAATCTCACCAGGTCCAAGGTTGACTCAGCCTTCCATCCTTTCTAAGGTAGATAAAATGAGGACCCAGTTGTGGGGGCAATAAGCTGACTTTGTATAAATATACAAAAGGATGAAGGCTATTGCTTAACGCATTGTAAGCCGCCCTGAGTCTCCGGAGAAGGGCGGCATATAAATCAAATTATATATGTGTATGTGTGTGTGTGTGTGTGTGTGTGTGTGTGTGTGTGTGTATTTTATTCCATCAAGCGGGCTTGGCCTAATCTCCTCCCTCTTTTAATATGTAAATTTTAATCTGTTTTTAAATTCTGGGGGTGTTTTACTCTGTCTGGGCCAAAATGATTTAATTTGATTTTATCTGGTTTTTAAATTTTGTATATTTATGTATTTTATTGCTTGGCTGTTCACCGCCCTGAGTCCTTCGGGAGTAGGGCGGTATATAAATAAAACAAATCAAATAAATAAATAAATAAATTATATATATAAAAAAATCGCCCTTCCCACCCCACTCTGGGGCCAGCCAGAGGTGGTATTTGCCAGTTCTCTGAACTACTCAAAATTTCCGCTACTGGTTCTCCGAACTGCTCAAAATTTCCGCTACCAGTTCGCCAGAACCTGTTAAAACCTGCTGGATTTCACCCCTGCTCAGGGGCTGCCCCAAAGAAGAGGGAGTCAAGCTATTCTGCAAAGCACCTGAAGGCAGGACAAGAAGCAATGGGTGGAAACTCATCAAGGAGAGAAGCAGCTTAGAACTAAGGAGAAATTTCCTGACCGTGAGGACAATTAATCAGTGGAACAACTTGCCACTAGAAGTCGTGAATGCTCCAACACTGGAAGTTTTTAAGAAGAGGTTGGATAACCATTTGTCTGAAGTGGTGTAGGGTTTCCTGCCTAAGCAGGGGGTTGGACTAGAAGACCTCCAAGGTCCCTTCCAACTCTGTTTATTCTATTCTATTCTAAGTCTTCCATTCAATCCTCTGTTCAGAACGTTAACCAGCCGTTATCTCTGACACAAAACACTTCGCCCGAAAAATAAACTCATAACAGCTTCCAGACATTTCGACTTGTTTGCGCACGGCTCCTTCGACCTCCCTGTCCCAGGGGCTAATCCTTCGTTGCTTTTGAAGCAGTTCTGACATCGCTTAATCCAGATTGAACTCGCTATCCGAAGTTCAGCAGCCGGCTTTTTCTCACGGAGGGAACTCACGTCAGCTGGTGGGAAACGGCGTCGGTCGTTGGGGGTGGCGAATCCTTTCCCAGCGTCTGAGGCTTGTGCTCAGGAAGTGGCGAAAGGCTTCTACGTGAGGCGTTTAATAGAATAACAGAGTTAGAAGGGACCTCGGAGGTCTTCTAGTCCAGCCCACTGCTCGAGCAGGAGATCCTACATCAGGGGTGTACATCGGGGCAGATCTGGCCTACAGAGTGCTTAGATCTGGCCCGTGGGGCAGTGGTGGGTTTCAATTGTTTTTTACTACCGGTTCTGTGGGCGTGGCTTGGTGGGCGTGGCATGGCTTGGTAGGCGTGGCAGGGGAAGGATATTGTAAAATCTCCATTCCCATCCCAGTCCAGGGGAAGGTTATTGCAAAATCCCCATTGCCTCCCCAATCCAGGGGAAGGTTACTGCAAAATCCCCATTCCCTCCCCACTCCTGGGGGAAGGATACTGCAAAATCCCCATTCCCTCCCCACTCCGGGGGAAGGTTATTGCAAAATCCCCATTCCCTCCCGATCAGCTGGGACTCGGGAGGCAGAGACTAGATGGGGGCGGGGCCAGTCAGAATTTTTACTACTACCGGTTCTCTGAACGACTCAAAATTTCCGCCGCCGGTTCGCCCGAACCTGCTGAAACCCACCTCTGCTGTGGGGCTGCCCTGGAAACAGCAAAGGACTGGCCCCCGGTGCCTCGGTCAGCGAAAACGGAGTCTGTTTTGGCTGGCAAGAGGGCTAGTAAAACGAACTAAAAGTGAAACAAAAGGAGAAATCTTTCCCCTTTTGCAGTGGAGCATGAAAGAAGGGACAGGAAAGGGAAAGAGGAAAGACGAAGAAAAAGAAGGGGAGATGGGAAGAGAGCATCTCTTCTCTTTCTCTTTCTCTCTCTCCCACTTCCCCACTCCCCCCTCTCTCTCTTTCTCTCTCTCTCTCCCTCCCCCCTCTCCTCTCACTCTCACTCTCTTTTTCTTTCACCCTCACTCCCTCTCTCTCCTTCTCTCACTCTCTTTTTCTCTTTCACCCTCCCTCCCTCTTTCTCTTTCTCTCCCCCTCCCCCTGTCTCCCCCTCTCTCACACTCCCTCTCCCTCTCTCACCGTTCCTCCCTCTCCCTTTCTCTTCCTCCCCCTCTCTTCCCCCTCTCCCTCCCTCCCTCTCTTTCTCTTCCCCCCTCTCTCACTCTTTCTCTCTCTCCCCTCCCCTCTCCCCACTCTTTCTCTTTCTCCCTCCCTCTCTCATTCTTTCTCTCTTTCACCCTCCCTCCCTCTCTTTCTCTTTCTCTCCCCCTCCCCCTCTCCCCCCTCTCTCTCTCCCTCCCTCTCTCTCCTCTCTCTCTCTTTTTCTTTCACTCTCCCTCCCTCTCTCTCCTTCTCTCACTCTCTCTTTCACCCTCCCTCCCTCTCTTGTTTTCTCTCCCCTCCCCCTCTCTCCTCCCTCTCTCTCTCATCCTTCCTCCCTCTCCCTTTCTCTCCCTCCCCCTCTCTTCCCCTTCTCCCTCCCTCCCTCTTTCTCTCTTTCCCCCCTCTCTTTCTCTCTCTCCCCTCCCCTCTCCCTCCTTCTCTCACTCTTTCTCTCTTTCACCCTCCCTCCCTCCCTCTTTCTTTCGCTCCCCCTCCCCCTCTTCCCCACTCTCTCTCACACTCCCTCTCCCTCCCTCTCTCTCCCCCTCTCCCTCTCTTCCCCTTCTCTCTCTCCCCCTCCCTCCCTCCGCCTCTCTTCCCCTCTCTTTCTCCCCCTCCCTCCTTCTCTTCTTCTCTCTCCCTCCCTCTCTCTCCCTCCCTCCCCTCCTCCCAAAACAAGGGAAAAGAAAAAAAGCTATTGAAAACTGCCACTTAGCCACTGAATTCCAGCAGCAAAAAATCGAAGCTTTTTGCAGAGATACCAAAATAAGCCTGGGGGCTTCCTGCAAAATTATAACCACCAGAAAAAGTAGGAAAACACCGTAAGATTTCCAGAACGGCCCTACGATTCTTGAGCAGATGAAATGGTATGAAAAGGAGAGATGCAGAAGAATTAAAAAAAAATATTAAGTGGCATTAGAATTGGATTTAGTTCCTGATTCTTTGCTTTTAATACCACTGGTTCTGCAGCTCCTTCGTTCCTTCTTTCTTTCCTTTCTTCCCTATCTTTTTCTCCTTCCTTCCTTCCCCATCTTCCTTCCTTCCTTCCCTCCCTCTTCCCCTTGATCCTTCCCTTCTCCCATCTCTTTCGCTTCCTTCCTTTTTCCTTCCTTCCTCCCTTCCTTGCCTGCCTGACTCCCTCCCTTCCCCCCTCCCCTCCCCTCCTTCCTTCCTCTGGAAAAATCTCTCTGGCCCAGCACCCACTTTTCCTTCCTTCCTTCCTTTTTCCTTCCTTGCTTTTCCTTCCTTCCTTGCTTTTTCCTTCCTCCCTCCCTCCCTCCCTCCCTCCCTTCCTTTCCTTCCTTCCTTTTCCTTCTTTCCTTCCCTTCCTTCCTTCCTCCTCCCTACCTCCTTTCTTCCCTTCCTTCCTTCCTTCCTCCCTTCCCTGCCTGCCTCGCTCCCTCCCTCCCTCCCTTCCCCCTCCCCTTCCCTCCTTCCTTCCTCTGGAAAAATCTCTCTGGCCCAGTACCCACTTTTCCTTCCTTCCTTCCTTCCTTCCTTCCTTCCTTCCTTCCTTCCTTCCTTCCTTCCTTCCTTCCTTCCTTCCTTCCCTCCCTCCCTCCCTCCCTCCCTCCCTCCCTTGCTCCCTCCCTCCCTTCCTTCTCCCATCTCTTTCGCTTCCTTCCTTTTTCCTTCCTTCCTCCCTTCCTTGCCTGCCTGACTCCCTCCCTTCCCCCCTCCCCTCCCCTCCTTCCTTCCTCTGGAAAAATCTCTCTGGCCCAGCACCCACTTTTCCTTCCTTCCTTCCTTTTCCCTTCCTTTCTTTTTCCTTCCTTCCTTGCTTTTTCCTTCCTCCCTCCCTCCCTCCCTTTCTTTCCTTCCTTCCTTTTCCTTCCTTCCCTTTTCCTTCCTTCCTTCCTTTTTCCTTCCTTCCTCCTCCCTCCCCCCCTTCCTTCCCTTCCTTCCTTCTTGCCTGCCTCCCTCCTTCCTTCCTTCCTCTGGAAAAATCACACTGGCCCAGCACCCACTTTTCCTTCCTTCCTTCCTTTTCCTTCCTCCCCTTCCTTCCTCCCTCCCTCCCTTCCTTCCTGCCTACCTGCCTGCTTCCCTCCCTCCCTCCCTCCCTCCTTCCTTCCTTTTTCCTTCCTTTCTTTTTCTTTCCTTCCTTGCTTTTTCCTTCCTTCCTCCCTCCCTCCCTTTCTTTCCTTCCTTCCTTTTCCTTCCTTCCCTTTTCCTTCCTTCCTTCCTTTTTCCTTCCTTCCTCCTCCCTCCCCCCTTCCTTCCCTTCCTTCCTTCTTGCCTCCCTGCCTGCCTGCTTCCCTCCCTCCCTCCTTCCTTCCTTCCTTCCTTCCTCCTCCCCTGCCCTCCTTCCTTCCTCTGGAAAAATCTCTCTGGCCCAGCACCCACTTTTCCTTCCTTCCTTTTTCCTTCCTTCCTTCCTTCCTTGCTTTTTCCTTCCTTTCCTTCCCTTCCCTTCCTTCCTTCCTCCTCCCTCTCTCCCTTCCTTCCTTCACTCCCTCCCTCCCTTCTTCCCTTCCTGTCTGCCTGCCTGCCTGCCTCCCTCCCGCCTCCCTCCCTCCCTCCCTTCCCCCTCCCCTGCCCTCCTTCCTTCCTTCCTCTGGAAAAATCTCTCAGCACCCACTGGGCTTTTCTGCACTCGCTTGATCTGACGACTATCTTCTATTGGTTTCAAATATCCTGCTATTGGGGGGTGCGGGAGGTTGGGGTGTGTATGTGAGACCAAGCCTGATCCGAGGGAGAAATCCACGGCTGAGACAATTCAATTAGAACCGGAGCGTATGCACAGAGACAAGGGCGCCCGTCCCATTACTTAGGTTAATGAACTCGAGCATCACCGACTCTCGGCAACGTTGCCATCCATCATCGCTCTCGCGAAGGGTCACCCGGCTTAATTCATTATGCATGCAAGCTCTTAATTGCACTGTCAGCTCAACGCATTTTCTGCGTTTCCTTTCTCTCTAACCTTGGCGCTTTCCCTCGCAACCCTTGTCGGTGTAAATGTGCCCTTGCGGCTAAGGGGAACGCTTCGCGCCTCTGTCAAAATGGGCGCCCGTACTTTGTAATCCCATCCAGGTTCTTTTCCAACTCTCTAAAATCATCCTCTTGTCCAGTGGTGGGATTCTAATTTCTTTACTACTCGTTCTGTGGGTGTGGCTTGGTGGGCGTGGCAGGGGAAGGATACTGCAAAATCCCCATCCCCACCCCACTCCTGGGGGAAGGATACTGCAAAGTCTCCATTCCCTCCCCTCCTGGGGGAAGGATACTGCAAAATCTCCATTCCCTCCCCTCCTGGGGGAAGGATACGGCAAAATCTCCACCCCCACTCCACTCCTGGGGGAAGGATATTGCAAAATTTCCATTCCCACCCCATTCTAGGGGAAGGATACTCTAAAATCTCCATTCCCACCCCACTCCAGGGGAAGGTTACTGCAAAATCCCGATTTCCTCCCAATCAGCTGGGACTCGGGAGGCAGAGAAGAGATGGGGGGCGGGGCCAGTCAGAGGTGGTATTTACCGGTTCGCCGAACTACTCAAAATTTCCGCTACAGGTTCGCCAGAACTGGTCAGAACCTGCTGAAACCTGCCTCTGGTCCTGTCCCTGGGAAGCAGGAAAGGATTAACAAAATGTTCTCCTGCCTTGGGGAGAAATCATTTATTACCGATTACCCCCAATGCTAGTTTGTTTGTTTGTTTGTTAAACATATACAAGATAGCAGGTATGAATATGAACATGGACATGAATGAGGGAAATGAATACAGATAAACGGGAACAGTTAGACAGGGATGGTCGGCACGCTGGAGTGCTTATGCACGCCCCCTTTATGGACCTCTTAGGAATGGGGTGAGGACCACGGTAGACCGTTTGAGGTTGAAGCTGTGGGGGTTTGAGGATGTAACAACGGAGTCGGGTAGAGCATTCCAGGCGTTGACCACTCTGTTGCTGAAGTCGTATTTTCTGCAATCGAGTTTGAAGCAGTTTACCTTGAGTTGGAATGGAATGGAATGGAGTAGAGTAGAGTAGAGTAGAGTAGAGTAGAGTAGAATGAAGAGTAGAGTAGAATGAAGAGTAGAGTAGAGTAGAGTAGAATAGAAGTAGAGTAGAGTAGAGTAGAGTAGAATAGAATAGAATAGAATAGAATAGAATAGAATAGAATAGAATAATAGAATAGAATAAATAGAATAGAATAGAATAGAATAGAATAGATAGAATAGAATAGAATAGAATAGAATAGAATAGAATAGAATAGAATTCTTTATTGGCCAAGTGTGATTAGACACACAAGGAATCTATCTTTGGTGCAGATGCTCTCAGTGTACATAAAAGAAAAGATACATTCATCAAGAATCCTAAGGTACAACACTTAATGATAGTCATAGGGTACAAATAAGCAATCGGGAAACAATATCGATTGCATCGATTGTTTGCCCATGTATTATTGAGGTTGAAGCTGAAGAAATCGTTGACAGATAAGACGTTGTAGCAGACAATTTTGTGTCCTATGTTTAGGTCGGACCGCAGGCGGCGCAGTTCCAGATTGTCCAAGCCCAAAATGTCAAGTCTGGTGGTGGCATAAGGAATTCTATTGTGAGCAGAGTGGTGGAGGACTCTTTTTGTGAGATATCTCTGGACCCGCTCAATCGTGTTAATGTCCGATATACAGTGTGGATTCCAGGCAGACCAGCTGTATTCGAGAATTGGTCTGGCAAAGGTTTTGTCTGCCCTAGTTAGCAATACAATGTTAGTTGACTTGGTTCAGGGGTCAGCAACCTGCGGCTCTGGAGCCGCATGTGGCTCTTTCACCCCTCTGCTGCGGCTCTCCGTCACTCAAAATATGCGTCACAACCGCCAATGTGCAGCACCCGCCGGCACGCGATTTATTGAGCTATTCAACCCCCGGTAGAGGCCAACCATGGATAAATCCAAGAAAAGAAAAGTTTCAGAACATTTAATTCAACATATGCTAGTTTTGTGGCTGCTCAAGAAATAGTCAGGCACAGGAAGGGTTTTGTGGCTCCCGGTGTTTTCTTTTCTGTGGGAAACGGCTCCAAATGGCTCTTTGAGTGTTTAAGCCATTTCTCAGGATGGCATACAGGTACCATCACATTATCTTCCATTCCTAGGACTGCACGGAGCTATTTCTATGTAAAACATAAAAATGAGACATGCTTATCCTTCCGGTCCGCCTTTAATAACTTGTAGCTCTTCCAAGGACATTTCCATAATCTCTTGGATTCTTGTCTACACCGTAGATGTTGTCTTCCCGCTCTTCGGCTTCTTCTTTGCCAAGCGCAATCAATTTTCTTCAGTCATCCCTCATCCACTCATATCACATGCCCAAGTATGTTAGATCCAGTTCACTAATCATGGCTCTGAGCAGCAATCAGCTTTTATTTAGCCTCAAATTGATTGATGGGCTCTTCTGGCAATCCACGGTGGTTCTTAGACTCCATCATTCTTAAGCACTGAACCTCTCCATCCCTGTTCATATCCATAGAACGTTGTGGAAAGACTCCTACCTTAACTTTAGATGCAGCTTCGTCGTTGTTGTTAGTTGCGAAGTCATGCCTGACTGATCGCGACCCCATGGACCACGTTACTCCAGGCCTTCCTGTCCTCTACCATCCTCTGGAGTCCATTTAAGCTCATGCCGACTGCTTTGGTGACTCCATCCAGCCACCTCGTTCTCTGCCGTCCCCTTCTTCTTTTGCCCTCCATCGTTCCCAGCATTAGGCTCTTCTCCAGGCAGTCCTTCCTTCTCATTAGGTGCAAAGCAATCCTGGTTTAGCCTAACCTTGATTTAGTCTACAGCGGTCTATTGCATGAATTTAGCCAAGCCAAGAAGGATGCGGAGGGAACAGTACAAATGTACAGCAGTACAAATACCACACTGCCCACTGCCACTCCGAATCCCTAGTACAGGTCTCCTGAGTGAGCAGGGGGTTGGACTAGATGACCTCCAAGGTCCCTTCCAACTCTGTTACTCTGTTACTCTGTTACTCACTGTTACTGTTACTCTGTTACTCTGTTACTCACTCTGTTACTGTTACTCTCTGTTACTCACTGTTACTCACTGTTACTCTGTTACTGTTACTCTCTTACTCTGTTACTGTTACTGTTACTCTGTTACTGTTACTCACTGTTACTCTATTACTGTTACTCTCTGTTACTCACTTACTCTGTTACTGTTACTCTCTGTTACTCTGTTACTCCTCACTTCAGTTCTGGAGGAGCACTGAAGCTGACCTGCATCCAACTTACTGCCAAAAAAAAACCCCAGCTGGCCACAGCTGCAAAATTCAAAAGGCCGCTGTGTGAAACCGATAACTGATAAGCGTGGACATCATTTTAGCTCCCAAAGCCCCCGTCTTGCAAACACATCCTCCGTCAGCTTCCTGTAACCTCAGCCTTCTGGGAACCCGTTCGGTCCCCGCTGGCCTCCAGTCCAGAAACGGCCTCTCCCATCCCTCTCTCTCTCTCTCCCCCCCCCCCCCCCATTTTGCAATTTCACCCATCCTGCCTCCGTTTGGATGAAGTGCCTGGAGCCTGGCCAAATCAAACTCTTCCCAAGACTGGCTGCTGTGGTGGGAAAAATCCCCATTTCCTCCCGATCAGCCGGGACTCGGGAGGCAGAGAATAGATGGGGGCGGGGCCAGTCAGAATTTTTACTACCGGTTCTCCGAACTACTCAAAATTTCCGCTACCGGTTCTCCAGAACTGGTCAGAACCTGCTGAAACCCACCTCCGGCACGCGTGCTGTCGCCAGCTTGTCTTCTGGTTTCCAGTGCGCACATGCGCTCCAGCCAGTTGGACTTCGTGCGCGCCAGAGTGCTGGAAACCCGAACATTAGCTGGCCAGCGCGCACATTCTCACCAGCAGCTGGTCTTCAGGTTTCTGGTGTTCTGGTGCGTGCATGCATTCTGGTTTGGGCACTCAGTGCCGAAAAGTGTCGCCATCACTGCCCTATACTCTTTCAGACAAATGGTTGTTCAGTCTCTTCTTTAAAAGCCTCCGGTGATGGAGCAAACCACAACTTCTGAAGGCAAGCCTGATTGTTCTCACTCTCAGGAAATTTCTCCTTAGTTCTAAGCGGGGTATCTACGAGACCGCCTTCTGCCACCAGTAGCCTCTCACCGACCAGTACGCTCCCACAGAGAGGGGCTCCTCAGGGTGCCGTCGGCCAAACAATGTCGACTGGCGGCCCCCAGGGGGAGAGCCTTCTCTGTGGGGGCACCCGCCATCTGGAACGAGCTCCCCCCGGAGATACGGAGGATCCCGGACCTGCGCGCTTTCCGCCGTGCCATCAAAACATTTCTTTTCCAGCAGGCTGGCCTGGCCTAACCTCTCTTTTAAACTTTTTAAACTTTTTTAAATTTTAAATTTTGTCTTATGAATTTGGGGGTTTTAAATTTCGTTCTTTGAGCCAATTATTTAATTGTATTTTAACGGTTTTTAACATTTGTATTATATGTATTTTATTTGGTTGTTCACTGCCCTGAGTCCTTCGGGAGTAGGGCGGTATACAAATTTAATAAATAAATAAATAATAAATAAATAAATAAGCAGGGATGAAATGCTCCCGGTTCAGACCGGATCGCCCGATCCGGTAGCGATGGAGGCGGGTGGTTCGGAGAACCGGTAGCAAAAATCCCTGCGCTCTCCCCCCCCCCCCCATACCCAATCATCAGAGGCTTTTTTTTTACTTTTAAAAGTATTTTTTCTGTAACCTCTTTGGCCGAAAAAATGCTTTTAAAAGTAAAAAAAAAAAAAGCCTCTGATGATCGCGTGGCTCAGCTGGGATCCTCAAAGGCTTTTAAAAGCCTTTGAGGATCCAAGCTGAGTTGCCTGATCGTCAGAGGCATTTAAAAGAAAAAAAAAAGTCTCTGTCGATCAGACAACTCAGCTGGGATTGTCCGAGCCTTTTGAAAGCATTTTTGTACAACCTCTTCGCCGAAAAAATGAAAAAATGGTTTTAAAAGTTAAAAAAAAAATTGGTTATGCCCACCCAGTCACATTACCCCCCGTCCAAGCCACGCACACAGAACTGGTAGTAACAAATTTTAGATTTCACCACTGGTTCTAAGTTGCTTCTCTCCTTGACTAATTTCCATCCGTTGCTTCTTGTCCTGCCCTCAGGTGCTTTAGAGAAGAGCTTGACTCCCTCTTCTTTGGGGCAGCCCCTGAGATACTGGATACTGGAAGACTGCTATCATGTCTCCCCTGGTCCTTCTCCTCATTAAATTAAACATTGCCAGTTCCTGCAACCGTTCTTCATATGTTTTAGCCTCCAGTCCCCTCATCATTTATTTATTATTATTGTATGTACATATGTAACCGGATGGTAGAATTTTCCACTTTCCAAACATCCATGTTTCTTACTAGTCCTTCTAAAGTCGATATTCCCTTCTGCTGCGTTTCCCATTTTACTGCAGAAAATCTATTAAAATCAAAGTGTGACTCTTTATCTTTCTCTTGTCGTCACCAGAGACCTCCTGGTGGGAAGCATCCAAGATCTCCCATGAAGATGGGTCGAATCAATTTTCTCCTAGGACCTTTGAAGTAGATCTGTCTGGTAAGATAATCCATCTCCAGCAACCCAAAAGCCTACCTCAAAAGATGTTTTCCTCTCGCCAAATCGCAACAGTACTGCAGATGGCCCTAAATGCTGATTCCTGTAATATTCCAGAGGCCTCAGCTCAGACCCGTAGCTCCCATCATCTCCAGTCAACAGAGGTGTGTGCAGGATGAGAATCATGGGAATATTAAGCCAACACTATGAACCTTGGTAGTACAGTGGTCTAAAGCACCCTGTTATTAAGACCAGCTGCCTGCAATTACTGCAGGTTTGAATCTCGCCAGGCTCAAGGTTGACTCAGCCTTCCATCCTTTCTAAGGTAGGTGAAATGAGGACCCAGATTGTGGGGGCAATAAGCTGACTTTGTATAAAATATACAAAAGTATGAAGGCTATTGCTTAACGCACTGTAAGCCGCCCTGAGTCTCCAGAGAAGGGCGGCATATAAATCAATTTAAAAAAAAAAAAAAAAAGGAGCATGGACTTCTGACACGCACTCTGTTGCAGTAAAATAAGGCATTATCAACCATCAAATCACAACTTTTTACTTTTTCATAATAATATGAATCAGCCATTTCTCTAAAGGTCTGTCAATCTACTCGGTAAAACCCAAAAATCAACGTTTCGTTCTTTTCCACTTCCAGCACGAAGTTCAGCTTTTCTATTTACTTTTGCATTTTGCAATATTTTATATCTCAATTAAATTAAATCAATTAAATCAATTAAAAAGGTTTAAAACCCAGGATCTCCTGATTGAGCAGGCCAGGGGTTGGTCTAGATAGAACAGGGGTCACCAACCTTTCGGATCTCAGGGACCACTAAATTCATAATTTTAAATCCCGTGGACCACTAATATGATTTTTTTTTTTTAAAAAAAAGATAAATAGCATTTAGTGCAATATAAAAAATGCAAATAAATGCAAATAGTCCTGCAAGGGTTAACAGAACCACATATCCCATCATTCCACCTTACCTCTGACTCCTCCCCCTGGGTATAAGAGGTCCCACCACGAGGCCATCCAGCAGTTCCAGATGTGTACCTGTAAGAGAGAGACAAAGGAGCCTGAGTGGCATAGGAGGCTAATGCCTCCTACTAAGGCAGCATTTAACACCCAGCTGCCTGCAATTACTGCGAGTTCAATTCTCACCAGGCTCAAGGTTGACTCAGCCTTCCATCCTTTCTGAGGTAGGTAAATTGAGGACCCAGTTTGTGGGGGCAATAAGCTGACTTTGTATAAATATACAAAAGGATGAAGGCTATTGCTTAACGCACTGTAAGCCGCCCTGAGTCTCCGGAGAAGGGCGGCATATAAATCAAATTAAAATAATAATAATAATAACAGTCCCCAAACACAATCCCACCCACCACAATTCTCCACCCCTAAACCACCCAAACATCCACACAACAGACCAAGTAATGCTGTCCGACAGCTCACTGATGGTGGCCCTTTAGTTCATGGTTGAGTGCAATTATAGCTCTGGGATAAAAACTATTTAGAAAATGTGTGTTTTAATTGTTCTGTATCTTCTGCCAGAAGGCAACAATCCACACTCAAATTATTTACTAAGACTGTATTGCTATTATTCTTCTCATCCTTCCTCTTATTCCTATCCTCCTCCCACTTATGACTATAACTGTGTTGCTTGTATCTTTACGATTCATATTGTTTTATTTGTTTCCTAGTATGATTTGGCTGTGAAAGTTGGACCGTAAGAAAAGCTGAGCGCCAAATAATTGAATTCTGGTGCTGGAAAAGACTCCTGCGAGACCCTTGGACTGCAAGGCAATCAAGGCAAATTCTAGATCAGGGGTGGGTTCTACTTACCTTTACTACTGGTTCGAAACGGGATCTCACACATGTGCACGCATGTTTCTGCGCAGAAGCTTCCTGATGACATCCAGTTCGGTGGGTGGAGCCTCCCGCTGGTTTTACTACCGGTTCTTGCGAACCGGTCCGAACCGGGGGCAACCCACCACTGTCCTAAAGGAGATCAACCCTGACTGCTCTTTAGAAGGCCAGATCCTGAAGAGGAAACTCAAATAATTTGGGAGAAGGAAGGACTCCCTGGAGAAGAGTCGAATGCTGGGAACGATGGAGGGCAAAAGAAGAAGGGGACGGCAGAGAAGGAGGTGGCTGGATGGAGTCACCGAAGCAGTCGGCATGAACTTAAATGGTCTCCAGAAGATGGTAGAGGACAGGAAGGCCTGGAGGAACATTGTCCATGGGGTCGCGATGGGTCGCTCATCCCAAGCTTCTGGGATGAGAAGCGAAACATCTTCAAAAGAAAAAAACAAGAAAGTCCAATTGCCTCCTGAAAAAGCACCTCTGGGACAACCATGAAATGGACGATTGAGGATCTCTACAGATTTATTGCTGGGTCATACTAAGTGGTTCATCCACTATAGGACCTCTGGACCCCTCTCAAAGTTACTGCTATTGAGCCAGGGACCACCACAGGGGTGGGTTCTACTTACTTTTACTACCAGTTCACATCGCGCCCACACGCACTCTTCTGTGCATGTGCAGAAGCTTCTGTGGGTGCGCAGATCACATATGATGATGTCCAAGTCAGTGGGTGGAGCCTCCCGCCAGTTTTACTACCGGTTCTTGCGAAGTGGTCCGAACCGGGGGCAACTCACCACTGGACCACCACCTGCAATACATTTCATTCTCTTGCTACAGTTCAGGTGGGGCTGAAGCAGAGGTGGGTTTCAGCAGGTTCTGACCAGTTCTGGAGAACCGGTAGCGGAAATTTTGAGTAGCTCGGAGAACCGGTAGTAAAAATTCTGACTGGCTGAGTTTCTCCAGGGCAGCCAAACCATCGAGGTCTCCACTTTGGGCAATTACAGACTTATCTGCCCGGCCATTCGAGTTTGCAAATCGGGATTTATGGCATTGTAGGAAGTTAGCACCCACCCCTCTCCTAGGAAAATAAGGTATTTTAGGAAATACTGAAAGGGCGGAATATTTCCCCCATCTATTCTCTGCCTCCCAAGTCCCAGTTGATTGGGAGGAAATGGGGATTTTGCAGTAACCTTCTCCTGGAGTGGGGTGGGAATGGTGTTTTTGCAGTATCCTTCCTCTGGAGTGGGGTGGGAATGGAGATTTTATAAGATCCTTCCCCTGGAGTGGGGTGGGAATGGAGATTTTACAAGATCCTTCCCCTGGAGTGGGGTGGGAATGGAGATTTTACAATATCCTTTCCCCTGGAGTGGGGTGGGAATGGAGATTTTACAGTATCCTGGTGTGGGTGGGAATGGGGATTATGCAGTATCCTTCCCCTGGAGTGGGGTGGGAATGGGGATTTTGCAGTATCCTTCCCCTGGAGTGGCGTGGGAATGGGGATTTTGCAGTATCCTTCCCCTGGAGTGGGGTGGGAATGGGGATTTTACCGTATCCTCCTGGAGTGGGGTGGGAATAAAGATTTTACAATATCCTTCCCCTGGAGTGGGGTGGGAATGGAGATTTTACAATATCCTTCCCCTGGAGTGGGGTGGAATGGAGATTTTACAGTATCCTGGAGTGGGGTGGGAATGGGGATTTTACAGTATCCTGGAAATGGGGTGGGAATGGAGATTTTACAGTATCCTCCTGGAATGGGGTGGGAATGGGGATTTTGCAGTATCCTGGAATGGGGTGGGAATGGAGATTTTACAAGATCCTTCCCCTGGAGTGGGGTGGGAATGGGGATTTTGCACTATCCTTCCCCTGGAGTGGGGTGGGAATGGAGATTTTTGCCGTATCCATCCCCTACCACGCCCACCCACTAAGCCAGGCCCACAGAACTGTTAGTAAAAAAATCCACTGGGTTGAAGTGGGGGCCGAATTATCCATCCTATGGATTTTCCTTGGCTGAAAGTCACAAATAAGAAAAAGAGAAAGGCGGGGGGGGGGGGGCAAAATCTCCGTTTCCTGAAACCTTCCGCTGCCGTTGGTTCTTAATAGGCGTGCGGGTATAAATCAGCAGGACCCGGAACCCATTACAAGAAGGGAAAGCAGAGGCAATTAATCTACCAGCTGCTCTTAAGGATTTCTGCTTCCCCCTCCTCCCCACCCCACCCCATAGCTGGTTCCAACAGAAAGGCTGGGAGCTGCCCCCCCCCTCTTTGCCCTTTTTGGAGTGCTGGGAAGACAGAAATGTCCTTTTATAGGCCTGCAGCTCAGTTTCCATGAGGTCACAAACGATATCGGGGGGGGGGAAATAAAAATAAAATAAAGAGGTTGAAGCTACGAGATTGCTCTCCCAGTGGAAAGCACCCCCCCCCCATGAATGTTAACATGCTAATAAAGATCTCCGGGAATTAGAACATAGAATAAAGCTGGAAGGTACTCTGGGTGGGGGGGGGTCTTCTAGTCCGCCCCCGCTGCTCAAGCAGGAGACCCAGGGGTAGGCTGCTGAGGGTTCGGTAGAACCTCTAGGAAAGATTCTGGGCAGTTCAGAGAACCCCCAAATCCCACTCTTGGTTGGTCTCTCTCTCCCCGCCCCTCCCTTCCTCGGAGTCCCCACGTGGCCCGTTTTGGATGCAGGTAAGTGCAGGGCACGCGCGGAGGACTGGGGAGGATGAAAAACGGGCCTATTGGAAGTTAGGAAAAGCCAGAAACGGGCCCGTCTCCTGGGGAGGCTGTTTTTGCCCTCCCGGAGGCTCGGGAAAGGCCTCTGGAGCCTGGGGAGGGCAAAAATGCCCACCCTGCTGTGGTGCAGGAGGCTGACTAGGCCACGCCCACCATGGCCATGCCCACCCAGCAACGGCAAAGAATCCCTTGCTAAAATGTTCGAAGCCCACCCCTGCCCTTAGTCCTACTTTTCATTAAACTAAACATACCCATCTCCTACCACCATTCTTCATACGTTTTAGCCTCCAACTCTCTAATCATCCATGTTTGTTTGTTTTGCAATCTTACCCCAGTATATCTTTTGCTTTTCTTTCTCTTGCTGTTCAACAATTTTGCCCTCTGTTCTTTTCTGCCCTCTACAACATGAAACCCCTCTCTGGAATAACCCCCCGATATCCTCTTGGTCTTCCCTTTTTTGCCTTTCCTCCCCCAATTCTGGCCTAATCAAAGTTTTCATTTTTCAGCCATCAAATTTGAGCTTAAAGCAGCTCTTCGTGCCAGCGGTGGGTTTCAGCAAGTTCTGACGAACCGGTAAATACCACCTCTGACTGGCCCCGCCCCCATCTATTCTCTGCCTCCTGGGTCCCAGCTGATCGGGAGGAAATGGGGATTTTACAGTATCTCTTCCCTGGAGTGGGGAGGGAATGGAGATTTTACAGTATCCTTCCCCTGCCATGTCCACCAAGCTATGCCCACCAAGCAATGCCACACCCACAGAACTGATAGTAAAATGTTTGAAACCCAACGCTGAGACAGACGATGCCGTATTCCCTCTCCCCGTTGAGAGAGGGCTGTTCAATCTTAACATACATGGCTTCTGTTACCCCTCTTTCAAAGAGTTGTCTTTTGAAAACGCACCTTGGAGATGACTACGATCTGGATGACTGAGAATGTCCATGGACACTTGGTAGGAGTCCCTGTCCTCTCGGTTAACTCCCCTTTGACTTTACCCCCTTCTGGTCCAATTCAACCTGTGGTGCATAGATAGGCCCCAAAAGAAGCATAAAATTCAGCATCTAAGAGCTGTGGTGGCACAGTGGTTAGAATGCAGTATTGCAGGCTGATTCTGCTGATTGTCAGCAGTTCGATCCTGACGGGCTCAAGGTCGACTCAGCCTTCTATCCTTCCGAGGTGGGTAAAACGAGGACCCTGATTGTTGGGGGCAAGAGGCTGACTCTGTAAACCGCTTAGAGAGGGCTGTAAAGCACCGTGAAGCGGTATATAAGTCTAAGTGCTATCTTATGGGTAACTGGGTGGGAGGTGAACCACTAGGCACACAGCACGACAAACCTGGTTTTTTTCCCCCCTTCTTTTTTCATTTTATTATTAGTATAAAAATATTTGTACATTTCTGTCAAATAAATACATTTTAATAACAAATAAATTACATTTCAGGGCAGGTCAACTCAGCTGGGGAAACAAGGGAGTTGTGTGTTCCTTTATGTACATAGTAGTGTTTTCAGGAAAACAAACATCCGGTGATGATGGAATGAAACGCATGCGGGATACAAAAGAGGATGATGGGCCACCCAGACGATTTCAATGCAGGGGTTGAAATGAATGTAGGGAATTGCATGCTCCCTACGGAAAAATGGAGGACGGAAGAATACGGCTCCGTTCCTTTCTTTAAGAAAGGACAATTCTCTTTCTTCTCTCTCCGACGCTTTGATTGTATGCACACAACGCCTCAATAGCTTTAACCTCGTGGCCGATTTCGACGACATTCTGGATTCGCCCAATACAGGGAACCCTAAATTCACCTAACGGGTGCCGAGGTTGCACATCACCCTAAAACAGGGGTGTCAAACTCGCATCGTCACGGCAGCATCACATGACGTATTGGGACCTTTTCTCCTTTTGCTAAACCGGGCGGGGACAGCGCCAGCACATGACGCATCCAGCCCATGTGCAACGGGTTTGACACCCCCTGCCCTAAAACGAACCAAGGTGGCCACCAACCGATTCACAAGTCGGGTGACTGCCATCTGCAAAAGGTCTTCGCTCGACCCAGGGAAGCACCTTGGGTGGTGAAAGCCCTTCTTGATCTCTCTCTCACACACAAACACACACACACACAGAAAGATTGAATGGTAGGGACAGAATGTCACATGTGTCATGACACTGAAGGATGCCGAGAATGTAATTTGTGGGATGGAACATGTGATGGCACTTGGTTTCCCTTAATCCGCCCGCAGAAGACCATCGCGCTCATGGCCATGAGCGAGCGTGCAACCACACGCATTAACTTCCTGTAGTTGCGTGCATGTGTATATCCCTCAGGAAAGGGAGCGTGGGATGCTATGGAGGAGACAGGGCACAGGGTACAAAATAGCCCCGATGGCACATTTTTGGAGAGTGAGTGTGTCTGGATTCTCCTACCTGTATTACGCTTCTGCCAAGGGAACGTGTACAAGGCATCAGCAGAGAGTCTGCCATGTAGGACTGACCACCACCCCCCCACCAATGCTTGCCTTCCTCCGTTCTCTTGGAATTACCCCGGTCAACCCCTTCTTCCTTTGCATGTGGTCCGAAGTGAATGGGATCGAAACATCAGGATGCCTTTATGTTTCGGTGAAGATGCGAGGAGAGTTTAAGGGGGCCAAAGAGACACTTCTTTAAAACCCCTGAACAGTTGATTGGAAAGTTTTACCGCCACCCGCTACTCCAGTGACCTCAGATCTCCTGTAGGTCCTCCAGAAGGGCATGAGGACCAAGTGTTCCTCATCCCCCGCAAAGGTTGGGGTCCCACCTGCTGCTGGAAAAGAAAAGCTCTTGGGTGGGTTGAGTGCGCCTCACTTTTACACTCTTCTCAATGTGGCCGTAAGAAAACAAGGCCAAGCTATGGCTAAGAGCGTTCCCCAGCCCCTAACGTACCCCTTTCTCTTTGGTTGAGTTGCCCAATGCACACCTTGTCCCTGAAGACACCTGTCTTTCCGAGGTCCCCTTCTCCCCAAAGTGGTCCTATTTTGGAACCGGTTGATTTCCCCCTCCTCCTGGTCCCTACCCTTTTGGGGAGAATCGCTACTGCAGAGTCCCCCTCTTGCAGTCAATCTAGGAAGAAGAGAGAAACATGGCAACAACTGCTAGGAAGCGAACCGCAACCATGTCACAGGGAATGAAGCACCGGCTAGCTTTTCACACAACCGTTTCAACCCCCATCCCCATGCGGATCTGAAACAGGGCAGTGGGTTCGGCTCGGGGTCTCCCCTGCCAAAGGCAAGTCTCAAGAGGCTGGGACTCAACATCCAAGATGAAGGAATGAAACCCCCCCCCCCACTCACAAAGTCCCGGAACAGTCCCAAAAGGAAGCACAGCGGAGAACACTGAACGAGGCGGGAGCTGTGAGGGAAGGGGTCGTCTTCTTGGCAGTGTGTATCAAAATCAGGGATGTGAAGAAGCCTGTTACAAAAGTGTCCAGAGTCTTTGTCTTAAAAAGAAAGTCTCGTTTTGGCGGCGGGCCGCGAGCCTGGCCTAGGAGATGAGGTAGTTGAGTAATTGGTCCGACAAGTCCGCAGGGCAGCTCATACCGAAGACTCCTCAGGATTCGAGTCGGGCAGAGCTTGTCTCTGCTTCAACTTCCGACGCAGCTCCTCGGCCAAGTCACTGTAGTCCGGCCGCTCCTCGGTGCCCAAATTGAGGCGGATGTAGCCGTTGGAAGACGAGCCGCGGATGTTGCTCAGGTTGATGCGGTTGGGCGAGTGGAGGTGGGGAGACTGCAAGGGTTGGCCAGGAATGCCATTCGTGGTGGGGGAGGGAGTGGTGCCCCCGTTCTGGCACACAGCGTGACCCGGGACGATCTTGAGGGAACCGTCTGAGTAGTAGTAACTGGCGGGGTCCCAGAGCTTCTCGTCCGAGTCCGAGGTGGTGCTGGGAATAAAAGTGGGGCTCTTGGGCTCTTTGGGCATCTCGATGGGGTAGACAAGGGTGCTTTCAATGGCCTTGGAGCCTTTCTCACGTTCTTCTTTCAGCCTGCGCCTCAGGGAGAAGACGACGAGCAGGAGGACCACACAGATGGCTGAGAGAGCAATCACCACCACCCAAACCAGGCCCAAGTTGTCCAAGGGAGCCCTGGTCTCCAGCGACATGGCTGGGTCAGACAACACTGTGACCTGGTAACTCTCCGTCATTAGTTCATTCATCTCCTCTAGCTGGATGCACTTGTATAACCCAGAATGCTTCAGGCGGATGTCCAAGACAATCAGGGCCTGAAGATGAGCGTCGTAGACAACCGAAGCTTGGCTTTCCACCAAATCCTGCCCATTGAAGGTCCAAAAGGCCTTAGCAAGGTTGGAGGTGAGTTGGCAAGGTAGCACCAGGTCCATTCCAACCATCGCGGTGATGTTCTTGGAAATGATCTTGGTCCCTGCGGAGAAGTCAAGTAAAAGACAAAAGAATGGAGTGGGTTAATTCTATCCACATTTGAGGCGGATCCTAACAGTTCACAAATTCAGTTTCTATTAAAAAGGTTCAACATGCACGGGAAGTCCTGAAAATAAGACTGAATAACTGAAACTACGCAAAGGAAGTCTTTAAATCAACCTACAAAGGCATCTAGTTCAGGCTTCATTGTACCCAGGATTCGAAACTTTGCAAAGAACTTATAGAAACAGACGTGAATTATTTAAGAGCATCAATATTGCATTTTTTTTCAGCCCGATGGGCTCCAAAGTATCTTATGGCCCTTTAAAGCCAAACCCCGACATTCATTTTGGTGATACCAGCTGAGGAGTATGAGTTCTGAAGTCCAACTCATCTGGAAGAGAGTACCTTGGGGAAAATTGCTGTATGCCTTTTAAGGCAGTGGTCCCCAAATTTTCCAGTTTTGAGGCCCAGCTGGGGGGGGAGAGGGGTTAGTTCTGTGTGACTAGCAGGCACGCACGCGAGTGTACGCAGCTCCATTTGCACAAACAGTGGGCACCAGAGGTGGAATTCAGCCTGTTCGGACCAGTTCGGGAAAACCGGATGTTAATTTTAATCTGGTTCGCCGAACTGGTAGTTGCAAAGACTGGCTGACCCCGCCTTCCCTGCCTTGCCCTTACCAGGAGTCTCTATGCAGCTCATTTTGGATGCCAGGTAAGTGCAGGGCCCTGGGAGGGCGAAAAATGGGCCTAACGGAAGTTCTGGAAGTCCGGAAACGGGCCCATTTCCAGCCTCCGGAGGGTCTCCGGAGCCTGAGTGAGGCCATTTTCGCCCTTCCGGAGGCTCAAGGAAAGCCTCCGGAGTCTGGGGAGGGCTAACATGTCCCCCCCTCCCCCCGTGATGCAGGAGGCCAAGTAGGCCACGCCCACCCAGCAACCGGGCAGAGAACTGGTTGCTAAAAATTTCTGAATCCCACCCCTGGCGGGCACCCACCGCACGCGTGATCTGGTTCCGAATGGGCCAAAGCCCGGGGGGGGATTGGGGACCCCTGTTTTAAGGTCTAGAAATTGTTTCATAAAATGAATAATACTCAGAACAGAATCTAAGGCAAGATCAACAGACCTCAAGAAGGTCTATAGTTTATATACTTCAGTGTAAAAATTACTAAACTTTTTTTTTTTTTTTAAATCAAGTGGAATCTAATCTGGGGAAAGGGCTGAAGAGGGGTAGAGAGCAGTAACCCTTCTTTTACTGAGAATACCAAGTTTGGCTAAGAATCTCTTTGAAAGGAGGAAGATGCTTAAGGGCCTAAGAGCTTGGCCTTTGAAAAGCATTGTTCACGGACTACTCAAGATGAATGTGACGTAACATTATTTTCACTTAAATTTAAGACCATTAATGGAATGTCATGTTGATTCATATCAGCCCTTCAAGACAGACCAGACTAGGAAGTCAAAGTCATGCAGGCCTATACGGTACTATTTTTATTGTATTGTATTCTGTTACTTTAAAAATTTCAGCAGGGGTCTCAAACTCAAGGCCCGCGGCCAGATCCCGCGGGCTTAAATCCAGCCCACAGGGCTGGCCCAGCCTGGATATATCAAAGGAGCAGCCTGCAATGCCTCTGCCGACCAAAATGGGCTGCGTGCAGGGCCTCCGCGGCCTGTTTTCGGTCTCCCCAGCCTCCTGCAGCACTCTGCCGGCACAAAGCAGGCCGTGCAGAGGCCTTCAGCGGGTGTAGCAGGAGGCATCCATCCCGTCTCCACCCCCCCTCCGCCCCGCGGAAGAGAACGACAATGCTGATCCGGCCCTCGAAGAAATCCAGTTTGGCACCCCTGAATTACAGTAACAGAATCTTGCAAGTCTCAACGTGCTTCACCGCCCCCACCCCTTATCTTCAGGAGAATTAGGGAAGGTTTTGTCTGCTTTCTCAAATTACATTTCTGCCCTAGCCTGTTTTCTTTTATCTGGTGATTGTCTTGGTTGCAACTCTTCTTCCTGTTCCTCCAAGTTACCGTATTTTTCGGAGTATAAGACGCACTCTTCGGCTGAAGAGGTTGTAGAAAAAAATGCTTTTAGAAGCCTCTGACGATCCCAGCTGAGACGTGCGATCATTTTTTTTTAAAAACTTTTAAAAGCATTTTTTCGGTCAAAGAGGTTGTAGAAAAAATGCTTTTAAAAGTAAAAAAAAAAAAAAAAGCCTCTGATGAGGTCGGCGGGGTAAGCGAGCAGCAACCGGGCCGGGGACCGGTTCGGGGGGGCGTGACCAGCCAATGTTATTACCGCTTCTCCGAACTACTACAAATTTTTACTACCGGTTCTTGCGAACCGGTGCGAACCGGGAGCAACCCACCACTGGGTATAGATTAATAGACAAGTATGCATAATTGTGTAGAAATATGATATAGATTGTTAGTATGATGTTATGTATAAATAACGTATAAGGTTAAAGAATTATAATATTAAGTTTAACATAATTTGTATTAGTTTAAAGTGTTGGAAGATGGATTTAGAACCAGTGATGTCATATCTATGTCCGATGTTTTTAATTTTGAATGATTAATAAAAAAAAACTTTAAAAAAAAAATATCCTGAGGTCACAAACGTCGTACTTTGATGGGTCAGGGAAGGTGGCAAAACCGAGTTTGATCTTAGTAACAATTCTTTTGTCTCCAAGGGCTTCGTGCCTCCCTTGAGTGGGTGCAGTTGCTGCGGTGCAGAGCCATAAACATGAAAATACTTTCCTGGTGAATTATGATGTCAGGGTAGTGTAGATTTAAATAAGCAGGGATATTTGTTGTTATGGCAAATGATTTGTACCGCTGAACCATTGTACACTTAAATGCCTTTTAGAGCTCTGGAAACTTGCACAATTAAATTGCCCAACCGTAATCAATTATCCTGCCACGCCTGATCCCATTACATCACTTGAATGGCTTGTTGTGACAACAGAAAAGGAGAGATTATTCTTATGGTCTAGGATAAGCTAGGATCAGTTAAAATCTCTCTCTCTCAAAATGACCCGTGGCAAGTTCGGCGGGGGGGGGGGGGGTCTGCATAGTGGGGGGAAATGCATCCCCTTTTTTCATGGGTGGGCTTCAAAAATTTTAGCAAGAGGATCTCTGCCCAAATGCTGGTGGGTGTGGCCATGGTGGGCGTGGCCTAGTTGGCTTCCTGCACCACGGGGCGGGTGGGGGGCGTTTTTGCCCTCCCCAGGCACCAGAGGCTTTTCTCAAGCCTCCGGGAGGGTGAAAACGGCCTCCCCAGGCTCTGGAGGCTCTCGAACTTCCAGTAGGCCCTATTTTTCACCTTCCCAAACTTCCATGTGTGCCCTGCATTTACCTGCATCCAAAACGGGCTGCGTGGGGACTCCTGGGAGGGCCTGGAAGCCTGAGTTGTATATATTTGTAAGCATGTTGTATGAATAGAATTTTAGAATACAGTAGTGCTGGAAGGAACCTTAGAGGCCTTCTAGTCCAGCCCCCTGCTCAAGCAGGAGAACCTGTACTATTTCAGATAGTGGCTGTCTAGTCTCTTTTTGAAAACCTCCAGTGACGGAGCGCCCACAACTACGGGTGGCAAGCTGTTCCACTGGTTAATTGTCCTCACCATCAGGAAGTTTCTCCTTAATTCCAGGTTGCTTCTCTCTTTGGTTAGTTTCCAACCGTTATTTCTTGTCTTCCTCCTTTCCTTCTCCCTTTCCTTTCCTTCCCTTCCTCCTTTCCTTCCCTTCCCTTTCCTTTCTCTTCTCTTCCTTCCCTTTCCCCTTTCTCCTTTCCTTTCCTTCCCTTTCCCTTCCTCCTTTCCTTCCCTTCCTTTCCTTCCCTTTCCTTTCTCTTCTCTTCCTTTCCTTCCCTTTCCCTTTTCCTTTCCTTTCCTTCCCTTTCCCTCTCCTTTCCTTCCCTTTCCCCCCTCCCTCCCTCCTTCCTTTCCTTTCTCTTCCCTTCCTCCTTCCCTTCTCCTTTTCCTTTCCTTCCCTTCCCTTTCCTTTCTCTTCTCTTCCTTCCCTTTCCCTTTCTCCTTTCCTTTCCTTCCCTTTCCCTTCCTCCTTTCCTTCCCTTTCCCCTCCTTCCCTTCCTTTCCTTCCCTTTCCTTTCTCTTCTCTTCCTTTCCTTTTCTTCCCTTTCCCTTTCTCCTTTCCTTTCCTTCCCTTTCCCTTCCTCCTTTCCTTCCCTTTCCCCTCCCTCCCTCCCTCCTTTCCTTCTCTTCCCTTCCTCCTTCCCTTCTCCTTTTCCTTTCCTTCCCTTCCTCCTTTCCTTCCTTTCCTTCTTCCCTCCTTCCTTTCCTTCCTCCTTCCCTCCTTCCTTTCCTTCCCTTCCCTCCTTCCTTCCCTTTCCCTTCCTCCTTCCCTCCTTCTTTTCCTTTCCCTTCCCTTTCCTCTTTGAATCCAGCTCTGATGTCCTTTAGCCCAGCCAGAGAGAATGCAGATGAATTAGACCTCCTTTTCCAAGCATCCCCGTTTCTGAGAAGGAATCCCATTTGCTCTTCTGCATGTCTCTGTCAGTTTTAATTATTTTTATTATTCCGCTGTTCTTTCCTACCACAAGCGAACGCGGCTCCCAGAGCTGGGAACCGCTTCAAAATATGCACCAGCAGCTTTCCACGCTCGGACCACGTTTCTTGTCTACAAGGATTTCACACATGGGGCTTTGCAATTTGAGACCGGAGGCAATAAACCCTCCTGTCCCACGAACAAGGAAGAAAAGGCAACAGCTGCTGTCTGTTCCCATAAGCACCGGGGCTCCATTCAGACAAGGTCTCCAATCCCATCGTGGCCCAGCAGCGGATCACCTCCAGCGCGCCTCCCACCCGGCTCCCACGGAAGATGTAGGCGACAGCGTGTAAACGCTAAAGGGAGAAGGCTGGGCCGCATCTGCGCCGACAACGCAACAACTGCTGCGCTCACGGAACGTACAACAATTGTTCCCACCCGTCCTTGTGATGCTTGTTTCCCTCCAGCATCTGTTCGTTTCTCCGACAGATAGCGCTTCGGAGCAATTATTGTTTCCATGCTCTGTTGAATATAACATATTTTTGCGGGTATTTATCAGCTCCACTGATGGAGCTATATTTATATAACATAAAAATCTGTTATATAAAATATATAAAATATGTTATATTCCGTGCACTCTGAAACTGCAGGTCGTCCCTGACTTGCCTATCCCAAAGACGTGGGATAGGCTGATGTGGAATGTGTGGTGGTGTTAAAGATCTCGTCGCAGGATGTAAACTGTTCTAAGTAAAGCTGCCTTTTGCAATTGACTGATGGTGATTTTGTCAATGCCGATTTTGCTCAAAGTGTTGCTTCAGCTGTTTTGGGATTGTTTCCAAGGTGCCTGTTATTGGTGTTATCTTGGCTTTCTTTTGCCACAGTTGTAGCAGTAGTAGTAGTAGTAGTAGTAGTAGTAGTAGATGTTGTTGTTGTTGTTGTTGTTGTTGTTGTTGTTGTTGTTGTTATTATTATTATTATTATTATTATTATTATTAGTTGCACACTTGGCCAAATGTTCAGACTGGATTTGGCATTTTTATCCACCTATTGAGGAGTCCTATTATTATTATTTCATATTCTGGGTATAGTAACTTTGCTTTACTACACTGCTACAAACAGTATGTTTTGTCGGCACCCGTTTAGAGTCAGATGATTGAAGGGTCCTAAAACTACTTGCAATAAACAAAGCAATGCATTTAAGAGGAAGACAGGCTGACAAACAGAATACAGGATGATGGAAGGGATGCTTCTTTCCCCCAAGGAGCTGGGAGACAAAACAATTGCCTTCCTTTTTTTAAAAAAAAAAAACCTACTTCAAATATGCAAGGATAAAAGATTCAATGCACATCTGCAAATGGAAAACGGAACTTTAAAAAAAGGGAGGGAGGGAGACAAAGATAGATAGATAGATAGATAGATAGATAGATAGATAGATAGATAGATAGATAGATAAATAGATAGATAGATAGATAGAAAAAGAGATTGAGAGAGATTGAGAGAGAAAGAGAGAGAGGAAGAGAGAGAAAGAGATTGAGAAAGAAAGAGAGAGATTGAGAGGGGGAGAGAAAGAAAGATTGAGAGAGAAAGAGAGAGATTGAGAGGAAGAGAGACAGGGAGGGAGAGAGCCTTGATAGTACAGTGGTTTAGTGCACCCTGTTATTAACACAGCTGCCTGCAATTTCTGCTGGTTCAAATCTCTCCAAGGCTCAAGGTTGACTCAGCCTTCCATCCTTTCAAAGGTAGGTGAAATGAGGACCCAGTTTGTGGGGGCAATAAGCTGACTTTGTATAAAATATATAAAAGTATGAAGGCTATTGCTTAACGCATTGTAAGCCGCCCTGAGTCTCCGGAGAAGGGCGGCATCTAAATCAAATTTTAAAAAAAGAAAAAAAAAAGAAAAAAAAAAGAAAGATTAAGAGAAATTGAGGAGGAGAGAGAGAGAAAGATTAAAAGAAAGAGGAAAAGAGATTGAGAGAGAGAAGCAGATTGAGAGAGAAAGAGAGAGACTGAGAGGAAGAGAGACAGAGACAGGGAGGGAGAGAAAGACTGAGAGAGTGAGAGAGAGAAATTGAGAGAAAAAGAGATTGAGAGAGAGAAAGAGGAAAAGAGATTGAGAGAAAGAGAGAGACTGAGAGGAAGAGAGACAAAGAGACAGGGAGGGAGAGAGAGAAAGATTGAGAGAGAGAAAGAAAGAGAGAGAAAGAAAGAAAAAGATTGAGAGAGAAAGAGAGAGACAGAGGAGAAGAGAGACAGAGGGAGAGAGAGAAAGATTGAGAGAGAGAGATTGAGAGAAAGAAAGAGGAAAAGAGATTGAAAGAGAAAGGGAGATTGAGAGGGAGAGAGAGAAAGAATGAGAGAGAGAAAGAAAGGGAGAGAAAGAAAGAAAAATGAGAGAGAAAGAGAGAGACAGAGGAAGAGAGACAGAGGGAGAGAGAGAAAGATTGAGAGAGAGAGATTGAGAGAAAGAAAGAGGAAAAGAGATTGAAAGAGAAAAAGAGATTGAGAGAAAGAGAGATTGAGAGGGAGAGAGACAGGGAGGGAGAGAGAGAGAGAGAGAAAGAGAGATTGAGAGGGAGAGAGACAGGGAGGGAGAGAGAATGAGAGAGAGAGAGAAAGAAAGAGAAAAAGAGATTGAGAGAGAGGAAGAGAGAGCGAGACAGGGAGGGAGAGAGAGAAAGAGATTGAGAGGAAAAGAGAGAGAGAGAGAGGGAGGGAGGGAGAGACAGAGAGAGAGACAAATCAAAACTCACAGCAGCCCCCGAAGCCTGCGCTGCAGGGTTGCTAGTTGCTAAGAATGTGGCGCACGTTCCTGTTCTCTAGTTTATGAGGTATGAGCCTGCAGCTCGCGTTTGATGCGCAGGTAATACTATGCGGTATTGTCTGCCTCGAGCACCCAGCCGCTGTGAGAAAGCGGTGGCAATCACAGGGCTGCCTGCACGAGCGGCGACACTTTTGATCCTGCCCAGAGTTCATTTTGACTCACTCGCTCCGCCAGACAAGCCGAGGACCTCTAACCACTCTTCTTCCTACCTTCCAACCACACAGAACTGTTCAGACAACAAACTGCACCGTTTTGTTTTGTGTGGATAAATCCTAGACTTCTAGATATAAATACTGGGGGTTTCTCAATATTTTTTTTTTTTAAAAAAATAAGTGTTCCGACTCAAAAGCCCATCTTCATCGCCGTCCTTGAGCTGGCTTTTTCAAAAGGCCGCCACTGTGTCGATAAGAGCTTCAGGGTTTTATTTCAGGACACTCAAGTCAATAGGCATAAAACTCGCGTGCCCGCACACGCAATCAAAAAGGAGAGAGCACTGAAAATCAGCCAAGGGCAGGGGTGAAATCCAGCAGGTTCTGGAGAACCTGTAGCGGAAATTTTGAGCAGTTCAGCGAACCGGCAGCGGAAATTTTGAGCAGTTCAGAGAACCGGTAGCGGAAATTTTGAGTAGTACGGAGAACTGGCAAATACCACCTCTGGCTGGCCCCCGAGTGGGGTGGAAATGGAGATTTTGCAATATCCTTCCCCCAGAAGTGGGGCGGGAATGGGGATTTTGCAATATCCTTCCCCCAGGAGTGGGGCGGGAATGGGGATTTTGCAGTATCCTTCCCCCAGGAATGGGGGAGGGAATGGGGATTTTGCAGTATCCTTCCCCCAGGAGTGGGGAGGGAATGGGGATTTTGCAATATCCTTCCCCCAGGAGTGGGGAGGGAATGGAGATTTTGCAATGTCCTTCCCCCAGGAGTGGGGAGGGAATGGAGATTTTGCAGTATCCTTCCCCTGCCATGCCCACCAAGCCACGCCCACAGAACCGGTAGTAAAAAAAATTGGATTTCACCACTACCCAAAGGGTTGACATTTGTTCGGAGGACTGACCTGGTCTGGTAGAACGCAAGGGGTTACACATCTTGGGCTCCATTCCCAAATCTTGGAACAATATTGAGGTCCTGTAAAAGCGAAAAACACATTCGTCGTATGATTTGGGGTGTGTGAGAAACAGAACAAGGCTAGGCAATAAGCCCTGAGGAATCATTTAAGGCAATGTTTCTCAATTGAAGATGCTTGAAGATGCGTGGACTTCAACTCCCAGAATTCCCCAGGCAGTGCTAGTTGGGGAATTCTGGGAGTTGAAGTGCATGTATCTTAAAGTGGCCAAGGTTGAAAAACACCGATGTAAGGATTAGAAAGAAAAGGACCAAACCCAAACTCGCTGTCGGACCTGCCACAACTCTGAATAAAAACGATCCTTGACTCCATTTGTTGAGAAAAGTATAGTTTATTAGAGATCAAATATATTGCATTGGCTGCAATAACTACTGTTTTCGTCAGTCCAAGAGTAGTTTGGTATGTGGCCCCCTCCTTTTCCCAGCTGAGTGACCTTGAGGCAGCATCTCAAGGAGATGCAGCAGTTACTTTCATTTCCCCAAGCATTCCCCCCTTCCCACAGCTCATGGGAGTCTGTCACCCACCCAAGCATTTCCCCCCTCTTCACAATTCATGGCTGTCACCCACCCAAACATCCCCCCTCCCCACAGTTCATGGCAGTCTGTCACCCCATAGTAGCTGAGTACAAGCAAGCGTAAGGTGGCAGCTGAAACTCACAGGTACAAGTTCCCTGTTCGAATGCACCATTTAGCATTCAAAGGTTAACAAGCCTTATTTAGAAAGACCAGGTTTCTAGATCTTATGATTACAGGGAGCAAAAAGGCTCTGTAAAGTGCCCGAGGTGCCCCTTTGCATCTTACCCATCGTATGCATCAATCCGGACGCAGCGACTTCCGTTCCAAGTCCAAGCACAGTAAGGATCCTTGGCGAGAATACAGTCCGAGCACGTCTTGTACTTGCTGCAATTGGCCACGGGGACCTGGATGACTTGTGTGTTGGAGCCGATAAAGAGGACTCTCTGAAAACAGAAGAGTTACAGGTCGTCCTTGCTTAATGACTGAATGAATGAACGAACAAACAAACAAACAAACAAATAAATAAATGTCCTTTGCAAACCCAGTATCAACCCTGAAGTGTGCCTGCCTGAGGCCATCTTTGAGGCTTCGTGGTTGCCACAAAGCGAAGGGGGGGAGAAAGGGAGGTGGGAATTTTAGATAGCTCGGCTTGGCCGTCAAAATAAAAAAAGTTCTTTTGCGGGAACCAAGGTCACTCCGACAAGTGGCAGAGAAGAGGAGGAGTGAAGTAACCAGGCAACCTGCTAACACTCTTCCCGGTCATATTGGACAATATGACCAATGACGGGAAGGGGGAACGTTTACTTTTTAATGAGGTGAAATCCGCGGGGACTTTCAGAGTCGGCTTTCACCACTTGTGCCGATACGACGTATCCAATAAATGGCTTTTTGAGGAATCTACCTGCCTCAAGAGTTCTGCTTTCAATGGGTGCGTTATTTGGAACGCGGACACCCAGACAGTGCCTTAGCCTGTTGGGTGACCCAAACCATCACACTAAACCAGCTGATTCACTTGGGTGCAGCCATGTGAGGGGAAACCCAGACATTCTGGTAAGCCACCTTGGCCTCGGGCTCAGCATAGTCTGCAAATCTGGGCCTCTCTGCTATGCCGCGCCTTCCCAGTTCCTGACGAGTAACTTTCTCCTCTTCTTCGATGGCTTTTGTTCTGCCAGATCCTTATCACCGACAGGCGCCTTTGCATAACAATTATCAGATAGAAGATAGTGGCTTTAAGATGCCGCATTTATTCTGGGTTGGGTTGGTGAGGACAGCCCTGGGATGGACGCATCAGTACTATCTGAAATGTCAACTTTATCCTAGGTATCAATTTTCCCTAGGAGTGTCTACAGAGGCCCACCATAACACCCCAGGGATGTGTCTGAAGGCACTGTCACACAAACGCAGCCTCCGAATTCCTACTTCCTGATGCCTGATGCAATAAAACTCATGGCACATGTGCCATGGCATCTCTGTGCCCAGGTCAGCCTGCCAGCTCCCTCCTGAGCCCCACCTGTTTTCCCCCATGGCAGTAGGCCTTCCGATTCTTCGCAAACAGGGTGGCCAAAGACTAAGAATTTTGGAAAGCTTTAGAATTCACCATCTCGGGACCTTTCTTACCTTCGGTACTGATAAGACCAGGCTCTTGATGGGTTGGGCTTCCTCAAAAACTTGCAGTTCTTCTATGAGATGGACACCTGAAGGCAAGGCCACCGCTTTGTGCAACCAACCGTTCTCTACAAAAAAAAAAGATCAGAGCAGGTTTTTCAATTCAGTGACTGCAAGAACCTTCCCCTCCTTAGGAGAGTTCATAGCTTGGTGGGAAAACACCAGCTTTGCATAAGGAATGTCAATCCCAGCATCTCCAAAAAGGCAGAACTAGTTCAGGGATGACTCCTAGTCATTGCTGGGAACTAGCTGGACCAAGTTTTGACTTAGCAGAAGACAAGCCACAAGGGGAAACGATACGGAAACCATTTACTGTCCTTAGATCTGACCGCTTCCTGTTGTGGCTCCGTCCTCTGAGCCTATCTTAACGGAGGAAGAAGGCTCCGAAGATGAAGGAGAGGAGACGGCCAGGCCTCCCTCTCCAGGACCCTCCTCTCTGGCAATGCCTCCGGAGGACACCGAAGGCCAAACGATAGGCTCAGAGCCAAGCCACAGGTGGACAGCGACAAGGAAAATAAGTGCTGGCTGGACCCTCGCCAGAGGCGCAGGGAGAAGCGTGCGCAGCAGAGGGGAAGGCGTGCCAGAGATTAGCTGAATCACTGGACCACACCCCACAGGCTATAAAAGGGAGTGTGGTGGCCATTCCGACTCTATGACGGACAAAGCTAATCTCTGGCGAAGCACTTTGCACCTTCGGACACAACACCTATTTTGCTGTGGATTTAATTACGAACTGGACTATTCAAACTGTGTGTATTTTTGTCTGTGTTATCGGAGTAAAAGCACTTGGCAGGCAGCCACGGAGTTGCTGCCAAGTTCCTTATCACTGACGTTGTGTGTTTGAAGAGTTTATTTAACCCTCGGCTGGCTGGCTGGTTGTGTGTGTGCTTGGTACGGGGACAGAACACTTCCCTGTCTCATCTCATTTTTTCTTTTGAAAATGCTTTTAATGAAGGGCAGGTGCCTCCTCGGGAAGAGGTGGTCTCACAAACAAGCTGGTCCTATAGAGTTTTAAGGATGACCATCAGCCCCGTGAATTGCACCCAGAAAGAAACCGAGGAGGCGGTGCAGCTGGCGCAACTGCAGTGTGACGTGAATAAATCAAGGAACACCCAAACACTGAGCTAACTGCCACATTCTGGACCAGTTGCAATTTCAGAAGGTCTTTCCAGACATGTATATAGCATGTCAGGAAGTGACCAAGGCACGAGTGATTGTGAGCAGGGCCTCCCAGTCTGGGGGCAATTGGCACATAAACCATGTAAAAGACCCTCTTGCCATGGCTACCACCTGCTCTTTGAGCATGAACCCCTGTTCTGACCTAGCTCCCTGAGATAGTAAAAAGCACATAATTAGTCCCCAAACCCCTCTTTTTATTTCAACAGCTGTGAATTCTGTTCATTCACAGCCCATAATGAGTCACAAATAGTTTGTGAAGAGTCTGACAGAATTCTGCCACAGTCTTTCCGGATAAGGCTGATAAGCACCCACCTTTATCTCCCTTGCCAAAGACCTAATTGTCAATTAGCTTTGCAAGGCCACACGGAGCACAGAGTCAAAACGGATCTTCAGAATTTAAACCGACCAGCATGAACAAAGTTGCTTCCTGCAAAGGCTCATGTGTCTTTGCTCCTCCTTTATGTCTTATGGGAAGGGCCAATTATCTTCAAGCCTTACTCCCGAGTCGTCCCTTTGCTTTAGCTGCTCTTGCCTTCTGGCAGCTCTGCGCATGCACACGCTGGGAACAGGCTCCCCCTGTTCCTCTGCCTCACTGACGTCAGACTCTGGAGGCTCCGGAGTCAGCACATAACTCCCAGATGGCCCTGGCCCCATCACTGCCTCTGATGCACAGCCCTCATCCGAGCCTTCCCCAGACTCCAGGACTAGCCCATGTTCCTCCCCAGACTCCTCACTGTCCGATTCTGCTGCCAGCTCCGGCCGACCACAACAACCCCAAGGAGAACTCCCAAACTGTGTACCAACTCTGTCCAGGGATGTAACAACCTCTCTGAGAGTCAAAGATAACACATCAGCAGACCTCAAGGGACCAAAACCTCAAAGCAACTCTCTTCTGCTAGGGTTGAGTCAAAGGCGGGTTCCTTCCCGTCTAAAGCCTCACATCTCCAGGCACTGAGTCAATAGCATCACTTGACTGCAGAGCAGGAATCTAGGGCTGGATCTCTCTCCTCCCCACCAACACCCACTGGAACTTAGCATGGGGAAAGGAAGAGAACCACTGCAAAGCAAGTGCCTCCCACTTCTAATCTCCCGAGCAGGTCCAGAAGGAGACCACATTTGATGGTACCAAAAGCCAACGAGAGATCTATGAGGGACCAGGATAATTGCACCAATATAATCCTGATCCCTCCAGAGATTGTCCACAAGTGTAACTAATGCCATCTCAGTATGGCACCCCAGCCTGAAAAGAGTCCAGATAATTTGCTTCATCCAGGGCCTTTGGCATCGGAGTGCCAATCACCCTCTCAACAACCTAGTCTCCAAAGCACCCGAAGGCCAGACAAGGAATCATGGATGGAAACTGAACAAGGAGAGATTCAACCTGGAAATAAAGGAGAAATTTCCCGACCATCAGAGCAATCAACCCATGGAACAGAAGTTGCCTTCGGAAGTTGTGGGAGCTTCATCCCTGGAAGCTTTCAAGAAGAGACTGGACTGCCATGTGTCGGAAATGGTGTAGGGTCTCCTGCTTGGGTGGGGGGTTGGACTAGATGACCTACAAGGTCCCTTCCAACTCTGTTAATCTGAATCTATCTAAGATGATCAAAGACTTGGCGACTAAAACATGAAGAACGGTTGCAGGAACTGAGCCTGGCTCGTCTAGTGAAGAGAAGGACCAGGGGAGACAGGATAGCAGAGTTCCAATATTTGAGGGGCTGCCACAGAGAGGAGGAGGGGGGTCAAGCTATTTTCCAAGGCACCTGAAGGCCAGACAAGGAATAATGGATGGAAACAGATCAAGGAGAGATTCAACCTGGAAATAAAGGAGGAATTTCCTGACAGTGAGAACAATCAACCCATGGAACAGAAGTTGCCTTCAGAAGTTGTGGGAGCTTCATCACTGGAAGCTTTCAAGAAGAGACGGGACTGCCATCTGTCAGGAATGGTGTAGAGTCTCCTGCTTGAGCAGGGGGTTGGACTAGATGACCTACAAGGTCCCTTCCAACTCTTTTAATCTGTTAAAAAAAAAACCCTTCCTTAAAAAAGGAAACGTTTAAAAAGTGGGCCAAAGTTACGCAACCTTGTTGAGAGTCCAAGGATGGCCTCTTGAGAAAGGAGCCCCACCACCACTTCCTTCAGGGCAGGTGGTATCACCTCACCTCCCCCAAATTAAGGCATTAGCTACCACTTGGACCCAGCCGGGTGCCGCCTTCCAAATTCGACCAGCTAAGAGAGGCATGGCTTCCGAAACAGAGAACGCAGGACAATTTTAAAATTGCACAGTTTGAGTCGGGATGGCCATTTAAACGCTTTGAGTAAACAAACAGCCTCTCTTGCCAGATGTGTCCAATTCCCAAACCATAAATGGCAACTTAGCGTGCCTCCATCCCTCCAGATGAAGGCAGTTCAGCTTCCCTGCATCCGAGCGTCCGTCATAATTATTGCACTGCCCGCCAGACTTAATCTAGGCTGGCTTCAATTAAAGAGACGGCGGTTTTTGCAGTCCAGCTAGATGAAACGCAGGAGGCCCGCGTTTCAAATGAGCTGTTGGGGTTATTGCAATTTTTTTTTTTTTTTACTTCTTTGCTTTTGCTGTTCTTTTTGGGGCTTTAATCACTTTCTGCTGAACGCATCAAAAGAAGGATTTGTTTATTAAAAAAAAATAATAATCAGCTAAGTGGTTAGAAGAAGCAATTAAAGACAGCGCTGCCGCCGACTGAAAATGCTCCTTGATGAAGAGAGTTGTGAATTACTCACTTTTGAAATTGCTAATAATAAAAACGGGAGAGGAGAAGAGCTCGGTCTCCAAAGGGGCATTTTGCACTGGGTTGACAAACAGGAGAAAAGGGCTTCTCGTCCGTCCCACGAACCCTCCTTAAAAATTTGTCTCCTGCCTCTGATCAATTTTTAACTAGCAGAACTGAAGGGAAAATATCTGCCGGCGCCTGGCAGGATAATGCAAACTATTTTTTCCGATTAACTTTTATGAGAGAGTCGGCAGTTGTTGTTTTAGGGGAAACGGGGAAAAGTATCACTTAAACGCTAACATAAAAAGGCTCGTGTGTGCCCAGGGTGCGACGGCACAAAATGACTTCCTCGTTTTGTGCTTTTGAGTTGGTTTTCGACTCCTGCCGATGACAGTTGGTGTCACTAACTTAACAGCTGCATCGATTCAGGGTTAACCACCGTGGCAAGAAATGATGCAAAAGGGGGCGAAACTCACTTAACGGCTGTCTCGCTTAGCAACAGAAATTTTGAGCTCAATTGTAGTCATAAGTCAAGGACTGCCTGTATAAGGAGAAATCCATTCGGTCTTCTTGGCAGGACTTTTAGAAATGTTTTGCTTTTATCTGCCTGGATTGAGGGCCCAGTCCAGTATCACATGCCCAAGGTCAGCTCCAGCTGATTTTCATCTGGCCCTGCTGCCCCTCCCCTCCCAGGAGTCTCCACATGGCTCTTTTTGGATGCCAGATAAGGACAGGGCGTGTGCGGAGGCTCTGGGAGGGCGCTTTTGGCCTCCAGAGCGCCTCCAGGGGGTGGGGGAGGCTGTTTTCACCCTCCCCAGGCTCCAGGAAAGCTTCTGGAGCCTGGGGAGGGCGAAAAACAGGCCTGCCGGGCCCACCAGAAGTCGGGAAACGAACCGTTTCTAGCCTCCGGGGGGTGGGGTGGGGCCTTTTTGCCCTCCCCAGGCTCCAGGAAAGCCTCCTGAACCTGGGGAGGGTGAAAAACGGGCCTACCGGAAGTCTGGAAACAGGCCGTTTCCTGTCTCTGGAGGCTTCAGGTAGGCCTGCTAGGCCCAAAAATGGTGTGTGTGTGTGTGTGTGTGTGTGTGTGTGTGTGTGTGTCGTGTGTGTGTCGTGTGCACATGTGCAGGGGAGCGTGGGGGGGATCACACGCGAATGCGCGGGGGTTGGGGGGGCATTGAATTATGGGTGTGGGCACACACACGCCTGACCCCCCCTGCACTCCCCCCGCTTTTGGCATGCGACTGCAAAAAAGGTTAGCCATCACTGCTGTATACCATTTCAGACAAATGGCTGTCCAATCTCTTCTTAAAAACTTCCAGTGTTGGAGCATTCACAACTTCTGGAGGCCAGTCGTTCCGCTGATTAATTGTTCTCACTCAGGAAATTTCTCCTTAGTTCTAGGTTGCTTCTCTCCTTGATTAGTTTCCACCCTTTGCTTCTTGTCCTGCCTTCAGGGGCTTTGGAGAATAGCTTGACTCCCTCTTCTTTGGGGCAGCCCCTGAGATATTGGAAGACTGCTCTCATGTCTCCCCTGGTCCTTCTCTTCATTAAACCAGACATACCCAGTTCCTGCAACCGTTCTTCGTATGTTTTAGCCTCCAGTCCCCTAATCCTCTTTGTTGCTCTTCTCGGCACTCGTGATCATCTGGTTTCTATCCCCTTCCCTTTAACCACTGTGTCAAACTGGCTCTTGATGAAATAACTACGGTTAGAAATGGATCATGCAGCAAAATGTAGCTGCCAAAACTTTTGACCTAGCGAGACACGTTTTTTTTTTTTTAAATTTGATTTATATGCCGCCCTTCTCCGGAGACTCAGGGCGGCTTACAATGCGCTAAGCAATAGCCTTCATACTTTTGTATATTTATACAAAGTCAGCTTATTGCCCCCACAAACTGGGTCCTCATTTTACCTACCTTAGAAAGGATGGAAGGCTGAGTCGACCTTGAGCCTGGCGAGATTCGAACCTGCAGTAATTGCAGGCAGCTGGTCTTAAGAACAGGGTGCTTTAGACCACTGTACTACCAAGGCTCCTGTTATGTGGACCCACCGCTGCAATTTTGACCTCTTTCTGACTTCCCTCCGCCCATACCTGTCCCGATGTACAGCACTTCGTACGGTTTGCCATCCAACCCGTGAACTCTTTCCACCACGAGCTGGGTGAAGTTGGCATCTTTCTTGACCAGCAGAGGCTGGTTGCCCTGGGGGGGCACGGCCTTATCCATCAGAGGATGCTTCTTGGCAAAATTCAGGGTGTTGTCTGGGAGCTCCAGAGAAGTGGAGAAACTGTTGTACCGGTGCCAATCCGTGATACACTGGAATAACCAAAAAAAAAAGACAACAGGAGCAGGATTTACATTAGAGCTTCACGTATGGAAACTTAGCAAAAACTTGTCAGTTCAAGAGGAGGGGTCTTCCTGACAGGGATGGGCCAGAAGAAGTGGGTCCTGACCCAGCTCTCCAAACACAACAAACCCTCTGCAGTTAACTCAAATATTCCCGTTATTAGGAGCCCCAGCAAAAAGTTTCTCTCTCAGCGCAGGCTAACAAGTCTGTCCGCCAGGGAGATGAATAGTTGTCTGCCATATCTATTCATCTCCGTCCCCTGTCTTTTATCCCCCAGATCTAGGCTTTGCTAGCAGTAGTGGCTCTTCCATCCCGAGGACCGGCCCATAGATTTCCACTGTTCTCCTCTCCTCTGCCTTCTGCGCATCTGCATGTCAGACACTGGACCCAGCTGTTCCTCCTCTTCCTCATCAGCCACCTCCAGACCTGGAGGCTGTTGACTCTCCATCTGAGGGCTGACGGCCGGCCCAGGCTCCTCCTCTGTTACTCTCTCTCTGCCAGCTCCATTCCCTCTTCCCCCTCGGAGCTCTCAGGTTGCCTTGATGCTGGCCCTGACTTCCACGCCTCCTCCTCCTCCTCCGATTCGGCTGCTGGAGGGGCCGGCGGCCAACAGGCCACAACAAAGTGTGATTATCTAGGGTTGTGTTTTTCAACCTCGGCCACTTTAAGATGGACTTCAACACCCAGAATTCTCCAGCTAGCAATGCCGGGTGGGTGGGTTTCCTGCCTCGGTGGGGACATGGGACTTACAGCGCCCGGACGGGGAATGGGTTCCTGGTCTGAGTAACGAATCCACTTCTGAGCAATTTCACTGTATTCCTTGTAGGGACCTTCAAAGACTTTTTGCACATCCAGGATCTGGTACTGGCAAACAGCAGAAACATCTACGTCTCCCCTGCAGGAAATCAAAGAAAACGAGGCAGTTGAGGGTTCAAGTTTGAGAAGGTTTATTCCTGTTAAGAGTTCCCCAAACTTTTCAGCTTTGCCGACCGGCAGGAGGGGATGATTCCGAGAGTGCAAGCACACAGCACCATTTGCACAAGCGGCAGGCACACGCACACACTGCCTGCACAAATGGGAGCACGTACACGCACACACACGTTCACCCACTACTCACACAAATGGGAATGCACGTATGCGCTCTCCCATCACTTCTGTGGGCCCGGTTCTGAACAGCTCAAGGCCCGGGAGTGGACTGCGGCCCTGCGGGATTGGGGAGCCCTGTGTTATATCAATGCAAGTGAGACAAGGGGCTCTGCAGAGAATAGAGTAGAGTAGAGTAGAGTAGAGTAGAGTAGAGTAGAGTAGAGTAGAGTAGAGTAGAGTAGAAGAGAAGAATAGGAATAGGATAGAATAGGAATAGAATAGGAATAGAATAATAGAATGGAAGAATAGAAGAGAAGAGAATAATAAAATAGAAGAGAAGAGAATACAAGAAAATAATAGAAGAGAATAGAAGAATAGGAATAGAAGAATAGGAATGGAATGGAATGGAAGAATAGAATGGAAGAAGAGAATAGAAGACAATAATAAAATAGAAGAGAAGAGAATGCACAATAATAGAAGAGAATAGAAGAATAGAAAATAGAAGAATAGGAATAGAATAGAATAGAATAGAAAATATAGAATAGAATAGAATAAAAAATATAGAATAGAATGGAACAGAATGGAATGGAATGGAAGAATAGAATGGAAGAAGAGAAGAGAAGAGAATAATAAAATAGAATAGAAGAGAATACACGAAAATAATAGAAGAATAGAAATAGAAGAATAGGAATAGAATAGAATAGAATAGAATAGAATAGAATAGAATAGAATAGAATAGAATAGAATAGAATAGAATAGAATAGAATAGAATCTGGAAGGGACCTTGGAGGTCTTCTAGTCCAACCCCCTGCCCAGGCAGGAAACCCTACACCACTTCAGACAAATGGTTATCCGACGTCTTCTTAAAAACTTCCAGTGTTGGAGCATTTGCAACTTCTGCAGGCAAGTCGTTCCACTGATTAATGGTTCTCACTGTCAGGAAATTTCTCCTTAGTTCTAGGTTGCTTCTCTCCTTGATTACTTTCCACCTGTTGCTTCTTGTCCTGCCCTCAGGTGCTTTGGAGATGAGCTTGACTCCCTCTTCTTTGGGGCAGCCCCTGAGATATTGGAGAATATCTCAGAGAATGGTGAATAAAAGGTCTGGACAGAAATCCCGACAGTGTGATGCGATCTCTTCCTGGTTTTTACCCTTTCTGTGGGATGCACAGAAAGGATTCCTTCACGGCCTTAATGGAGCACAAACTCACTTCTTTTTAAAAAGGGGAAATGAATCTACCGGGGTCTCCCGCTTAAAAACAACAACAACTGCAGCCAACCTTCAAACGTATCAGCACTATTAAGAGTCCGCGCTCTCTGAAAAACCACGCCGGGCCTTACCAGCGCGCTTGGAAGACCCCGAAAAAGCTGGTTTCGCGCCAATGATCGCCGTTCAGCGTGTAGGTCCCCTGGATTCGGTTGAAGTGCAGCTGCTGCTCCGGAATCGAGCACAGCAACCGGGCCTTCAAAAACGTCGTCCATCTTTTCTGCAAAGTACGGGCACCGCCGACATCGCCCTGCACCGACCGGAAAAAAAAAGAACGGCGTTGAAGCTCCCCTCTGTGCCCGATTGGCGTTGAGATGCTATTTTCTCGTCCAACCAGGAGCGCCAATCACTGCAATTCCCATGCCAACCTCTAGAGGGAGCCACATGAGGAAAGACCGTAGGACGCCATCACCGTACATTACCAGGAAAGTCCTCGACTTACGACCACAATTGAGCCCAACATTTCTGGTTGTTAAGCGAGACATTGGTTCAGTGAGTTTTGCCCCCATTTTACGACCTTCCTTGCAGCGGGTGTTAAGTGAATCTGGACTTTCACCTTGACTTTGCTTATCGGAAGGCTACAAAAATTGATCTCGTGACCCCAGGACACAACAATGGTCATAATACACGCTAGTTGTCATGACCCTGGGACACTGCAACCGTCATAAATCTGAAGCAGTTGCCAAAGATCCGAATTTTGGACGCAGCTTTCAGATCCTAGCCCAGGCCATTCCCATCCCCCCTAAGATTGTTCTAGAAAAGCTCAGTCCTCAAGATTTGTTCAGAGATCCTTCCAGCCCTGAGGGACACCAGAAAGAGAAGCACCACTGCCTACCTTGCAAATCCGAGCTACTCGGGCTACCACCTGGTCAATGTCGCAATCATATTCCACCGCTCGCTCGCTGAAGAAGAAGTAAACTTTGTCGTCATCTCCGATATCGCTGCCTTTGCTCTCCTGGACGAATGCTGAGCCCACAAAGTGGGGTTCTGCAGAGAGAAAAAGGGTCGAGATAAATACCGTATTCCCCCCCCCCCCCGAAAAAAAAAGGCCCAACCGGAAAATAAGCCCTAGCATGGTTTTTCAGGATGCTCGTAATGTAAGCCCTACCCCAAAAATAAGCCCCAGTTAAGATCATTAGCCAGACGGAGGCATATAGTACCGTATTTCCCCCAAAATAAGACCTAATGCAGCTTTTGGAGCAGAAATTAATATAAGACCTGGTCTTATTTTCGGGGAAACATGGTAGAGGGAACTAGATCCCCTCAATTCTCACCAAACAGACACGCAACAATGTTAATTCAATTTTTTTTCAAAAAACAGAAGAGGAAAAAAAATAAGAAAATTACAAAACACAAAAAACAAGGAAAAAGAAGCCACAGGATATGAAATTCTTATCTGCGCACACATCCAGAATTCGTTCAGATGCGTACAGGTCGTCCTCAATGTAAAATTTATGTCGTTAAGTGAGACCTTTATAAAGCGAGTTTTGCCTCATTTTACAATCTTTCTTGCCACCGTTGGTAAGTGGATCATTGCGCTTAACAACAGATGGTTGTTAAGTGAATCTGGTTTTCCCCATTGATTTTGCTTGTCAGATGGTCGCAAAAAAGAGATCACATGACCCTGGGACCAATGGTGGGTTTCTACCAGTTCGGGCAAACTGGTAGCGGCGGTGGTGGAAAGCTCCGCCCACCCATCTGGACGTCATCACGGATGCTCTGCGCGTGCGCAGAAGCACCGAACGCTCACAGTTCTGAACCGGTAGTGAAGGTAAATGAAACCCACTACTGCCCGGGACACTGCGACCGTCATAAATATGAACCCGTTGCTAAGCATCCGAATTTTGATCACGCGAGTGTTGAGCCCAGCAACAGCTCGACACACGTACCGGAGGGGGAGAGGCCTGACGATGCTGCCACAGTTGTGTGAACAACGGTGGCAAGTCACTTTTTTTTTAGTGCCATTGTAACTTTGAACGGTCATTAAATGGACTGTTTAAAATCATGGACTAGCTGAACGTGAAGTTTTACGGAACCGTTTCAGTAAAAAGACAGCCGTATTTCATCGTAAACACCCATAGATAATTCAGCATTTAGAAGCCACTCATTCATGAGCTGTGAGTAACAGCAAGTCTTCCATCCTCTGAGTATTTGGGGACTATAAATTCATCTTCCAAATGTCGAAGGGCTAATCTCCTGGCCTTAAGAAGCGTCAAACATCCGCTGATCCGTGTCTACCGTATAATCCAGTGTAAAAATCTTGCAGGCCCGTGTAAGATCTCTGCCTTCTCGAGTTAAAGGAGTATGAAATCTCCTTGTCAGATGGGGCACCTAAATCATCTTAAGATCATGTCAGGGGTCTCACTTGTACCCCGACACTCCTGGGGAGGGGCTGTCTTTAAGGCTCATTTTGTTCCAGGAAACCCAATCGGTTACAAAATTCTCGTCTCCTGCGGTAGATACCGTGTTCACACACACCCCAGAATGTTCTCTACCAGCCCACTTTCCTTGTGCGGTGGGCACACTTCCAAAGCAAACCCTGGAGTGAAGCCACACACACACACACCCACACACACACAAACTCATCCCCAATATTTTTATTTTCTAAAAATGCCAGCGAGAACAAGAGCCAGGAATTAGATGGTGCGTTGCTTTACAAAATGTCAGAGTTGGGCGGCATCAAAAAAAATTGAACGTATAATAAAAATGTCAGCTTCCCGCTGATTTATTTTCAGTTAATTAAAACAAAATTAAAAGTAATTTATCGCAAAGACGGCCTACGCCCCTGTCCGGATGAAAGAGAGGGCATAGTAGATTCAGTGCGAGACCTCTGCTCAACGCCAGGGATGGGCATGGTGACAACTTCCTGTGCACCCGCTTTCTAATCCAGATGGCAAATTGGCAACAGTTCCACAATGTACTACTCCGCAGTTATCAATAGATGGCGCCAAAGAAACGGCTGCCAGGAGATGCAGAGAACCCAAACTCTTTGTTGCCATCTAGTGGCTATTGAGTTTTCTGCCACAATCCTGATCTTAGAAGCCCAGCTAAATCCCACACTCGTATCACATGACATCCACCATATTCTGAAAGAACATCACGGCCTGCCTTCAATAACATGCTACGTCACAGGCTGGGTTCTCAACATGTATTGACCAGACCGTGACCATACTCATCTGAATGCAACCTAGCGCGCTATGCCAATCTAGCCAGTGTTGAAGACACAACGATGAGTGTAAGTGACTCCGAGCCAAGCCCTGTAGAGCAATGCAAACAATTGTTCTGATCTAGGCTTCCCCAGCAGCACGAAGCCGAGTCCTCGTCCCGATAAACCCCTTTTATTTAATTTACAGTGAATTCCTCTCCAGCAAAGTCTTTCCTCTCCCAGTCTTTCAAGATAGTTCACAATTACCGACCTTTATCAGGTTTGAAGAGTGGCCAGGCCGATATCTTTTCAGACTCCACACTAACCGACAATACTTGGCAAGAATGCAGGAACAGATCTTCACCCAAATGAACTAATTGTCTCCTGCAAACTCCCCTCCCCTTCACTCTCCTCTAGTCCCTGTGGGAGGGGCTATTCACCATCCACCTGTGGCTTTACTCCTGAGTCGACCCTTGTTCTTTAGCTGTTCCCTTCGTCTGGCAGCTCTGTGCATGCTCACACTGGGAACAGGACCCAGCTGTTCTTCTCCCTCACTGATATCCGACTCTGAAGGCAGCTGACAACTGTCAGACGGCCCTGGCCCCCTCTCTGCCTCTGATGCAGAGCCTTCCCCAGACTCCAGGACTGGCCCATATTCCTCCCCAAGCTCCTCAGTGTCCGAATCTGCTGCCAGATACGCTGGCAGCCCACAACAAGATAAGCAGCATATACATCCAATATGCAGCGCGTGCATATTGATCCTCCCACTGCCCAGCAACGGAAAACGTTGGTTCACAAAGGAAAATCCTTGTGTAACTACGCTGAGAAGGAAGAAACATCCCCTTTTAGCATCTCACCGTTCAGCCACGTAGGCAGGTGCTCGGTCTTGACGGGATACTGGGGGCCCAGGTTGCGCAGGATCACAGGATCGGTACCCAGGAAGTTGTTGTGTGTTGCGGAATACAACTCTTCCTCTGAAAGAGGCAAGGAAAAGACGTTAGCCCAGCTAAAGGGCAAACCTGGAGCTCCTATCGGATTCCGAAGAGTAGATAACGCTCGACTGTCAAGAGGTCATGTTTCTCAACTTTGGCAGCTTTAAGAGGTATGGATTTCAATGCCCACCATTCAGGACACAGCATATAAGCGATACTCGACCTGTATTGTCAGGGATGCTACACATCCTTTCCGTGATCTGTTTTTCTTTGTTACCTTCTGGGAGGGGGCTTCGCGGCATCCGAAGCAGAACAACTAGACTCTGTAATAGCTTTGTACCATTCTTGCTAACTCTCAAGAGTTTTTAATGTGTGCTATTGTGTTCACCGAATAAAAGTGACAATAGAGTTTATGGCCTCTCCCTTTCTCTCTTCTGTTCAGTTCTGTTCTGTTGTTCTGTTCTGTTCTATTATTTCTTAATTCCAATATTCTATTCTAGATATTCTATTCTATTCCGTTCCATTCCATTCTATTCTTAATTCCGATATTCTATTCTATTCTATTCTATTCTATTCTATTCTATTCTATTCTATTCTATTCTATTCTATTCTATTCTATTCTATTCTATATTCCAATGTTCTGTTCTGTTCTATTCTTTATTTATTTTATTTATTTATTTTATCTCGAATTTATATACCGCACCTTCTCCCGAGGGACTCAGGGCAGTGTACAGCCAGATAAAAACATACAATATAAACATTAAAAACAGGATATATATTAATTTGGCCCCAATTTAAGATAACAGACCAATTAAAAATTAAAAAATATTTAAAAATATTCTATTCTAAATTCCAATGTTCTGTTCTGTTCTGTTCTGTTCTATTCTATTCTATATTTCAATATTCTATTCTGTTCTGTTCTGTTCTATTCTATTCTATTCTATTCTATATTATTCTACTCTATTCGCTGCGGTGGCACAGTGGTTAGAGTGCAATACTGCAGGCTCCTTCTGCTGACTGCCGGCTGCCTGCAATTTGGCAGTTCGAATCTCACCAGGCTCAAGGTTGGCTCAGCCTTCCATCCTTCCGAGGTGGGTCAAATGAGGACCCAGATTGTTGGGGGCAATAAAAAGTCTATGTGCTATTGCTATTCTATTCTCCCCATCCCATCCTAGCCTTTTATCTTTTCCAGTTCTGGAAACTGGCTGGGAAATTCTAGAAGTTGAAGCCCAGGCCTCTTAAAATTGCCAAAGTTGAGAAACCCTGGGGTTACCATGAGTAAAGCAACTAGGCAGGAGAAAGTCTGCAGAAGTTGGATCTTCCGTTTTGACCTTCTGAGAAATTATCCTTGGCACGAGAGTGACATCATTATCTCCTCTCCTTTAGCTCCAAACCGAGCATACCCACCATGATTTGCCCACCGAGCTCAGGACAGCCCCCGACCTCCTTTCCTTCCGTCGTGAGTTGAAGACGTGGCTCTTTCGTCAACTTAACTGATCCGTTACGGGTGTACATTGTTATAATTTTAAATCGTTTTAATTGGGTTGTTGATTTTAATTTTATCGTGATTTGTATTGGATAATTGTTTTTGTAAGCCGCCCTGAGTCCCTCGGGAGAATGGCGGCATATAAATCGCAATAATCAATCAATCAATCAATTAATCAATCCCCCCCTCCAATGGTCACTTACCCACAATGAGGCTCGTGTATCCCTTGGCAGGATCGTACGGACACTTTCCCTTCCCTTCCTCGAAGGAGAACCTGTCCAAGGAGAAGGTGGCCAGATCCTAAAAAAGGGCATGGAGGAAAAAAAAAAACACAGTCTGTTAATAAACCCCCCCACGACGAGCCGAGCTTGCTCCAAGCGTATCACGTACGGGAAAAAAAAAAACTGTTTCTGCTCTACTCACAATGTAGCCACATTTGGGCTGGAAGGCGTACGTGCCACAAGTGTACATATGGGAGCTGTTGTAGGTCTGGAGGAAGCGGATGTAGTTGAAACATTCGGTCTGGGGAAGGAAAGAAACAGGTTTGTTAACAAACCTCCCCACAACCCACCTGTGCGCCCAAGAGAACCCGCGCTGAGCGTTGGCTTTCGCCGTTGCACGAGATTCAACATCCTGAAATTGTAGCCGTCTTTTAACAGCGGGTAGCTAATTCTCAAGGCGGCCGAGATTGGCTTGAAGTGAAAAAATAAAAGAGAGGAGAGAGAGAGAGATCAGAGAAAGCTGAGTGGAGAAAGGAATTTAGACATCAGAGGGAAAGCTTCGGCAGCCTGCAGCACGGCCCCTCCCCGATTCTTAATTTTAAAGAGCATCTTTAATGGAAAATGCAGAGCGCACCTTTTCCAGGGCAAAATGTGTAACCGCGGCGGCTGCAGTTAGCAGGGGGGAAAAAGAAGCCAGCATTTAAGTCAACCCTGATTTATTGTACCTTTTTATTATTATTATTATTATTATCTTTTATTCATTAAACATGAAACTCAGTCAACTTTTCGTCGGGCCCTAAAAACTTATTTTTTTTCAGTTAGCCGGTCTGTCTTGATTTTAGGGTTAGTTTTAAAATTTTAATATTGATTTTAAATTGACAAGTTTTAAATTACGGGCCAAATTTATAAATTATTTTAACTCTATTTTTAACTGTAAATGTTATGTATAGATGTTTTTATTTTGGCTGTTCACCGCCCTGAGTCCGAAAGGAGAAGGGCGGTATAGAAATTTGAATAATAAATAAATAAATAAACTGAGTTATCATTATTATGATCTCTTTTATTCATTAAACATGACACTCGGTCAACCGAACGTTTTAAAATGTGTCACAAATACCCTGAAAATAAGACATCCCCTGATAATAAGCCCTATTGGGCTTTTGAGCACATGTGCTAAAATAAGCCTCCCCCCACCCCAAAAAAATAAGCCCTCCCTGAAAATACTGGCCCTAAGAACTATCAGGACACCCCTTGGTCATGTGATCAAAATTTGGGAGCTTGGCTACGGACATGAATTTACCATGGATGCGGTATCCCAAAGTTGTGGGAATGCAACTTTCCTAGCTGGCTTCTGAGAAACAAAGCCAATGGGGGGAGTCAGATTTGCTTAACGACTGCATAATTCACTTAACAACTGTAGCGATTTACTTCTCAGCTGTGGCAAAAAAAAAAGGACAGAGAAAATCACAAAATTGGGCACAACTCACTAAACAACTGTCTGTTCTGCCTCAGCTACGGACCCCAAAGAACACAGCACGCACAAAGTCCGTTCAAACCTTAGTTTACGAAATAAACCAGTCTTTTACAACAACGGCTGTTAATTAACTTTCTTAACAGCCTACAAGAATCCAAAGAATAAATAATCGTAATCTTACTATGGTTGGCAGAAAGCCCAGAAGCAATTTGCAGGAAAGTGATAAGAGGACTAAGATCAGGACGGGAAGGAGAGTGAACGAAGTTGTTCCCTGCAAATTGCTTCAGTCGGCATTCCTCCTTAAATAGACTAAGGGAGTGGCCAATTAGCCCCAAGCCTTACTCTCGAGGAGACCTCCTCCTGAGGAGCCACTCCTGCCTTTTGGCAGCTCTGCGCACCTGTGCATTGAGAAGAGCCTCCTCCTCTTCCTCCTCTTCACTTAAAGGAGCTTCTGGAGGTTCTGAAGGCCCTGGCTGAATTCCCGCCTCTGGCACCACATCTTCTCCAGCCTCTTCATTGTCCGACTCGAGCACCAGCTGCACAGGCTACTGGCGCATCACCACACCAGCCCTCTTGCTGTCGGAATCAGCTACTAGCTGCACAGGCCATGTATGGGCCATAACACTGCCTTGGTTAGTCACCAAAATTTCGGTTCCAATTGTGGTCATAAATCAAGGACCTTCTGGAACCAGCCTTCTTCATCTGGCATCCTACAGCCCACCTAGCATAATTCACTGTGTCTAATGGGGAGGGATGAATCAACTTGGGATCTCCCATCTATTTTTAATGAAAGTTACTTCTGATTAATGAAAAAAATTACTCTGGGCTATTTAAACTGATATTAAATATACATGATTTGATGAAAGTAAGTGCTCCCAACGCCAGGACTTTCCAGAATAATATTAAACGAGAAGCTGAAAAGATGAAAAACTACAAAATGCGACACAGACTGTGTCCAGCAGTGTAATTTGGGGGTGTTTTTGCAGCCTTTAGGTCAGCAAAGAAAGAATATGGGTAGTTCTTGATTTATGACCACGACGGGTTCCCAATTTTTTGTTGCTAAGCGAGACAAGGGTTGTGAATTTTGTCCCATTTTACAACCTTTCTTGCTGCTGGTTGTTAAGTGAATCACTGCAGTTGTTAAGTTAGTGTTCTGCCCCAGCTACGGACCCCAAAGAACACAGCACATACAAAGTCTGTACCAAATTCAATTTACTAAAATAACTCAGTCTTTTCCAAACAAAGGCTGTTAATAAACTTTCTTAACAGCCTACAAGAAATCAAAGATAAAGTAATCACAATCTTATGAAGGTTGGCAGAAAGCTCAGAAGCAATTTGCAGAGAATCCAGACGCGAAGGAGAGTGAACTAAAGTTGTTCCCTGCAAATTGCTTCAGTTGGTGTTCCTCCTTAAATAGGCTAAGGGAGTGGCCAATTAATCCCAAGCCTTACTCTCGAGGAGACCTCCTCCTGAGGAGCCACTCCTGCCTTTTGGCAGCTCTGCGCGCCCATGCATCGAGAAGAGGCTCCTCCTCTTCTTCCTCTTCACTTATGGGAGCTTCTGGAAGTTCTGAAGGCCCTGGCTGAATCCCCGCCTCTGGCACCACATCTTCTCCAGCCTCCTCATTGTCTGACTCAAGTGCCAGCTGCACAGGCTGCTGGCGCAGCACCACACCAGCCTCCTCGTTGTCAGAATCAGCTACAATCCGCACAGGCCGCTGACGGGCCACAACACTTAGTAACCTGGTTGTTAAGTGAATCTGGCTTTCCCATCGATTTTTTCCGGTCGCAAAAAGGGATCACATGACCCCGGGACACTGCAACCGTGGTAAATATGAACCGGCTGCCAAGCGTCCCAATTTTGATCACATGACCGTGAGGATGTTGCCAGCGGTGAAATCCGGCTCGCTGAACCGGTAGCGCCAGCGGCGGGAGGCTCCGCCCACCCGCCGGAACAACATTACGTCCTGGCGGGTGGGCATAATTTTTTACCTTCTGCGCATGCACAGAAGAGGCGTGCGCGCGAAGGTAGGTGGATTTCACCGCTGGATGTTGCATGAGTGGTGCGGTGGCCTAGAGGTGGAGCCCTCGCCTCACAATCAGGAGACTGTGAGTTCGATTCTAGTCAGAGGCAGATATTTCTCTCCCTGTGCACAATGAGATTATATCTGCTGAACAAAACTCCACATTGGTGACAGGAAGGGCATCCGGCCAGTAAACACTCGGCTCCATTCAGTTGCCCAGACTCCACCCCGCCAGAAATTATGGGGTCCATTAAAAGGAGATGATGTCCATGGCGATGTTGCAACATTCCCAAATTGTGAAAAACGGTCATAAGTCACTATTTTCAGTGTTGTTGTAACTTCGGTCACTAAACAAACTGTCGTAAGTCAAGGACTACCTGTATTTTATCTGCCCTTAGCAGCAGCCAGCATAGCTACTTTCTCAAAAGCTACTCTCGGGGTGAAAAGAATTATCCACAGAATGAATACATCACTGAATGGGGTTAACAGATATAATTATAAACAGATCTGGAACATGATTTCCCCTGTGAGACCGCGGAAGTAGCTGAATTGACTAGAAAGCTCATCGTCCCAATATTCAAAGTCCTTAATCATCTAGGCCATCTCAGAGCCTTGTTGGCCAACTGCAGAGAAGCCACGCTGTCACGGAAAGGTTCCCCAGCCACTAGGTGTAGTACTGAGCATCCTAATTAAGGGCCTTTTTACCTGCCGCAAATTACAAACTGGGTGAAAAGGGAGCTATAAAATGTGCAGTGCTAATGATGACGAAGCTCCTATCAACTTGGAGAGAAGAGAACCAGCATCGTAGTATGAGCCTCGGTGGCGCAGTGGTTAGAGCGCGGTACTGCAGGCTACTTCTGCTGACTGCCGGCTGCCTGCAATTTGGCAGTTTGAATCTCACCAGGCTCAAGATTGACTCAGCCTTCCAACCTTCTGAGGTGGGTAAAATGAGGACCCAGATTGTTGGGGGCAAGAGGCTGACTCTGTAAACCACTTAGAGAGGGCTGTAAAAGCACTGTGAAGCAATATGTAAGTAAAGGGCTATTGCTATTTACCTTCCTTCCTTCTTTCCTTCCCTCCCTCCCTCTCTCTCTCTCTCTCTCTCAGTGGTTAGGATGCAGTATTGCAAGCTAACTCTGCCCACAGCCAGCAGTTAGATCCTGACTGGTTCAAGGTTGACGCAGCCTTCCATCCTTCCGAGGTAAAATGAGGCTCCAGATTGTTGGGGGCAAGAGGCTCACTCTGTAAACCTCTTAGAGAGGTCTGTAAAGCACTATGAAGCGGCATATAAGTCTAAGTGCTATTGCTATCAGCATCTCAGAAGCTTAGTGATCAAAATGCTACCGATTCAATAAATATGGTTTGGGATTGAACTGTGGATTCCTTGTTCCTCTCTGAGCTCTGTTGTTTGCCTGCAGATGTTTCATTACCCAAGTAGGTGACATTTTCAGTGTGTCACTGCATCATCGGCGGATGACGAGGTTATTTGCCTGGGTAATGAAACATCTGCCATCAAATGTCTTTGTAGATTCTCGGGTCATCATGGTGTTTGTCCCAAAGGTGTTTTTTTTTCAACTGGACTTTCTGGTTTTTCTTGGAAGACATCTGAAGCTTCTTGGATGAGAAGCGAAACGTCTTCAAAGAAAAACCAGAAAGTCTAGTTGCCTCCTGAAAAAGCGCCTTTTGGGACATCTGCAACCCAACAACGCAGCTCAGAGAGCACCAAGGGCTACATGAATGCAGAGAAGCAGAGAAGCTTTTCAAAGCATTTTTTAAAAAAGCCTCTCTGACGATCCCAGCTGAGTTGCCTGATCGGCAGAGGCTTTTCAAAGCATTAGGAAAAATGCTTTGAAAAGTACATTACATTACCCACTCACCCCACCAAGCCACGCCCACAGAACCGGTAGTAACGAATTTTACATTTCACCCCTGGTCTGGAGGGGTTGGACTAGAGGACCTCGAAGGTCCCTTCCATGTTCTAACGCTAAGGGAATTCTACAGAAGGGAAAGACCAAACGTGGCGTTTTTCCAGAAAGTGCTTACCTGATTACTTCTGCCTTTTTGGATGCATTCTGCTTTTCTCTCCGCTGGAGCCTCCCAAAGTATCTGCAAAAGAACAATTATTCCTCTTTAATTACCCTCTGAGCAACAGCATTTGAAGGTTGACCCCACCCTGTTCTCACCAGCCTGGGGTTGTGCTGCCAGCGTTGACGGGAAGGCAGGCTGATTTAGTGCCCATAAACCCCAAAGGGACCTGCCCTTCCATTAATGACCACGCGGACAAGGCAGATCCTATTTATTTAACCGGGAATTAAAAACAGCCAGCAGGATCATCCCTCACAAGCCCAAATCCACCTGTCTCTCGTAGATCTTTATACCTTTGGCTTATAGAGTGAAGTGTTTTGCAGGCGTGTACAAATTCAACCCATAAAACCAAGGAAATTGGTGAGTTTCAAACGCACCAGGCTATCCAAAAACAAGATTAAAAGAGAAGAGCGCCGGCACGCGGGATTAAACGTGGATGCTTAGTCTTTAAGGGACCTGGGTTCCATGTTTGAAATATTGGGTGTTGCCGTTCGTGGCGAAGTCGTGTCCGACCCATCGCAAATGAATGACTCAGCAAATGAAATTCCGTTTCGTTCGGACCGTTGTAACATTTCAAACTCATCGCGACCCACCGGGTCGGACTCGCGGTGGGTTTGAAACATTACGACGGCCAGAACGAAACGGAATTTCGTTTGCTGAGGTTTTGCGGAACCGGCGGAGAGAAAGAAGTCCACGTTTCAGACCTGGCTTAGGACCTCCTTAGATGTTCCACTGCTGGAAACAGAAGTTCCAGACTGGAAAGCAAGAGGTCCAGAGTCCAAACCAGTGATGAAATCCTGCTGATTCTGTCTGGCTCGCACGAACTGGTAGCGGCGGAGGCGCATGGTTCGGTGAACTGGTAGCGGCAGCAGTGTGAGGCTCCGCCCACCTGCCCGGACGTCATTACTTCCTGTGTTTTAACCCTCTGTGCGTGCACAAAGCCTCCTGCACATGCGTAGAGGGTCAAAAATCGGACGTGACGATGGCGTGTGTGCGAGCGGAGCGGGCGGGCGTGTTTCCGAACCGGTAGGAAAGGTAAGTCGATTTCACCCCTGGTCCAAACCCATTCATTCTTCTACTTACCGCTTCCTCCATCTCCATGGTGCTGATGCTTAAGGCAAAGATGGCTTCACGGGCTCCGACGTAGAGCAGTCCTTTGCGGTCAGCCAAGGTCAGCGTTGTGTAGTTGGACACTCCTGCCATGGAGAAACGTTTGGTCCCTTCTTTCAGTTCTGCAAAGGGAAAGGTGGGCAACCTTGAGAAAGTGGCCTTTTGTCCACAGAATGTCTTCTGTGTGAGCAGACCTGTAGGAAGTCCTTGAATGCACAGGCCCATCATTGTCTGTCTGTCCCAGCTAACTAACAATGGCCAACAAGCTAAGGACGTTGTCAGTGGTGGCATCTTCTGCTTTAGAAAATCCTACTAGGAGAAATATGCCAACTGTCTTCCTTGCATTGTTTTATTATCTTTTTGGCACTGGAGATTCTCAGTTCAGATTCCGTTTCCGAACTTAAGAAGCTTCTTGGATGAGAAGCAAAATGTTTTCAAAGGAAGAAAGAAAACGAAGAAAATCCAGTTGCCTTTTGAAAAAGCACCCGTTTTGACCTAGGCTTCCTGACAAAGCATAAATCACAATTTTAGTCCCAAAAAACCCCTCTTTTATTGAGACAGCTGTGAATTATGGACATTCACAGCCCCTAATGAGTCCCAAGCAGTTTGTGAATAGTCCAACAGAAGTCTGCCACAGTCTTTCGGGATAAGGCTGATAAGCACCCACCTTTATCTCCCTTGACACGCTGCCAAAGACCTCATTGGCAATTAGCTTTGCAAGGCCACACGGAGCGCAGAGTCAAAACGGAGCTTCGGAATTTAAACCAACCAGCACGAACGAAGTTGCTTCCTGCAAAGGCTCATGTGCCTTTGCTCCTCCTTTATGTCTTATGGGAGGGGCCAACCATCTCCAAGCCTTACTCCTGAGTCGTCCCTTTGCTTTAGCTGATCTTGCCTTCTGGTAGCTCTGCGCATGCGCACACTGGGAACAGGCTCCCTCTGTTCCTCTGCCTCGCTGACGTCAGACTCTGGAGGCTCCGGAGTCAGCACATAACTCCCAGATGGCCCTGGCCCCATCTCTGCCTCTGATGTACAGCCCTCATCCGAGCCTTCCCCAGACTCCAGGACTAGCCCATGTTCCTCCTCAGGCTCCTCACTGTCCGCCACTGCCGGCGGACCACAACAGCACCTTTGGGACACAGTTCCCAGAAGTTCTAGCTAGCACGGCCATGGATGAAAATCCTGGGATTAGATGTCCACACGTCCATTCGAGGCTCAGCTAAGCCTTGCTTTGTTTTCCGTGATTGCCAATATATCATCTGCATGACTATTATTTCATTTATAAGATGCATGTCTGAGTTTAGAGGTGGGGATTCGCATTTTGAATAGCAATTCTGGTTTTGATATTGAAACTTAGCACATGCAACTATTCCTTCCCTAGTTTTTCTGGGACTTTTCTGGATGACATGATGGAGATGACGGACACGTTTTCCAGGACAAGCCTCTCCACACCCTTGTCTCGTGGCCTTTCTAAACAAGACAGGCTTCTACATGAATCTTGTTGTTATTGTTTTAATTCACCCCGCCAAAGATTCATGGCTCTGTATTCCAGCACCCCAGCACGCTTCTTCTCCAGCAGGAGAAACCAACTTAATACAATAGACAAAGCTGTCTCCAAATGGTCCCATTTTGTAGCAGCAAAGATCATCTCCCTCTAGAAAACCACTGTGCTGATTTTTAGATATTTCTGCAGAAAACCACAAAGGAATTTCTGCAGCTATGGTGCCGTGAATTTATTTATTTATTTATTTCAATCTGGAGGGGAGGTCCAGATCAAGCATTTTATTCCCTTTCTCTCTCGCTCTCTTTTTTTTAATTTTTATTTTCCATTTGTCCAATTTACATAAATGAACATTTTTTTAAGAGTACTGTGTCATGTGTCTCTTACAGTTATTTACATTTATTTCTATACATTTTTGTTTCTCTGTTCTAACCAATTATACCACTCATCCCACACCTTGTAACATTCTGTTTCTTCCTTGCCTTTCATTTCTAACGTGAGCTTATACCTCTCGGCACATTCTAATATCTTATGTATAATCATCTCATTAGCTGGTATATTTTCAACTTTCCAACATTGAGCATAAACAATTCGTGCTGCTGTTACTATGTGTAAAACGATATATTGGAGTTGCTTCTTTATCCTTTGATTAATTATTCCTAATAAAAATAATTCAGCTTTAAATTCAATTTGTTCTCCTGTTATCTCCTGTAACCATCTCCTTATCTGTTCCCAATATTTCTTTGCTTTGAGGCATTGCCACCACATGTGATAAAATGTTCCATCCTTATATTTATACTTCCAGCAGTCCGGTTTCATATTTGTGTACATTTTGGCCAATCTCGCCGGTGTTAAATGCCACCTATAAAACATTTTGTACTGATTTTCTTTATATGCAGTCAACAATGTTAATTTACAGTTTTTGCTACATACTTTTTCCCATTCCTCTAAATTTATATTACGGCCTACATTTTGTGACCATGCTATCATTGGACCTGTTTCCCTGAAAATAAGATAATAAGCCCAATTGGGCTTTTGAGCTCATGCGCTAAAAATAAGCCTCCCCCTGAAAATAAGCCCTCCCCGAAAATATTTAAATGCAGAGCTAGAAATCCAAAATAATAAGACCTCCCTGAAAATAAGGCCAAGCATTTATTTCGGGGTTCAAAAAAATATAAGACAGGGTCTTATTTTCGAGGAAACACGGTATTTTATTCCCTTTTTCAAGAGGGCTCCCATTTGCATCTTTAAAAATAATACAATACTTTTTTTTTTTGAAATAAATAAAAACCTGGCTTACAAAAATCTCTTTAAATGTCTCCGGTTTCAGTGGGAGTGAATTGCATTTTTTATTCCAAAAATCTAGAGCTTTTAATTCCAGGCATAGCAACCTTTCAAGAAATGACGCGCTTGAAATCAGAAACTTTAAAATAACTTTGCAAGCTTGAGAACATAAACAACGACATTTGCGTCGAGGAATATAAAACGGGGGCAGAAGACAATGCTCCAGGAACAATCTCTTCTCCATTATTTTAAATGTCACCAGGGACTTAAAATTGGGACGGAGATCAGCCGATGTTGGGACACACGGCTGCGAATTTAATTCTTTTGAAAGGCAACGCATCCCCCAGCTTGGATGGAAATAAAATGGTTTGTCGCTAAGAAGAAAATAGGAGGAGGAAGAGGAAAGGAGCGAGATGGGATAATATGGGTGATGCTTGACTTACAATAATTTGTTTAGCAACCGTTCAAAGTTACAACTGAAAAGAAGGGACTTACGGCCAATTTTCACACTTATGACAGTTGTAGCATCCCATGGGCATAATTCAGACAGTTGGCAACTAGCTCAGGGGTGAAATCCAGCAAGTTCTGACAGGTTCTGGAGAACCGGTAGCGGAAATTTTGAGTAGTTCGGAGAACCAGCAAATGCCACCTCTGGCTGGCCCCAGAGTGGGGTGGGAATGGAGATTTTGCCATATCTTTCCCCCAGGAGTGGGGAGGGAATGGGGATTTTGCAGTATCCTTCCCCTGCCACGCCCACCAAGCCATACCACACCCACCAAACCACGTCCACAGAACCGGTAGTAAAGAAATTTGGATTTTACCACTGAACTAGCTCGTATTTATGACGGTTACGGTGTCCCATGGTCACATAATATTTTGCGACCTTCTGACAAGGAAACTCGATAAGGAAGCCAGATTTGCTTAACAACCGGGTTATTGACGTATCCACGGCAGTGATTCACTTAACAACGGTGACAAGAACGGTCGTAAAAACGGGGCAAAATTCACGTGACGACCGCTGCTAACTTAACTGCAGCAATTCGCCAAATTAAGTGTTGACAAGAAAGATTGCAAAATGGAGCCAAACTCAACTTAAGGGCTGTCTCGCTTAGCGACAGAACTTTTGGGCTCCACTGCGGTCGTAAGTCGAGGGCTGCTTGTAATGCCACAAAGGAGGAACGGGTGACTCTCAGTACTGTGTTGTCGACACAGATCAGTTCCCTTCCAAAGGCCGACAAAAGGAGAACTAAACATCCATTGAATGAGAAAAAATAATGTGATTTCACGACGGCCTTGAATAAATCATTTTAAATACAGGTAGACCTCGAGTTACAACCACAGAATTTCTGTTGCTACGCGAGACATTGGTGAAGTGAATTTTGTCCCATTTTATGACCTTCCTTTCCACAGGTGTTAAGCAGAGCACTGCAGCGGTTAAGTTAGTAACATAGTTGTTGGCTTCCCCATTGACTTGGCTTGCCAGATGGTCGCAAAAGCACATGATACCCCCCCGCCCCGAGGACACGTCCGCCGTCATAAATAGGAGTCAGTTTCCAGGTGTTTTGAATTTTGATCATGTGACCATGACGATGCTACACTGTCGTAAGTGTGAAAAATGGTCATAAGTCACCTTTTTCAGTGCCATTGTAAATGTCGTGAAATATATGTGGGTCCATGCACAATTTTGTATTTATTTATCTTGTCATGTTTAACGTTTGTGTTTATATTAGAGGTGGAGACCCTTGGAGGCTGTTGTGAAATTCAGATTGTTTTACTACCAGTTCTTTGGGCGTGGTGTGGCTTGGTGGGCGTGGCAGGCAAAGGATACTGCAAAATCTCCTTTCCCTCCCCACTCCTGGGGGATGGATACTGCAAAATCCGCATTCCCTCCCCACTCCAGGGGAAGGATACTGCAAAATCTCCATTCCCTCCCCACTCCAGGGAAGGATACTGCAAAATCTCCATTCCCTCTCCACTCCAGGGGAAAGATACTGCAAAATCCCCATTCCCTCCCCACTCCAGGGGAAGGATACTGCAAAATCCCCATTCCCACCCCACTCCAGGGGAAGGATATTGCAAAATCCCCATTCCCACCCCACTCCAGGGGAAGGATACTGCAAAATCCCCATTCCCACCCCACTCCAGGGGAAGGATATTGCAAAATCTCTATTCCCACTCCACTCTGGGGCCAGCCAGAGGTGGTATTTGCCTGTTCTCCAAACTATTCAAAATTTCCGCTACCAGTTCGCCAGAACCTGTCAAAACCTGCTGGATTTCACCCCTGCTTGGTGGGCTCTAGGCAACATATATATTTCATTTTAATATATGCTGATTAGTGTACCTTCAAAGTGACAATAAAATTATTCTAACAATGATCACTAAATGAACTTTTGTAAGTGGTGGACCACTTTTTGCACCTGTTCCATCCCTAAGTCAGATGGAGGGGCGTTTCACAAACACCAGGAGTTGGGATCTGGGCTCCGATCCCTCTGCAATGCAGCAGGCAGGTGGCTCTCTGGTGATCTGGCTTTGTTCTAGCTTGCAAGGAGGAAGAAATTCATTTAGCTGTGCCGTTCCTGTGAACCTCCTGATGGAAAAGAAGATCCTGGAATGGATATGGGCTCATTACTGTCCGGAGAGCTAAGATTTACCGCGCCGGGGCTGGTGTGAAGCCCGAGAGGCAGCAGCTGGGGCGACTGATTGGTTTTCATGATTCCCACGTGTGACGTTAGGCGGCACGGTGGCTCAGCGGGTAAGACGCTGGGCTTGTTGGTTGGAAAGCAGGCAGCCCAAGTTCGAGACCCGAGTGCCATGTGACAGGGTGAGCTCCCATCCTCCCCTCCAGCTCAGGGGTGTCAAACTGTCCTTTACTATTTCCAGGGTGAGTTTGACACCTCTGCTCCAGCTCCTGCCAACTTAGCAGTTTGAAAGAAGAATGCAAATGCAAATAGATAAATAGGTACCATTTCGATGGGAAGGTAACAGCGCTCCATGATGTCATGTTGGCCACATGGCCACAGAAATGTCTTCGGACAGCGCTGCCCCCTATAGTCTGCAATGACTAGCGGAGTAAAATCCACAAGGACTCCTTTCCCTTTACCTCACTTACATGTGAAGTTAGGCTCTTCCTGCATAGAACAAAGGCCAAACTGATGCCCAGTTCAGAGCATCATCAAGGCATGGAAACATGGCAAGGAACAGCCATTCTAGTTTTCCTTGGGGTAAGTGAGTTGGAAGTGTTTAGCTGGGCCCATCATGATATTCATTCTATGAATTGGTAACCCTCTGGTGATGGACATTTTAAGATAAGATAACCTTTATTGTCATTTTTTATTACTGTGAGCACACTGGCACACATTAAAAATGTTGCCTGCTCTCAAAAGAAAGTATATACAGTATCTACCCATATCTAACATCTATCTATCTATCTATCTATCTATCTATCTATCTATCTATCTATCTATCTATCTATCTATCTATCTAACATACATCTATCTATCTATCTATCTATCTATCTATCTATCTATCTATCTAACATCTATCTATCTATCTTTCTATCTATCTATCTATCTAACATCTATCTATCTATCTATCTATCTAATCTATCTATCTATCTATCTAACATCTATTTATCTATCTATCTATCTATCCTATCTACATCCAATCCATCCATCTATCTATCTAACAACTATCTATCTATCTATCTATCATATCTATCTATCTTATCTATCTAACATCCATCCATCTATCTATCTATCCTAACATCCATCTATCTATCTATCTATCTATCTATCTATCTATCTATCTATCATCTATCTATCTATCTATCTATCTATCTATCTATTTAACATCTATCTATCTATCCATCCATCTATCTATCTATCTAACATCTATCTAACATCTATCTATCTCTCTATCTCTCTATCTCTCTCTCTATCTCTATCATCCATCCATCCATCCATCCATCCATCCTTCCATCCATCCATCTAGCTAAACACACATACACACACACACATCCCTTTATAACCTAGCATATACCCATTCATATATATATACAATATAAATTTTAATCACTGTCCATCTTGAATACATAGTGGAAAGAGGAAGCTTGAGAGTTTCAAGCTGTCTTGAACAAGGTTGATACTGTATGGAACAAAAACTGTGACCAAATGTGGATGTTCTGCTTCGGGTACCACGAAACCCCTTCCCAGAAGGTAACAAGGAAAACAAGTTGCAGAGAGGATTGTGTAGCGCCCCAGATAATCCTTCAGACCCTGTTGAAGCAACGCTTATGTGCCATGTCCCAAATAGAAGGGAGTGAACTGCCAATAATCTTTTCTGCCGTCCTCACCACTCTCTGCACTGCCTTCCTGTCCGAAGCGGTAACACTTCCAAACTAGACAATAGTGCAATATGATAGGATGCTCTCAATCATCCCTCTATAGAAAGTGGTGAGGACAGCGGGAGGAAGGTGTACTTTTGTCACGTGATGCAGAAAATGCGGCGCTATTGTGCCCACTTCATCAAGTGTCTCTGCTGTTGAGCGATCAAGCCAACCTACTCGTTAGTTGCACACCCAAAAACTTTGATGCTACTAGCCAGCTCCACAGGTGAATCATTAATTCACAGAGGTGTGTGGCTGTACCTGTTTTTTCTGAAATTGACAACGATCTCTTTAATTTGTCCTACGTTTAAAACAAGGCTATTTTTATTACGCCCGTTCACCAAACATCTTTAGAGATTCTCAAGTCATCCAGGTCATGGTTGTCCCAAAAGGCAACTGGATTTTCTGGTTTTTCTTTTGAAGACGTTTCGCTTCTCATCCAAGAAGCTTCTTCAGATCTGACTGGATGGTGGGGAATGGAAGGATTGATACTCCTTGCAGACAGCTGGTCAACAACCCTCTAAAAGGACGCAAACATCCAGCTGTCTGCAAGGAACATAAAACCTTCCATTCCCCACCATCCAGTCAGAGCTGAAGGAGCTTCTGGGATGAGAAGCCAAACGTCTTCAAAAGAAAAACCAGGAAGTCCAGTTGCCTCCTGAAAAAGCACCTTCAGGACAGTTCACCAAACCGTCTACCTCTTCGTGGTAAGAGAGGTGGGTTTCACATACTGTAACAACCGGTTCGCCCAGCACCGGAACTGTGAGAGCGCGCACCGTCCGCGCCTGCGTACGACATCAAACAACATGGCAATTCGCTCACACGTGCCGTCCGCACATGCCTGCGGCGTCAAAAACACAGCGATATAGGACGGGATTGCGCCTGGGCAGGTGGGAGGGCCCACCCGGAGGTCGTCACTACTAGTTCGAACCGGCTGAATACCACCTCTGCACGGTAAGCACCCTCATTGTCATACTGAATAAGGCCCACTACTGTCGTCTTGTCTGTGTACTTCACAATATGATTGGTGATAAACTTTGCACAACAGTCCTGGATTCAACAGGGTGAACAACAGCGGACTTAGGACGCAGCCCTGAGGAGAACCTTGAGCTCAAGAAAATGGTGTTAGAAATATTAATCCCAACTTGCGCGCCTCCTTTTGCGAGGGTGCCCAGCGCACTCTAACGCAAGTCCAAATTATATCCACCACCTCATGATGGATATTCCTCATGCAAGGTTGTCCTCTGGAGCTCTTCTTTATCAGAAGCTGTCTAAATATTGTCCACAAAGATGTCCAGTTTCCCCTGGACCAGCCATGGAGTTCATTTCAGTTCCAAGGGGGTTTGCTTTGCTTTGCTTTGCACTGCGCACATCCTCGTGACTTCTTCAGATAAGGATTTTGAAATGTTCCACTTTTTACATCGAAAGAAAAGGATAACAAAGTCTGTTTATGCAACAGAGGCCCCGGGGCAAAGACGGGGCTGCCAAACCAGAGCTCTGGGGAGGGGAAGCCAATCTTAGGAGGGGGAAAAAAAATCTGCTCTTTTCTTTGTCCCTTCTAGTTTTTAACCACAACTGTCTGCAAGCACACTTTTTTTTTTTGCAAAGCTGTGATATTAGCCTGAGCCAGGGGTGAAATCTACTTACCTTCCTTACCGGCGCGGTGCATGTGCGCACCTTCTGCGCATGTGCAGAAGGTAAAAAAACATTACTTCCTGATTAAAACCAGGACGTAATGACACCTGGGTGGCGATCGCTACCGGATCACCGAACCACAGGGAAAAATTGCTACCGGATCGAGTGATCCGGTCCGATCCGGGAGCATTTCATCCCTGGCCTGAGCACGTTCTTTGGATTGATAGATCCTGAAGCTGAAAGCTGAAAGATTTTGGCCACAAAATGGGAAGAGAAGGACTCCTTGGAGAAGACCTTGATGTTGGGAAAAAGAGAGAAGGTGATAGGAGAAGGGGAAGGCAGAGGACGAGATGATTAGATAGCGTTGTCTTTTCGATTTAACTTTTTTATTACGGTAGTTTATCGAAGTATAAAATACAAAGAAAACAATCATGAAAAAGTAAAGAGAGGGAGGGAGAAACATAGACCAGATTTGAATCTAACCGTAGGGAGAGGCAATGGAAGCGAGTGGAACCAAGTATAGGTATAATCCTTGACGGTCGTTTAGTGACCGTTTGAAGTTACAATGGCAATGACGTGGCCGTTTTTCGCACAACCATTGCAGCCTCCCCCAGGGTCATGTGATCAAAATCGAGACGTTTGTCAGCTGACTTGTGTTTATGATGGTTGTGGTCTCCCGGGAGTGACGTGACCGTCCCCTTTTGTGACCGACAGAGTCAACAGGGAAGCCAAATTCATTTAACAACCGCTAACTTTCAATAACTGCAGGGGTTCACCGAACAACCGCAGTAAGGTCGTAAGATGGAGCCAAACTCGCTTACCATCTGTCTCGCTTAGCAACAGAAATCTGCGGCTCAATTGTGGTCCTAAGTATAGGACTACCTGTAGACAGACAGACAGACAGACAGAGTGAGACCCATGATCTACTGTCTTTCCTCCTGGCAAGGAGGGTCTATCTGGCAAGCCAGCTTCGTTCACATGATCCGTCTCCCAGGGAAGGCTCCTAGCTCCCTGATTAACAAATTAAGTCTCTCTGTAGGCCACTAGAAGCTGCAGAGGCAGGGAAGAAGGAAGGGGCGAGACCAGCGTATTTTTCTGGGCAAAACAAAATGAAACCGAAGAGAGCCAAGGCACCATTTAAGGAATTTAAGAGGACGTCGTCCATTCAGACACCATGGGGGGGTTTTGGCACAAGGAGTCAACTTAGTCGAAAGCTTTTCCCCGTTTCTGGCTCTCCGAAGGGTCATGCCAGGCCACCACATACAAGCTGCAGGGAGTCAAGAAAACATTCTAGCAAATGCATCTCCTAGTGAGGAATATCGGTTGCTTATGAGGACAGAAGGGACTGCTTTGGATTCTAACCCCTCTACATTGTCCGTGGGACTCGTGTCTTTGACACGGACCACAGGGACGGCTCAAGATTCTCCTGGCTTTGCTCTCTGAAGACCGTCTGGTGAGATAGGGGGAAACCTCAACTATCTGTTGGAACAGGGGTGCCGAATCAGGGGTGGGCTCCTGGGGGTTTGGCAAGGTTCGGGGGATCCTCTAGCTAAGGATCGTTGAGGTTTGGTGAACCCCAAATGCCACCCCTGGCCGGCCACACCCACCCCACCCCGCCCCTTAAAGGAGTCTTCACGTAGCTCGTTCATCATTCCAGGTAAGTGCAAGAGCCACGCGGAGGGTCTACCGGAGGTTCCGGAAGTCCAGGAACAGGCGTGTTTCTGGCTTCCAGACCCCGGGGGGAAGCAGTTTTCGCCCTTCCGGAGGCTGAAGGAAAGCCTCCAGAGCCTGGGGAAGGTGAAAAATGCCCCCCCCCGGCCCGGCCATGGTGCAGGCAGCCAACTAGGCCACGCCCATCATGGCCACGCCCACCAGCAATGGGGCAGCAAACCCATTACTAAAGGATCTGAAGCCCACCTGTGTATTGAACTCGATTTCATTGAGGGCCGGATCAGTATTGTGGTTGTCTTCGGGGAAGTGGGGGTTTCGGTGGGGCGCTCGGCTGAGTGGGCACGGCTCGATGACCTACAAGGTCCCTTCCAACTCTGTGAATCTGTTTATCACCTCAAGGTATTGCTGATGCTCAGACTCCTGCTTTTTTTTTTTTTTCCCTGTTTGTTCCTTTCTTCCTTAAAAGCAGCATCTCATATACTAAAAGCGCCACAGGCGGATCTGGAGCCGAAGAAGCGCTGGAACTGGGCCACCCTATCAGGTCCACTGTCTTCCCGCAAGGCTCAGAGCAGGATGGTATCTGGCTTTTCATCCGTCCTCCTCGTGGAGAATGACACATCGGGAGGAAAAAAACCACAGCTGGGTCTCCGAGAAGCCTCTGTCTGCTGCGTCAGGCTTTTCCCAACCTGCAAGCTCCAGACGGGATGGATTTTGGCTAGCCGCCCCGTCCTAGATGGCGCAGAGCAAATGGGGTGATGTGTGTTCCAATGATCCCTCTGCGCACACCTACTATAGGCTCAACAGCCCTTCCTACCACTTGGGGAAGAGAAGACCAGGCATACAACAGCCAAATGCAGAGATTGGGGAATCATCCAAGGAGGGAAAATATTTTTTTTCTACGCCGAAGGTAAACCACTACGCAAAACTTGATGGCAAGCATCGAGCATGAGAATACAGGCAGGAAAACAAACAAACAAAGAAAGAGAATATGTTGTTCTTAAGCTAAAGCTTGAACATCTCCGGCATTGACAAAATCCCTAATGGTCAATTGCAAAAGGCAGCTTTACATAGAACAGCTTACATCCTGCGACGATACCGCTAACACCCTCAAATGATAACATCTCCCTATTCCAGGCCCTTGGGAAGGACTCGATAGGTGGATAATTTGAATCACATGACTATGGGGATGCTGCAAGGGTCATATGCAGAGGTGGTATTCAGACGATTCAGACGAATCTGTAGCGGCGACCAGGTGCAATCCCGTCCTATATCACTGTGTTTTTGATGCCGCATGTATGTGTGGATGGTGCGCGTGAGCGAACTGCTGTGTTTGGGGATGCCGCATGCATGCACAGACGGCATGTGTGTGAGCGAAGCGAGTGCGTGCACATGCGCACTCATATTTCCGGTGCTCGGCGAACCGGTTGCTGCAGTATGTGAAGCCCAGCTCTGGTCATAAGCCCGAAAAATGGTCGTCAGTCGCTTTTTCCAGCGCCATTGTAACTTCGGACGGTCACCAAACAAACAGTTGTAAGTCAGGGACCACTTGTGGTGCAGGATTGGGATTCCCAAGACAGTTTTGCGGAGCACCGGGGGTCCACTCTGAGCACTAACAAACCATCAGCCTTGTTTCTCACAACTTCCAGAGAGAGAGAGGGCTAGTATGGACTTGAGGGAGTTGAAAGAACAAAGCAACACCCTAGGAGGAAAAACAGCCCCACCCACTCTGCGCCGCTGCCTCCGGGCTCCCCCAAACAAGCCCAGGATAGCCTCTCTTCACCCATGTTTGCCGCCTCCTTTCGTAAGCCCCACCAGCCTTTCTGCCAACGTGAACCCCTCAAGGGCGGCAGGAGCAAAATCAACCAAACGTCCTGAAAAGACACTTCCAGAGCAGTTTGCAAATCCAGGTTTTGCAAAACCCACGGAGAAAAAAAAACTACTTGGGGGCAAAGGAATAAAGCCAATAGGGGTGCCAGGCTCTGTTTTGCCAATGCCCAAAGTTGATGGGAAAGGAGGGAAGAGACAAGCAGGCAAGGCCAGCCGAGTTGCACACGGCACGGATTCGGCGACACTCACCCCACCCCTCTCGCCGCAACCGTTCCCTGCACGTTTGGGGCTCTTTGCCTTCAAAGAAAAGAAGGAGGGAGGGAGGGTGCCACGCCTGCCCTGCCCGTGCCCCAAAACAGCTTTGCAAATCTGCCAATGCTGCTGACTCACCGAAGGACTAGATGGGTGGGTCCCAAAACCAGAAAAGTGCCCCAAAACACTTGGGTGTGCAACTCTCTCTCAGAGGAGTGTGCAAGAAACCAATTCAGCCAAAAAAAAAAAAACCTGGACTCCAGTTCCAAATTATGGGGCTAATGGGATCTATGCCTACAAGTATCATCCATCTTGCGTTGCGTGGTCACACGTTTTTAGATCGCACAGCACACAACTTGAGGTTGTTGGGTTGTTTTTTTTTAGCAAGCTAAGTGAACCAACCATAACGATTAAGCAACCTGGCTCAATTTTTGTAGTCCTGCACCTGGCAGAGCGGGGAGCTGGATTAGATGATCTTTGCGGTACCTTCCAAAGTTCTATGACAGGGATGGCTAACTTTTTTGCCATCGCGTGCCAAAAGTGGGGGAGCACGCGTGAGGTCGCGTGCACACACCCATAATTCAAGGCCCCTCACCGTGCCCCAATACCCTGCACATGCACGCATGACCCCCCCCCACGCTCACCCAGCTTTTGGCAAGCAATGGCAAAAAGGTTACCGGTGAGCCCAGTATGGCTGTTTTTCACCCTCCCCAGGCTCCAGAGGCTTTCTTGGCGCCTGGGGAGGGCGAAAACAGCCTCCCCCATGCCTCCGAGGCCCTCTGGAGGCCGGAAACAGCCCGTTTCCCGACTTCTGGTGGGCCTGGAAGGCCCGAAAATTAGCTGGCTGCCACGCGCATGCACGCTGGAACTGAGCTAGGGCAATGCTCACGTGCCCACAGATATGGCTCTGTGTGCCACCTGTGGCACATGTGCCATAGATTCACCATCACGGTTCTATGATGTTCATGTTCTTATCGGAACGCAAGTAGCGGCGTTTTGCTTATCTCAGATATGTTGAGCAAACCCAGCTGCGATGCCCAGCCGGAGCAGGGCATGGGCTGCAGAAAACAAGGGGAAAATTCTGCGTAGAAAAGCCAAATTCTGTAAATACTATTGAATTTTTGATTGGCAATGAACGCCAAACCACCATATCTTTATACTTTCTTCACTCCTGTTCAGCTGGGAACCTCACCCTAATTCTAAAGAAGTCCAAAAAAAAAAAAGAGCCTAAAAAATTATTTTTAAAAAGTCAGGTATCTTCCAAATATGCCGAAGTTTGGTATTTGGAATGAGCCACGGTGGCGCAGTGGTTAGAGTGCAGTACTGCAGGCTACTTCTGCTGCCTGCCAGCAATTCGGCAGTTCAAATCACACCAGGCTCAAGGTTGATTCAGCCTTCCATCCTTCCGAGGTAGGTAAAATGAGGACCCGGATTGTGCGGGCAATAAGCTGACTTTGTATAAAAAAGAACACCGCTTGGGGGGGGGGCAAAAGCCCTACTAAGCAGGTATATACAAAAGTATGAAGGCTATTGCTTAAAAGCACTGAGTCTCCGGAGAAGGACGGCATATAAATCGAATCAATCAATCAATCAATCAATCAATCAATCAGAAGATACTTGGTCGATACCTAGGACGCTGGCAGCAACCCGTATCAACCATCAGTGCCAGTTAATGATATTTGTGATACATTTTTAAATATTCAGTTGGCCGAGTTACATATTTAACGAATAAAAGAGAAAACAATACTATTTAGATATACATAAGCATAATCTTTCAGCTTCTAGCATTTGTGTATGCATTGTAATTATAATACATTCTATTGCATATCGGTATACATAATGCTAGGGGACAGGGTGGCTCAGTGGCTAAGACGCTGAGCTTGTCGATCGAAAGGTCGGCAGTTTAGCGGTTCGAATCCCTGGTGCCGCGTAACGGGAGTGAGCTCCCGTGACTTGTCCCAGCTTCTGCCAACCTAGCAGTTCGAAACCACGTACAAAAAAATATGCAAGTAGAAAAATAGGGACCATCTTTGGTGGGAAGGTAAGAGCGTTCCGTGCGCCTTTGGCGTTGAGTCATGCTGGCCACACGACCACGGAGACGTCTTCGGACAGCGCTGGCTCTTCGGCTTTGAAACGGAGATGAGCACCGCCCCCGACGGGAACGGCTAGCACATATGTGCGAGGGGAACCTTTACCTTATACATAATACTGTTTTCCCCATTTCTACTTCCTACCCACATTTTCGTCTTCTTTGCCCAACGCACAGGTGACACACAGGTGAGCAGACAAAAGCCACTTCATGGCAGCACAAGAGCGATCACCATGGAAGCCTTGGCGGTGCACACAGAAGCCCCACAGGGTGTTATGTCTGGAACTAAAATTAGTCTGGGTGGCCACAGAGGCCCAGAGAGATGATTGCTAACTCCCTCCCTACGGCCAACCTGTGCATCAGGGTAGTTAGCATCACCCGCGAAGGAAAGAGAGGCATCCGTGGGGAGACAGAGCATGAGATCATGCTCGGGTGTTTATGACAACGTTGGGAATCGCCTTGGGAGAAGAGCACGGCAATTCAGGGGAGACCACACACACACACACACACACACACACACACACACACACACACTGGAAGCTCGTGGCGAGCATGGAAGGAGGCGGGAGACAGTAAGAAGCTACCGATTGCTCAGGAGATACTCCCGAGACAAAGCAAACACTCCAGTCGGCCAACTGGGCTTCCAGAAGGACTGGACTTCCAACTAGGGTGATGGTGGTGGTGGTAGTGATGGAGGAGGATGGGAGTTGAGGTCCAACACATCCGGAGGGCTTCAGAGGTTGGGGAAGGAATTTACTCCAGGGTTTTGCCTTATTTTTTATGAAATGCAACCCTGAAAGAGGAGAAGCCCTGATCCAAATCCTCCCATCACACCTCAGCTCAGTGGCCTTTGCTTTCCTTTTCCTTCCCCCCTTCCTTCCCTTTCTTCTTTCTTACAAAACTTTTTCCTTTTGTCTTTCTTCCATCCATCTTTCTCTTTTTCTTTCCTTCCTTCCTCTTCCTTCCTTCCTTTTCCTTTCCTCTCCCTCCCTCTTTTTCTTTCTTTTTTTTTCTTTCTCTTTCTTTTCCCTCCTTCCTTCCTTCCCTCCCTCTTCTTCCTTTCCTTTCCCTTTCGTCCCTTTCTTCTTTTTCTTTCTTTCTTTCATCCATCCTTCTCTTTTCCTTTCCTTCCTTCCCTCCTTTCCTCTTTCTTTCTTTCTTTCTTTTCCCTCCTTCCTTCCTTCGCCCCCTCTTCTTCCTTTCCTTTCCCTTTCGTCCCTTTCTTTCTTTCTCTTTTTCTTTCTTTCTTTCATCATCCTTTTCTTTTCCTTCCTTCCTCCCTTCCTTTCTTTCTTCCCTCCCTCCCTTCCCTCCCCCCTTCTTTTTCTTTCTTTCTTACTTTCTTTTCCCTCCTTCTTTCCTTCCCTCCCTCTTCTTCCTTTCCTTCCCCTCCCTCCTTTCTTTCTTTCTTTTCCCTCCTTCCTTCTCTCCCTCCCTCTTCCTTTCCTTCCCCCTCCCTCCTTCTCTTTTCCTTCCTTCCTTCCTTCCTTCCTTCCTTCCTTCCTTCCTTCCCTGCCTCTATAACTCAAGTGATGGAAGTACCTAATACTCCTTCCTACTTCTATTTTCCCCACAACAATCACCTTCTGAGGTGGACTGAGCTGAGAGAGAGAGAGAGAGAGAGACTGGCCGAAGATTATCCAGCCTCCGTGCCTAAGGCAGGATTAGAATTCCCACTTTCCTGTTTCCTAGCCAAATTCATCAGCGAGAGAGTAAGAGAGAGAGAGAGAGAGAGAGGAGAGAGAGAGAGGGAGAGAGGGAGGGAGGGAGGGAGAGTAAGAGAGAGAAAGAGAGGAGAGAGAGAGGGAGAGAGGGAGGGAGGGAGGGAGAGAGAGAGAAAGAGAGGAGAGAGAGAGGGAGGGAGGGAGGGAGGGAGGGAGGGAGGGAGGGAGGGAGAGAGAGAGAGAGAGAGAGAGAGAGAGAGAGAGAGAGAGAGAGAGAGATATTCCAAGAATTCTAGTTGCCCTGTTCTACTGCTACACAGATACACAGTCTTCATCAATAACATTTTAAGTTTACAGCGCTGATCCTTTTCCAAATATTTAGTCAACCGCTACCAATCCCTCATAAAGCTGTCTCCACCCCCCACCCCCATTTTCCAAATTCAGCTCGGATTTGTGCATCAACTTTTCCATTATCAAGACCTTCCCGTAGCTTATTAATGCAATCCGTCTCTTTCAATGGCTAGAGAAACTTCCTGGGCTGCCTTGCTACCGAGTGACATATTTTAGATTAAATTTTAATGAGAGCAAAGCGGCGGCAACACCGCCAATATGAATTTACTGTTTTGAGGAGGGGGGTAAAAAAAAACCCCTGTCCTATCTACTCTTTTTTTGTCTTATCTACTCTTTTTTTCCCCCTGATACACGACACAATCGTGTATCACAATCGAGAGAGTCCAGAGATATTTTACGAGAAGAATCCTCCATTCCTCTAACTGCAATAAAATGCTTTATGCCACCAGACTCCAATTTTTTTTATTTATTTATTTTTATTTTTATATGCCGCCCTTCTCCGGAGACTCAGGGCGGCTTACAATGCGTTAAGCAATAGCCTTCATACTTTTCTATATTTTTATACAAAGTCAGCTTATTGCCCCCACAAACCGGGTCCTCATTTTACCCACCTTAGAAAGGATGGAAGGCTGAGCCGACCTTGAGCCTGGTGAGAATTGAACTCGCAGTAATTGCAGGCAGCTGGATGTTAAATGCTGCCTTAGTAGGAGGCATTAGCCTCCTACGCCACTTGGGCTTAGACAACTTAGAACTACGCCGACTTCAGTCTGACCTAAGCATAGTACATAAAATTATCTGCCACAATGTCCTTCCTGTCAATCAGTGATGGGTTCCTCCCGGTTCGGCCCGGTTCTCCCGAGCCGGTAGCGGTGACGATATGACGTCACTGAACCGATTCTGCCCCCCCGCCCCCGCCCCCCCTGCGTTATTCTTACCTTTTATTTGGCCCCACCCCCAATCTATTGCTGCCTCCTGAGTCCCAGCTGATGGCTAGAGGGAAAAACAATGTTTAAACTCTTGCCGCGGGGCTTCAAAGGGCCGCCCTACAGCTGATCAGTGTTAAAAGAAGACAAATGAGTAGACCAGTGCCTGCAAAAATACATGAGTAGATCAGTGCCTGCAAAAATAAATGGATAGACCAGTGCCTGCAAAAATACATGAGTAGATCAGTGCCTGCAAAAATACATGAGTAGATCAGTGCCTGCAAAAATACATGAGTAGATCAGTGCCTGCAAAAATACACGAGTAGACCAGTGCCTGCAAAAAATAAATGGGTAGATCGGTACAGCTCTGCAAGCAGTTAAAAGCCTGGTAGACCAGTACCTCTGCTAAATCCTAAAGAATTGTCACATGACCATCAAGCCACGCCCACAAAATAAGCCACGCCCACAGAACCAGTAGTAAAAAAATTTAGAACTCACCCCTGCTGTCAATGACTTCTTCAGCTTCAACCACAACAATACACAGGCACACAATAGATACAAACTCAAGGTAAACCGTTCCAAACTCGATTGCAGAAAATACGACTTCAGCAACAGAGTGGTCAATGCCTGGAATGCACCACCTGACTCTGTAGTTTCTTCCCCAAACCCCCAAAACTTTAACCTTAAACTGTCTACTGTTGACCTCACCCCATTCCTAAGAGGTCTGTAAGGGGCGTGCATAAGTCCACCAGCGTGCCTACCGTCCCTGCCCTAATATTCCTTTTTGCTTACTCTTTTCATGTATTCCAATTATGTTTATACTTTTACCTGTTATCTTATATATGCTTGATAAAATAAACTTATGACTTCTGACTATACAATGGCCTTGCAATAGAACTAGGGGGCATAAATCAACCTGCAAGGATTGTGTGTCTTTTCCCACGTGCTTTTATATATACACAAAGGATTAACAACAAAAGGAACTTCATCGGAACTCGGTCTTCCTTGGAAATGAGGTCCCTGAAAATGACGTCATGAAAACGATAAAACCCCACCACCCCCAATTAAATTAATTGCTTACAAATAAATGTTGGAGTGAGCCAAAGATTGTGAGACGTCCGAACTTTGTTGTGTGAGAATTTGGCGATCTCACGAAATCTTCCAGTCTTGTGACGTTTGGGCAAATTTTATAAGAAGACGCAAAACTCGGGAGCATTCTAGGACAAAAATCTCAGGATTGCAAGATTTCAGGCAGCTGTGTTTTGGGGTTTGGAGGGGCTCCAAAGCATCTTGCACAATCACACTGTCGCCTGAAAAAAAATTGATACTCACTAATACTGACCCCATCTGATCCCAATTTTACAGATTTCACTGTTGCCACGTCTCGCTCATCTGGATTTTTACAGCTCAGACAGGGTAAAGGTAAAGGTTCCCCTCGCACATATGTGCTAGTCGTTCCCGACTCTAGGGGGCGGTGCTCATCTCAGTTTCAAAGCTGAAGAGCCAGTGCTGTCCGAAGACGTCTCCGTGGTCATGTGGCCGGCATGACTCAACGCCAAAGGCGCACGGAACACTGTTCCCTTCCCACCAAAGGTGGTCCCTATTTTTCTACTTGCATTTTTTACGTGCTTTCGAACTGCTAGGTTGGCAGAAGCTCGAACAAGTAACGGGAGCTCACCCCGTTACACGGCACTGGGGATTCGAACCGCTGAACTGCCGACCTTTCGATCGACAAGCTCAGCGTCTTAGCCACTGAGCCACCGCTCAGTGTTTAGGGTAGCCCTATTTTAAACAGGCCTATTTAGAGAAACCATGGAAACCCCATCATTTTGGAGCCAGTGCACACGTTGGGATTTCTACAAATACGTCAAAAAGCAATCACAAATGGTTTATTTATTTGTATCCCGTCTTTATTGGTGATGAGGAGGCTCAGCGGTTAAGAGGCTGGTCTTGTCGGCTGGAAAGCCAGCCGCCCAGGTTCGAGACCCAAGCTCCACATGACAGGGTGAGCTCCCATCCTCCCCTCCAGTTCCTGCCCACCTAGCAATTTGGAAGCATGCGAAGGCGAGTAGGTAAATAGGTACCATTCAGTGGGAACAACGCTCCCTGATGTCACGTTGGCCACATGACCACGGAAATGTCTTCGGACAGCGTTAGCTCTGTGGCCTTGAAACGGAGATGAGTACCGCCCCCTATAGTTGGCCACAACTAGTGGAGTAAAATGCGCAGTGACTTTTTACCTTACTTTATTTTTACAAATGACTCAAGGCAGCAAATATATTCAGCCCTTGTTGGTGAGGCCATCACAAAAACGACAACACAACGAAAGGCCAAGAAAAAAGCATGGGCTTTTGCTAAACCCAACGATGAACTTTCCAAATGTATTTATTTATACAACCATTTATGTGCTCCCCAACACCAAAACTTTCGCAGCAATACATAAATGGCTGCGTAAACAAATAAACAATAAATAAATGATGTCCCAAGGCAGTTTTGCAAATACAGATTACGCTCGAAGCTAGCTCTTCAGCCTTGCTCCCTTATTCATTTTCACTTCATTAAATGCGAAAGGGAAAAGATTAAATTTAGGCATGAGCCTCGGTGGTGCAGTGCTGGTTAGAGTGCAGTACTGCAGGCTACTTCGGCTGCCTGCAATTTGGCAGTTCAAATCTCACCAGGTTCAAGGTCGACTCAGCCTTCCATCCTTCCGAGGTAGGTAAAATGAGGACCCAGATTGTTGGGGGCAAAAGACTGACTCTGTAAATTGTTTAGAGCGGGCTATAAAGAGGTATATAAGTCTAAGTGCTATTGCTATTTTCCTTCCTTCCTTCCTTCCTCCCTTCCTCCCTCCCAGTGGTTACAATGCAATATTGCAGGATAATTCTGCCAACTGCCAGCAGTTCAATCCTGATCGGCTCAAGACTGCGATCTGAGCAGAAGCAAAGTGTGCGCACTAGCAAAGCGAGCGTGCGCGAGTGATCCCGTTGCGAACTGGTGGTAAAGGTAAGTAGAACCCACCCCTGGGTGGCACTATTAGAGGAGCGAGATCCACAGAGATTTCTGGAGCACCTCTGAACCCCCCCCCAATAAAGTTTACCCCAAAAGAGGGGCAGAGTCCACCAAACACACAGCCCAATCTGTGTTTTATTTCTCAGCAATGCACAAAGATTGAAAACAAAAGCTGGTGGACACACAAGGTTTTGCAGCTCTTAGAGAGGAAGCACAGGGGTGTCGCCAGATTGAACCCTCTGCCAGCTGATTCAGCTTCACTTCCACTACTTACTTCCTGTCCTTTCCTCCCTAAACATCCTAGAATTGTATTCGCGGCCTTTCATTCATAACATAAAGCAGGGGTCTCCAACCTTGGCAACTTTAAGCCTGGCGGACTTCAACTCCCAGAATTCCCCAGCCGGCAAAGCTGGAGGACTTCAACTCCCAGAATTCCCCAGCCAACAAAACTGGAGGACTTCAACTCCCAGAATTCCGCAGCGAGCAAAGCTGGAGGACTTCAACTCCCAGAATTCCCCAGCCAGCAAAGCTGGAGGACTTCAACTCCCAGAAATCTGGGAGTTGAAGTCCGCCAGGCTTAAAGTCGCCAAGGTTGGAGACCCCTGACATAAAGGATTTTCCCCCAGGCTTCTCAACCTGTTCCCCTTTCACCCTCAGGCAATGTCCTATGTTACACAACTTGAAGTCCAGCTGTTTGAGATGAGACCACTTTCGGGAAAAGCTGGTGAGATCAGAACAAATCAAGAAGTTATGGCCAGTTTTCCCATTCGCTTTCCTCCCCGCACTCCGTGAATTCCCTTAGACACCCAACTTTTGGATTTTCCATCTAGTTTGCTTTCTTTCCAGAGCATGAGGTCATTCTGTTTCAGACCATGTAATTTTCCACTTCTCATCGGTGCCACTGCCTCTTAATTCAGTGTCGCCTGTGAATTTAATGCACTGCAAACTAACTGCTTTGTTTCTAGCGGCCAAGACGGTTACACAAGTGAAAATTAAAATGCAAAATCCAGAATCGTTTGGGCCACAGCTTCCCTGAAGTTAAGGTTTGTCTACTGCGTTTAAAGCTGTGCCTCTTGGATAAGTTTCCTCAGAGAGCTAGGGATACATACCTTCAGCGATTAATGCTGCCACTATTCATAATAATAAACACCCATTGGCATTGACAGAATACCCATCGGTCAATTGCAAAAGGCAGCTCTACTCAGAATAGCTTACATCCTGCGACAATGCGTCTAACACCATCAAATATCAACCCCTGCCTGTCCCAGGATCTTGGGATAAAAGTAGATAAAAATGCCAAATCCAATCAGATTATCTGTCTGACGGTGTGACAAACCATAAGAAAGACAAACAAACAAACAAAAAAGTCTGGATAGTGGACGAACCTGGACAACAGAAGAGGAAGAATTGCAAATAAACGTAGAATAACTAAAAAAGCAAAAGTGAAGTACCAATAGTGATAGATGCCTTGGTTCCCAAAACTCCTCGTGTACCACTTGAAATGCCATCAGCATTGACAAAAATCACCATCAGTCAATTGCAAAAGGCAGCTTTGCTTGGAACAGATGCCATCCCGTGACAATATCTTCAATACTGTTAAACAATAACATCTGCCTATCCCAGATCTTTGGGAAGGTGGATAAAAACGCCAATTCCAGTCTAAACATCTGGCTGACTGTGCAACCAACCAATAATAATAATAATAATAACAACAACAACAACAACAACAACAACTACAACAATAGTTGAAAAGAAAAAGTATGGCTCATTGACATTGCAATACCTGGTGATGCACGGATTGAAGATAAGCAGCAAGAAAAAATCACAAAGTACCGGGACTTGCAAATTGAAGTTGAGCGACTGTGGAAAAAGAAATTGTGTGTTGTCCCGATTGTAATTGGAGCCCTTGGAGCAATACCCAAAGGGCTACCCCGCTATTTAGAAATTCTAAATTTGCCGGACTTGAACATTTTGACTCTACAAAAAACCACCTTACTCGGAACAGCTTACATCCTCCAACGATGCCTTAACAGTTCCTAGGTCCTTGGTTAGGACTCGAGCTGCTGAGCTATTAACCAGCCTCAAAGGCTGTGAATCTCACTAAAGATTAACTAATAATAATAATAATAATAATAATAATAATAATAATAATAATAATAATAATAATAATATAATAATTTAGAAATTCTAAATTTGCTGGACTTGAACATTTTGACTCTACAAAAAACCACCTTACTCGGAACAGCTTACATCCTCCAACGATGCCTTAACAGTTCCTAGGTCCTTGGTTAGGACTCGAGCTGCTGAGCTATTAACCAGCCTCAAAGGCTGTGAATCTCACTAAAGATTAACTAATAATAATAATAATATAATAATAATTTAGAAATTCTAAATTTGCTGGACTTGAACATTTTGACTCTACAAAAAACCACCTTACTCGGAACAGCTTACATCCTCCAACGATGCCTTAACAGTTCCTAGGTCCTTGGTTAGGACTCGAGCTGCTGAGCTATTAATCAGCCTCAAAGGCTGTGAATCTCACTAAAGATTAACCAATAACAACAACAACAACAACAACAAAACAAGCATGATATCTGGTGTGTTATGTTCGATCCTTCTGTATTCGAAAGTCCCACAAGATCTTCACTGTCTCATTTTCGATAACTTTTTCCACTTTGTGCTCCCATGACTTTTCGGATACAGGTATGTTGTATTTTTTTGTTAAATTAGTCCACTGGTCATTATGTAAAAATACGACTTACCTGTATCTGAAAAATCATGGGAACATAAAGTGGAAAAAGTTATAGAAAATGAGACAGTGAAGATCTTGTGGGACTTTCGAAGACAGACGGATCGTCACTTGGAACACGATGCGCCAGATATCACAGTTGTCGAAAACCGAAACGTACAATTTATTGACATCGCGGTACCAGGAGATGCCAGAGTCAAAGAAAAAGAATTGGAAAAAATCATGAAGTATCGCGACCTGGCCATCGAAACTACACGGCTATGGATGAAACATGTCACAGTGATTCCCATTGTCATCGGGGCACTTGGTACCATGTCCAAGAATTTTACAAAACACGTCAAGAAACTGCAGCTTCCTGCAATAACACCAGTGGAACTGCAAAAAACTGTGCTATTTGGAACATCATATATTTTAAGAAGATACTTGGTTGATACCTAGGACGCTGGCAGCAACCAGTATCAGCCATTAGCACCAGTCAGTAGTATTTGTGACACATTTTTAAATGATCAGTTAGTCAGTTTTGTGTTTAATGAATAAAAGAGATAACAACAACAACAACACTACTACTACTACTACTACTACTACTACTACTACTACTACAACTACTACTATTACTGAAGCTAGTATTCCATGAAGGCTTATTGAGTACTGGAGAGATCAAGTTAGCTTACAAGAAAGACCAAATAAGGAATAGAAAAGAGACATGGCAAGGCAAAATTATTACTTGGCCAATACATTTTTAAAAAAGCAGACAAAGCAGATAACAAAACTTGGCAATGACTAAAAGCAACAAAATTGAAGAAAGAGATGGGATAATTCTTTCTGGCTAAGTAAGACCAAGCCTTAAGAACAAATGCATACAAAGCCAGAATTGAGTAAACAGCAACAGGCAGTAAATGCTGCCTCAGCAAAGCCGAAGAAACGGTGGATCACCTGTTTAGCTGCTGTAAGAAGATTGCCCAGACTGACTACAAACAGCGGCACGACAAAGCGGCAACAACAGTGCATTGAAATATCTGTAAAAAATACCGTTTGCCTGCAAGCAAGAATTAGTGGGACCATAAAACAGAGAAATAGAAAATGAAGGAAAGGGTGATGCGGTAGCTCAGTGGCTAAGACCCTGAGCTTGTCGATCGAAAGGTCGGCAGTTCAGCGGTTCGAATCCCGAGTGCCGCATAATGGGGTGAGCTCCCGTTACTTGTCCCAGCTTCTGCCAATTTAGCAGTTCGAAAGCACGTAAAAAATACAAGTAGAAAAATAGGGACCACCTTTGGTGGGAAGGAAACAGTGTTCTGTGCGCCTTTGGCGTTGAGTCATGCCAGCTACAAGACCACAGAGACGTCTTCGGACAGTGCTGGCTCTTCGGCTTTGAAATAGAGATGAGCACTGCTCCCTAGAGTCGGGAACGACTAGCACATATGTACGAGGGGAACCTTTACCTTTTACCTTAGAATTTATATAGAACTCTATAGAATTCATATCGAATTCAGGCAAACAGGCATCTGTTATATAACAATCCAGACTTAATAATTGCCAATTAAAAAGACAAAAAAAAAAAAGGCTAGATAGTAGACATGGTAGTACATGGAGACAGCAGAAGAGAACAGAAAGAACTGGAGAAAAATCACAAAATATAAAAACCCGGCAACAGGCGTAGAATGACTATGGCAAAGGAAAGTAAATATAGCATCCATAGCGACTGGAGTTTTGAGTGTAATCCCAAAACCACTCGAAACCCCTTCGACATTGACAAAATCCCCATCAATCAGTTGCAAAAGGCAGCTTTGCTTGGAACAAATTACATCTTACCAGGGTAACTTTAGCACTATCAAACAATATCACCTCCTTCACCCGGGTGCTTGAGCCGAACTCGATAAGTGGATAAAAATGCCAAATCCAGTCAAAATATCTGGCTGACTGTGCGATGAACCGTAATATTAACTTTTAAAAATCGGACCTGACTGAATTGTACGGGAAACAAAACATGAATATCAAAATAACGTAATAAAAAGTTGGAAATAGAACCCTGGCAAGGAAAAGCATCACCCTGTCAATTTTTTTTTTTTTTTTTAACAAAAGATGGAAGGGAAAGTGGATAAAGATAAAATCTGGCAGGGCCTTAGAAAAAAAATCTGTGCATTGACAAAAATTTTCCATCTGTCAACTATAAAAGGCCACGTTGCTTGGATCCACACATAGACTACGCCAACACATTAAAAGATCACATCACAATATCACAGCGTAGATTCTGGGGAAGAACTTGCTGCGAACGGAGGCCAACACCAGCTAAAGATATTCAGCTGGTTCGGATTGAGTCTCGCGAACTGGTAGCGGAAATTTTGAGTAGTTTGGAGAACCGGCAAATACCACCTCTGGCTGGCCCCAGCCCCGATCGCCCCGACCCTTCCAGGAGACCCCATGCACCCCATTTTGGCTCCCAAGAGGCCTAGCTTGTAAGACTGGGGCACCCAATCGATCTATTTGCTGCCTCCCAGCTGATCGGCGTGGTGGGTCTATTGCTGCCTCCCAGCTGATCGGTTGGGTCTTCTTTTGTTGCCCTGCACAGGAGAACGGAACTGGAAAGCAGGTTAGTGGGGTGGGGAGGGAATGGGGATTTTACAGTATCCTTCCCCCAGGAGTGGGGAGGGAATGGGAATTTTGCAGTATCTTTCTCCTGCCACGCCCATCAAGCCACGCCCACAGAACCAGTAGTAAAAAATTTTGAATCACACCACTGCTGGGCACAGATTTCTCTTGACTTAAAATCTACTTTAGGAGTTACTCTACGGCCAAATTCACACAACACCTTGCTGGATATTCACCCAGGTTGACAAGACACATGGCCAGGTTAAAGCTAAACAAATAAACCATGTTTTGGCTCAACTCGGTGGCTTCTTTCACATTAACAGATTCAGACAACCGTCGAGTCCCTCCAAACTAGCAAAATCCATTTCAGCCTAATCGAATCCACTGTGTGAATTGATCTCATATGTCTCAGTCAATTGCCCACTCCAGGGAATACTGGAACAGGGGGAAAAAAATGTCCTGAGCAAATTGTTTTTTGTGAAGCTTTCCACCCTTTGGAGCTCATACAAAGATTTCAACTCCCAGCTAAACCTTTGCACGTGGCGTGATTTATTGCCGAAAAGTCAAAAGAAAAATCAGTATAATTGAGATTTACTTGGGTTTAATAAAGTTGGAAATGTTGACTTTCTTTCTTTCCCCCCCTCAATAAAAAAAACCAAGGGGGGGGAATTTTGAATACCTGGCACCTGTTCTATCCAAAAATGTCATTTTATTATTGCCCTAGCGATGGTGGTAGCCCTGAGTCACTGGCGAGACGAAAACAATCACAACTCTCGGACACAGTACTAAAATCTGAATTATTGAGTCTGGTTTCCCCAAGCCACTGGCTTTTCAAAATTAGCGTTTCCTTTTCCAGCTGCTCCTGTCCTCCTTCCACAGCCTCCCGTCTCTCTTCTTTGCATGTAATTAACAGCGACTCCCAATTTAATTAACAGCTTCTAGGGAGCCTCAGTTAAGCCCGCATCTAAAGTGCCATCAGACCACAGCTCTGGTCTGCTCTCCATTTATCTTCCCCCTCCCTTGTCGAAGGTTGCCAGCAGGGGTGACTTTCTGAAAAGGAAGCAGGTCAAGCTAACGTCACAGATGCCCAAATTGGGTCAGATTTGTGGCTCCACTGCTGATGACATTCAAGGGAAGCCATTCCGGAATGAAGGCTACGGCGGGTGAGTTGGGCTTGCCCATCAATGAGGGACCCTTCCCTCGATCTGAGAATGGGACGACCAGGAGAAGTATCGAGCTCAAAATTCTTTTTCCCCTGCCAAGTTTTTTATATTTATTATTTTTAAAAAAAATATATCAAATCAATACGTGAACAGAGTGGCACCTGGGTGTCATACATTTTAATACAATTAAAACTACCCCGTTTTCCCGAAAATAAGACAGCCCCAATTGGGCTTTTGAGCGCATGCACTAAAATAAGCCTCCCACCGAAAATAAGCCCCCCTGAAAATAAGTCCCCCCTGAAAATAAGCCTCCCCCGAAAATAAGTCCCCCTGAAAATAAGCCTCCCTGAAAATAAGCCCCCCCTGAAAATAAGCCTCCCCAAAAAATAAGCCCTCTCTGAAAATAAGCCTCCCCTGAAAATAAGCCCTCCCTGGAAATAGGCCTCCCCCGAAAATATTTAAACGCAGAGCTGGAAATCAGGTAAGACGGCAAGAGGAGCCCCATCTTGCTCCACGTGCCCCAAAATAATAAGACCTCCCCGAAAATAAGGCCAAGCACTTATTTCGGGATTAAAAAAAAATAAGACAGGGTCTTATTTTGGGGAAAACACGGTATTAAAATTGATCATAATTATTACATTCAGTCAACCTTGGGCTGGTCGGGATCGAACTGCTGGCAGTCGGCCGACTCAGCCTGCAGTACTGCATTCTAACCACTCACCAACACAGCTTCCTTCCTTCCTTCCTTCCTTCCGTCCTTCCTTCCTTTCCTTCCTTCCTTCCTTCCCAATAGCACTTGGACGTATATACTGCTTCACAGTGTTTTACAGCCCTCTCTAAGCAGTTACAGAGTCAACCTCTTGCCCCCAACAATCTGGGTCCTCATTTTACCAACCTCGGAAGGATGGAAGGCAGAGTCAACCATCGAACTCCTGGCAGCGGGCAGAGTAAGCTTGCAATACTCCATTCTAACCACTGAGGCACCATGGCTCATTGGGACGTTGGCTTCTGCTCTTCGAAAGCGCTCATAAAAAGGCCACTCAGTCCTAAGCACGTGTAGAAAAACTCCATTTTGTCAAAGGCCTGCCTCCTCAGCTGATGTGGGGTAGAATAAAATCCCTCAGTTTGCTTAAGGAGGTGAGAAGACTGTAGACCCTCCTGAGCTCTGTTTTTGCTGGCAGAAGGTTGCAGGAGGTTGTGGCTGCCGAAAACGGAGCTCGGGAGCCCGTTTTCGCCGGCAGAGCGCTCGGCCCACCACAGGAGCCCCCGACATGAGTGACGTTGAGCTGGCCACGCCCACCCTGGCCACCTCTAACCCAGACTCCCTTCGGGTCTTAAAAAGACCGTCTAGCGACGACGGCGGCGGCACCAACCGGAAGCCCCCGATGCATCCCTTAATGAAATCGAGTTTGACACCCCTGGTTATAGGGGCAAGCAAGAAATTCGGTGTTCCTCTGACAACAGGGTTGAAACCAAGCAGCAAATGGCATGACTTACATCCATATTGTGCTGGAACACACCTGTTAATGTAAATTACGAACTTGGCAGGGTATGTTTTTGGCTTTCTGTTCTCAAAAGCTGACAACTACCCAGGAGGAGAACATTCTGGTTGAACCAGTACACAGGCTGGGTAAAAACACCAGGCACGTCCTCATCGTAGCTTCCCTCTCCTTCTCCTCCTCCTCTCTTGTGCCAAGACAGTGGCAGAGTCATGCATCTTACAAAGTGACTGGAAAATGGCCCAGCACCAACCATCCGCTGAGTCCAACCTAGCATCCTCTCTGTTTTACGGTTCTTTTCCTCCTTCTCGGTAAATAAATAAGGATCTCTAGGAGGTTACTACCTGCGGCTCAATGATCTGGAGCTACCATGTAATCTTCTCGTGGCACCTGGCAACCTCCGTGCCCCAATCTGATTTCTTAAACTTCATTACTTCAAAAGCATTGGCAGGGCCTGCAGGCGCTCTGTAGAGCTAATTCCACCCTGAAGCATCATCATCATCAACTTTAGTTTCCAGGCATGCCTCTGGATCGTGTCTGAAACGAAGGCGTTGTTTAAAAAAGAAGACCGAGGAGATTTAGCCGTTGACAAAAAGGGTTTGCTTATAAGGATACTCGTCCAGCCAGGACAAAACAAAAGACAAAAATAAGTTGGGATGGGGAAAGGTATTGAGCGCTCCACCATTTTGTTTTCATAGTAGAAATGTTTTGTGACTGTATACATCCATCATCGCTTTGAACTCTGGTGCTGGAGAAGACTCCTGCGAGTCCCTTGGACTGCAAGATGATCCAACCAGTCAGTCCTAGAGGAAATCAACCCTGACTGCTCTTTAGAAGGCCAGATCCTGAAGAGGAAACTCAAATACTTTGGCCACCTAATGAGAAGGAAGGACTCCCTGGAGAAGAGCCTAATGCTGGGAACGATGGAGGGCAAAAGAAGAAGGGGACAACAGAGAACGAGGTGGCTGGATGGAGTCACTGAAGCAGTCGGCATGAGCTTAAATGGACTCCAGAGGATGGTAGAGGACAGGAAGGCCTGGAGGAACGTTGTCCAAGGGGTCGCGATGGGTTGGACACGACTTCACAACTAACAACAAACAACAACGTCCATCATGGCAACTGTAACATGTTTTTGGAATGTAAAACATAGAATCATATGGCTGAAAGGGATCCTAAGAGGACTTCTAGTCCAACCCTCTGCTCAAAGCAGGAGACCTTATACCATCCTGACCATTAAATGGCTGCCCAATATTTTCTCGAAAACCTCCAGCAACGGAAAACTCCCCAACTCTGGAAAGGAAGCTGGTTCCATTGATTGATCGTTCTCACTGGCAGAAAAATTCTCCTTCTTTCCAGCTTCCATCTTTTACTTCTTGTCTTGCCTTCAGGTGCTTTGGAGAATAACCCCCTCATCTCTATGACCCACCCTCAAATATCGGAAGACTGCTGTCATGTCACCCCTAATCCTTCTCTTCAGTAAAATAGGCATACCTTGTTCATTTAACTGTTCATCATACAGATGATGCCTCCAGACCCTTTAATCTAACAAATTAACAAACTTGGAAGGGACCTTGTAGGTCATCTAGTCCAACCCCCTGCCAAGCAGGAGACCCTACACCATTTCTGACAGAGGGCAGTCCAGTCTCTTCTTGAAAGCTTCCAGAGATGAAGCTCCCACAACTTCCGAAGGCAACTTCTGTTCCATGGGTTGATGGTTCTCACTATCAGAAAATTTCTCCTTATTTCCAGGTTGAATCTCTCCTTGGTCAGTTTCCATCCATTGTTCCTTTGTTGGCCTTCGGATGCCTTGGAGAATAGCTTGACCCCCTCCTCTCTGTGGCAGCCCCTCAAATACTGGAAGATGCTATCATGTCTCCCCTGGTCCTTCTCTTCACTAGATTAGCCATGTCCAGTTCCTGCAACCGTTCATCGTACCTTTTAGCCTCCAGTCCCCTCATCATCTTGGTTGCTCTTCTCTGCACTCTTTCTAGAGTCTCCACATCTTTTTTTTATAGTATGATGACCAAAACTGGATGCATTATTCCAAGCGTGACCTCAATGGTGCAGTATAAAGCATTACTATCACTTCTAGTGATCTTAATGCTATCCCTCTGTGGATGCAACTAGGATTGCATTGGCTTTTTTTGGCAGCTGAACTCTGAAGAGATTAGAGAAAACACCTGGCCAAGGAAACTATGGCCAACGGGTCAATTAAGACTCCACCCAAGCCTAGATGTAATGATTAGAAGGACAAATTTCCAAGTAAAAAAATGGAAAGCACGATAGTTAAGCTCTATCTCAAGTCCTCAACCCTTGAGAGATGCTATCTTGCCTTTGTGTTTCAAAGACTAGAGGAAGTCCTTGGCTTGCGACCACAATGGAGGCCAAAATTTCTGCTGCTGAGACATTTCTTAAGTGAGTCTGGCCCCATTCTATGACCTTTCCTGCCACTGTTGTTAAGTGAAACATTGCATGTGTCAAGTTAGCAACAAGGTTGTTAAGTGAATGACCCCGGAATGCTGCAACCGTCATAAAGATGACTCAGTTGCCGAGGGTCCGAATTTTGATCACGTGACCACGGGGATGCAGCAACGGTCGTTAAGTGTGAAAAATGGTCACTGGTCACTTTTTAAGGATGTCATAACTTTGAACAGTCACTAAATGAGCTGTTGTAAGTCGAGGTCTACCTATACCGACATCCTGGCTTCTTTACAAGAGAACTTGCACAGGTACAGTATAGGTGGTACCAGGCTCAATCGTAGTAACTGTGAAGGGGATCTTGGAGTCCTAGTAGACAATCACTTAAATAGGAGCCAGCTGTGTGCAGCAGCTGCCAAAAAAGCCAACACAGTTCTAGGCTGCATCAACAGAGGGATAGAATCAAGATCACAGGAAGTATTAATACCACTTTATAAGGCCTTGGTAAGACCACACTTGGAATCCTGCATCCAGTTTTGGTCGCCACGATGTAAAAAAGATGTGGAGACTCTAGAAAGAGTGAAAAGAAGAGCAACCAGGATGATTAGAGGACTAGAGGCTAAAACATATGAAGAACGGTTGCAGGAACTGGGTATGTCTAGTTCGATGAAAAGAAGGACTTGGGGTGACATGACAGCAGTGTTCCAATATTTCCGGGGTTTGTTACAAAGAAGAGGGAGTCAAGCTATTCTCCAAAGCATCTGATGGTGGGAGAAGAAGCAACGGGTGGAAACGAATCAAGGAGAGAAGCAACCTAGAACCTAAGGAGAAATTTCCTGAGAGTGAGAACAATTATTCAATGGAACAAATGGCCTCCAGAAGTTGTAAATACTCCAACACTGGAAGTTTTTAAGAAGAGATTGGATAACCATTTGTCTGAAATGGCGTAGGGTTCCCTTGCCTAAGCAGGGGGCTGGACTAGATGATCTCCAAGGTCCCTTCCAACTCATAAAAGCCTACCCTACCCTATTCTATTCATGTGAACTGAGCTGAGGTTGCTAGGGGTTCAAGTTGGCAGTGCTTGAACTTGCTACCTGATGTTCTTCTTTCCTTTACCGAAGCCCTGAAGTGATTCTCCTCCTCCTTTTCTTCTTGTGCTATTTGTGCCTCTCATTCATGTCTTGGGCTCCTCTTTAAAAACGCTGAGCATTCTTAAAAGAAAACTTCCAAGGGCAACATAAGGCACCACTACCAGCACTGGGGTTGATAATACGACACTAATACCAGCAATTCCAGTTCTGTCTTCTCTGAAAAACTGATGCAAGCTAGGAAGGAGGGAGAAATTAAGGTCAGGGAGCCACAGGGGAAAAATTAAACTGTTAACCCAAAGCAGTAAAATGGCTTGTCTTGCTGTTCTTATTGATGGGTGGAGCTTCCTAACAACTCTCCGATTCATTCCAACTTCAAAAGCTTGAATGGGACGCTTCCAAAGCTTGAATATCGTGCTTACTAAGGTCTAATAAAAACCCAGGTATGTGCCTTTAAAGAAGAGAGAAAAAAAAATGCAGAATTCTATTCCTATCACACCTTCAGTATTATCACCACCGCAACTTTAAAGACGGGCCTTCATTTCTTGAGAATGAAAACTGAGGTTGTTCTAAAATGAAAGCTCGGACGAGGGCTCTGCGTCGGAGGCAGAGAGGGAGATAAACAGCAATGAGGCAGAGGAACAGCTGGAGCCTGTTCCCAGTGTGCGCATGCACAGAGCTGCCAGAAGACAAGAACAACTCAGAAAGCAGGGTCGACTCAGGAGTAAAGCCACACCTTGGAGGTGATTGGCCCCTCCCACAGGAAACAAAAGAGGAGCGAACGAGGAGGGGGCTTTTGCAGGAAACAACTCGTTCATTCCGTCGTTTCAAGAGTGGAAAGTTCTGTTCGTAACTCTAAGAGACTCTGTGCCAAGTTTGGCCTTACACTGCGTTTGGAAACTAGTTATCTGGCAGCTTTCCAAGCGAGATAAGGTTTGTGTTGATAAATATTCCTCTGAAAGACTGTTTGCCAGGCCTTGCTGACTGTGAATGAAAGGAATTCACAGTCGTGTAAATAAAAGGGTTTTTTCCGGGACCCCAGACTCTGCTTCATGCTTTTTAAGGAAGGCTAGGTCAGAACAAATGCCAATATGTAATTTAAAATGATATATTATAATTATATAATTATATATTATATAATTCTTTTAACAATTTTAAATTTTGTATCTGCATGTCTGTTTTAGCTCTGGCTGTTCACCGCCCTGAGTCCACTAGGAGAAGGGCGGTATACAAATTGAAATAAATAAATAAATAAATAAATAAATAAATAAATAAATAAATAAATAAATAAATAAAAAAATAAATAAATAAATAAATAAAATAGCAAAGGAATGGAGAGAGTTCACTACAAAATCTCACGTTGTTTTCTTGGTAAGTATTAATTTTAGGAACTGGATTATCCACCTTAAAGTCAACAGGCTTTCCCATCAGATTCATGGAAACGTCTACAGGAGTCCCAATAATAAGATGCCATCAGAGCATGTCCTACCTACTACCCATCCATTCACATGTCTGCCACCAGCATGATGCGTTCAACACTGGTAGTCCTGTGTAAGGATGATGCTTGCTTAGATGTTTTGTCCAAATGTGATACGAAGGGAATGAAAATGAGAACCGTCCAAATAAAACTAAATGTAGGAGATGACTAGGCTGAGCCTGAGGGAGGGGTCAAACGCATCATCAGCCTCGAGTCCCTTCGTGCCCACAAGAGATCTCAAGAGCCCAGCCCACCTTGAATTCCGTTGACTCTTTTATCTACCGCCAATCCGCTTTGACCGTTAGTAGTTCAGATTCTTGTAGACAGCGTTAGCATACAATAAACGTATATCCATTCAGATCGCCTGGACTCCTTATTTCCCGAACTTGACACTAAGGATGGAAGTGAAGAATGCACAGCGCTCTAGAGGATATTTTAAGGGGGAAACGCCTGCAGACATCAATTTGTCATGTCTGTTTTTATCAATGCCGTGCACAATTCAGCAAAAGGATGCTCTCTCTTTTAGCTATGCAATTTGGGATGAGCACCCTTTGAACGGTGTGGGAGTAGGAATGGATTTCCAGAGGAAAATAATTGCAGACTACAGGAACTATTTGCACTACTCAGGTGGCCCTGAGGACACAGATAAACCTCCCAAGTGGCCTCAACGACCCTCCAAAAGGATGCAAACGACCAGCTGTCTGCAAGGAAGATAAATCCTTCCAGAGCTGAAGAATTTCCACAGAGCTGAAGAAGCTTCTTAGATGAGAAGCGAAATGTCTTCAAAAGAAAAAAAAAATAGAAAGTCCAGTTGCCTCCTGAAAAAAGCATCTTTGGGACAATCATGACCTGGATGACTGAGAATCTCTACAGACTTTGAGTCTCTGGGAAAAGACACACTACTCACCATGGTAGGGCACTGTTTTCCTGGGCACCAAGTTCCACCAGTTGCTGACCACAGAGGCCTCCGTGCCAAGAACCAGCGACGTTAAGAGAAACACGCTCAGGGCCACCTGAGGAACCATTCTGCTGGGGAAGGAAGATTCCCACCGTAGTCCGAGAAGAACCATCCACGCCAAAAAGCTCATGCTCCTGCCGCTGTTACAATTCCTTTCTTCCTCGGTGAGTTGGCCTGGCAAGGGGGAAGAGGCAAGGGGTTAGTTGGCTAAGGTTACAGTGACATCAACCACATGTGCCCAGAGTCCCGGTGGGAAGGACCAGGAAGGAAGGAAGGTGAAAGAGAAGGGGAGGGGGGGCTGCGCAGGAACAAAGGAAGCCCCGAGGGAGTTTCCATTTCGGGTACCAGTCTTCTACTCGGAGGCTCAAGAGGGCCCTGGTGATTCAGCCAATGAGCAACAGGAAGTGGAAATTTGAGAATCCCTGTTTTCCCACCCCCCTCCTCTCCTCTCCAGCCCCACACGCTCCGGTTTCCCAGATTTCACAATCTGCACTTCCTGTAAATCTCTATTAAAGGAAAGGCCTTTGTACGTTTCCCAGAGAGAGGATGGCCTGGATAATATAAATTTGGTATAAAATGGTTTGTTGTGAATGCAATTGCTTGAGGGCTTCTGGATTGGAGCTGAAAGGCGAAAGGGAAGCAGGATGCTCTCTCCAAATTGGGGTGACCAGGTGCTTCGACAGAAAAACACACTCTCCTGGCTCGCTGATAGAGAACTCAAATAAAGCCTATCAGGCAGCCCAAGAATCCGAAATAACTAATACTAATAACTTGAAATAGATCACTTTATTTCTATCATACAATATAAAATTGTTTATGCATCCTTAAACATTATTCTCAATATACACTTATTATACCAAATGAAAGACAATACATATACAACTTACACAGTGCTAGTTATACATTATTTTTGACCAACATATTCATTCTAATACATATATAATATCTCATTCAGGTCTACTTAGACTAATTTTTCCATGTTCTGACTCCCACCTCATGTTTCCAGCCATTGATATAAATCTATTCCATGTGTCATGATATTCTGCCTCTCCTTTGTTTTTTTTTCTTTTTTAAAAATAGTTTTTATTAAGCTTTTTGCTTTTAAAAACAGGGGGGAAAAAAGAACAAGGACAAAAACGAGAGTAAAAAACATGACAAACCTAACAACACATTATTATACATGTTTGTTATGCTTGTTTTTTAATTCTAACATTAGTCTATCCGTTTCTGGGCATGTTAATATCTTCCTTCGGAAAAGGAGATAACAAACTTATAACAAGGAGAATTTTCTCCTTGTGAGAGCGGAAATGAGGTAACTTCAACGGTGGGCAGTTAGAAGTAAGTTCATTTCTGCTGGTTTATTTCAACCATCCAAAACTCACTGTGTGAACTGATGCCTACTGAGTCATTAGGCCAGGGGTCTGCAACTTTAAACACTCAAAAGAGTCATTTGGATTCCTTTCCCCACAGAAAAGAAAACACGGGAGTCACAAAACCCTTCCCGTGCCTGACTACTTCTTGAGCAGCCACAAAACTAGCAGATGTAGTCGAATTAAACGTTCTGTTTTCTTCTGAAGCTTTTCTTTTCTTGGATTTATCCATGGTTGGCCTTTGGGGGTTGAAAAGCTCACGGGTGTCGCACATTGGTGGTTGTGACGCATATTTTGAGTGACAGGGAGCTGCAGCAGAGGGGTGAAAGAGCCACATGCGGCTCCAGAGCTGCAGGTTGCCGATCCCTGCATTAGGCTGAAGTCAATCTATCTTTTCTTAGGAAGAGCTGAAAGTCAATAGCCAGCAAAACAGATTGGTGAGATAGACTGCTCCATTCTCTTCCCCCAAAATGTTGGTTCTTCCCCCACACCACCAAAAAAGTGACCCCCAAAGCGGTGTCAGTTCCCACAACAGTTGTTACACACACTCTTTGAACTTATTTCAAGAGAGGGACTATCTCAGTGACAGCTAACCTTTTTGCCATTGCGTGCCGAAAGTGGGGGGGGAGTGCGGGGGGTCGCGCACGTGTGTGCCCACACCCATAATTCAATGCATCCCACCCACCCACCCATGCGCGTGCAACCCCTCCTCACACCCACGCTTTTGGCACACAATGGCACGGTGGGACTGGAAGGGCCATTTTTCGCTCTCTCCAAGCTCCAGAGCCTTTCTAGGAGCCTGGGGAGGGTGAAAACTGCCTTCCCCACCCACTGTAGGCCCTCTGGAGGCCGGAAACAGCCTGTTTCCCAACTTCCGGTGGGCCCAGAAGGCCCAAAATTCAGCTGGCCGGCGCGCACATGCACACTGGAGCTGAGCTAGGGCAATGCTCGCGTGCCTACTTATATGGCCGCGTGCCACCTGTGGCACGCGTGCCATTGTTCGCCATTATGGGACTATCTCGTGCAACTCTTTTCCTAAAGACTTCTTAAGTCAAGCAACAACAACAACAAATAGCATCTTCTACCAATCAATGCTTTGTGAAGGAGTACCAAAAACAGAAGGACCAACCGCCTAATCTCAGCATCAATAGCTCAGCTTCTCCGAAACCGATGTTCTCCAAAACGCCTGGATATATAACGCTGACGATTCTCAGATTTCTCTTCCAAAGAGCTTTGAGCATCATTAAGATTGTAAAAAAATAGACCGGCCGATATGAGTGTAATAAATTTATCTGCCTGTGGATATCTGCACAGGATTGCAAAAGCCAGCTCTACAGTCTCCTAACCAGGTTTTAGTCATTCGGGAGAAGTATCAAGCGCGCTAGATACGGAGTCATTGATATGCATACATGCGCGGCTTTTAAAATATGGCTCATACGATGCTCAGGAATACGTAAGTGGCTGGGGGTGTTCTTATGAGAAGAGGGTGCATGAAACAGGAGAAAAAATGGTTTATTTCAGACTCAAAACAACTTGTTCTAAATTGGAGGCTCTGCCCAACTCTTCCGGTTCACCACAAATACCGATAGTCCTTGATTTATGACTACAATTGATCCCAAAATGTCTGTGGCTAAGCGAGATAGTTGTTAAATGGGTTTTGCCCCGTTTTACGACCTTTCTTGCCACGGTTGTTAAGCGAGTCGCTGCAGCTGTTAAATTAGTAACACGGTCGTAAAGCAAATCCGGCTTTCCCCCCCCATGGACTTTGCTGGTCGCAAAAAGGGGATCACGTGACCGCAGGACCCTGCGACCGTCATAAATAAGAGACCGTTGCTAAGTAGTTGAATTTTGATCGGAGGACCACAGCTGCAACCGTCGTTAAGTGTGAAAAACAGTCATAAGTCACTTTTTTCAGTGTCGTCGTAAGTTTGGTCACTAAATGAAATGCTTGTAAGGCGAGGACTAGCTGTAAAATGATTTCAGGGTTTGGGAGGAACCAAAATTAACTGGCCAACCAACCCCCTCCTCCCCATTTTCCCAGGCCGGTCCCTCACTCTCAGACCAGCCCGCCCCACAAGATTGTTGTTATGGGGAAAATAGCAGGAAGGAGGAGTAAGCCTTATGTATGTTTGCTGCCTTGAGTTACTTATAAAAAATAAAAAATAAAGACTTTTTCACAAGGCTGCTTAAACCTTAAAAAAAAATGTTTTCGCTTAAAAATAAGTCACATTAAAAACTGGTGAGTTAGTCCAGGCATCTCCGAAAGGCCCCAATTGGTCCTTTTTTAAAAAAAAATACTTGGACCGGGAAATGTTTTTGGAACCTGCCCCTTTTTTGAGATATTCAAAAGTTCAACTTTCTGACGTGGCACAGCCCCGATCCGGTCTCTCAAGGCCGCCGGATGCCAGTTGGATTCTGCAGCAGCTAGCAATGCCTCGCTCCAACTGGCAGAAAAAGCAAGCAGATGATTATTAATTTTTTTTTTGCACAGGATATACCTACTCCAGCTAGCCTGGTGGGTTTTTTTCTCTCTCCTTTTTTCCACCCAGAATTGCCTTCTGTCAGAACATGCAGGAAACTCACTTGTTTTCCTACAGGCCACCACCTGATGGACTCCTTAAAGTTGAATTGACTTGGTGTCATTTTTCAAAATGTGGTTATTATTTACCCAGCTGATTGTTTGAAGCCGAGCAACTGACGTTGATGGGAGGGCAAATAGCCCAGGAAGGAATGTGCAAAAACAGCAAATGGAGGAGAGGAGGAGGAGGAGGAGAGAGAAAGCTCTCCTACCCAATCTTAGCTTTGGAATATTTTTTGCAAAGGAAGGGCAAAAATGTCGAAGGGCTGAGCAGTGGCTGGTCCTTCAACCCTCCAGTCCGTTTTTTTCCCTTCTTATATCCTCCGTGCAAAATTCTTCACTTACGGGAAGGCAGGCCTGGATAAGATTTGCAGAACCAAATCTATATAAACCAACGATGTTCGTGTTTCTGAAGTGACTTCTTTTATTTATTTTATTTTATTGAAAAGACGGTGCCATGTCAGGATAACAATGCAAATAAGACAGAGCCAGAGAGAACTCAATGGTAAATCTACCTAACATACAAACTAATAACTATAACTGTACTATGTTAAGAGTAATTACAGTAATACAACTAAAAAAAAAGAGAGAGAAAATAAAACTTCAACTAAATTTCTACTTACATTAGCTTATTTACAATTTTTTTCATATTATATCCATAGTTTTATGCATCTTTGTCGTCTGCACTAACAACTATTGGCATTCATAAACTTCCCTCTCATTTCTACTTCTCGTCTCTATCCATTCATAAAATTTATTCCATGTCCTATAATCTTTTGAGTCTTCTTTATCTTTAATTTTACTGACTTAAGTTACTTCTGATAGACTGCCTCTAAGCTTGGAAGATCTAGCCTAACTAAAGAGCTGCGGATGGAGTAATCCGCCCCACAGGATCCTCCTAACCTTCAAAATCCTACGCAGTTGGACCTGGGAGGAAAACCATTTGCAACAGAACAAATTATTCTTCTCTCTTTCTTAATCCCCGGCCAAATTAGATTTCCCAATCCGTGACAGTTTGAAAATAATCAGTTGCAAAGATGTGTTTTGGTACCGTCAAAAGCCAAGGAAATCAAAAAAGCAGGGCCGAAAAGAGAAGGGAAGGGCAGTGGTGAAATCCAATTTTTTTTACTATCTGTTCTGTGGGCGTGGCTTGATGGGCATGGTGTGGCTTGGTGGGCGTGGCAGGGGAAGGATACTGCAAAATCCCCATTCCCTCCCCACTCCTGGGGAGAGGATATTGCAAAATCTCCATTCCCATCCCACTCTGGGACCAGCCAGAGACGGTATTTGCCGGTTCTCCGAACTACTCAAAAGTTCCACTACCGGTTCGGCGGAATCTGTCAGAACCTGCTGGATTTCACCCCTGGAAGGGAGGATAGAACTTGTTCTAGTTTTTGTTCCCTGCTATGGGGGACACACACACATATTAACATTTCCAGGAGATAGGGGGGGGGACAAACAGAAAGAGCATTATTTAATTCCAGGATTTTGTAAATCCGGGAAGGTTTTTTTTTTTTTTTTTGGAAAAAACCAGCAAATTTCTCTCTTCGGACTCTCTTGCCAACTCAAAAGGGCTGAGATTTTCATGGCTTGGAAAAAGTGCATTTGGTTTCCAAGCTGGAGATGGACTTTTTTTTTGGACAGGGTGGAGGGGAAACTTTCCAAAACACTCACTGTCCCTTGAAAGCTTTGTAGCAGGAACTTTTCCAGGCCAAAGGCCACCCTCCCCGAAAAGGGCGAGTCCGTGACGAAAACACTGGGTGAGGCCAAAACAAAAACAGCAAACATGGAGCAAATATTCTTCCTTAATTTAACCGATACGCCAACTGAGTTCCAATTTAATTTAGCTCAATCCAGCTGATAGGACCCAGCATCTGCAAAATAATTTGCTCCATCCAGGATATTATTTTATTATTTTTTTTTTTGCTCCTTTTCTTGATTCCCATTCAGCTTTGTTGTTTATCTCTGTTTCATTCGTGTTGTTTTTTGTTGTTGTGTTTTTTTGCATTGTTCTTTGTTTTGAAATGTTTGTAACAATTGTGAAGCCAGGAAGAAAAACTGAACAAATGTCTCACTTAACAACAAACATTTTAGGGCTCAATTGTGGCGTCAAGGACGATCTGGAGTTTTTTGCACCTTTGTTTTCCTCCATCTCTTTGCTCACTAAGGAAGTTGGAACTTTTCTATAAGGTGCAAATGAAACAAGGAAGCAGAAGGAAGAATCAGCTTCACATCCTGGCTGGCCAGCTTTTGAAAAATATCAGCAGGAGGAAGCAAAGGGCTAGGCGAGACAGATCAGTGGCCCTACCCCGTGATTTATAGATTGGGGCGCTGCCGCTCCTCCTCCCATAAGATTCTCCACGTACACCAGTGAGCCACTGACCCTGTCACCTCTGTAGTATGATATGAATTATCTTCCCTCTTCGTCCCATCAGGCTTCCTTCGCTGGCCTCCTTCTAAGATGACCAGAGTCAGAGAGTTACCTGCTCGCTTGGTCCCATTTACAAGCCATTTCTCTGTGTCAAGAGGCCCCAATCCTAGACATGGAAACCGCAAGAGGGACTCTTCTGTTTTTGGCTGAAATTTGAGCTCTTTGCCAACTGCACATGGATTGCAAAGAGGCAAAACAAAAAAGGTTTTATACTTGTTGTTATTAGAAGTCGTGTCCGACCCATTGCGACCCCATGGACAATGTTCCTCCAGGGCTTCCTGTCCTCTACCATCCTCTGGAGTCCATTTAAGCTCACGTCAACTGCTTCGGGACTCCATCCAGCCACCTCGTTTCTTCTTTTGCCCTCCATCGTTCCCAGCATTAGGCTCTTCTCCAGGGAGTCCTTCCTTCCTCATCAGGTGGCCAAAGCATTTGAGTTTCCTCTTCAGGATCTGGCCTTCTAAAGAGCAGTCAGGGTTGATCTCCTCTAGGACTGACCGGTTGGATCGCCTTGCAGTCCAAGGGACTCGCAGGAGTCTTCTCCAGCACCAGAGTTCAAAGGCCTCCATTCTTTGGTGCTCAGCCTTCCTTATGGTCCAACTTTCACAGCCATCCATTGCAACTGGGAAAACCGTAGCCTCGATTATACGCACTTTTGTTGGCAGGGTGATGTCTCTGCTTTTTAGTATGCTGTCTAGATTTGCCATAGCTTTCCTCCCCAGGAGCAATGTAAATATAAGTTTTATACTTAGGGAAGAAAAACCAAATGTACAGGTATAGAATTGGGGGAACCTGGCTCAATAGCAGCAAGAAAGGGATGTAGGAGTCATAGTAGACAACTCCTATTAGCAGGATCTAGAAGAGGAATCTAGGAGTCATAGTAGGGAACTACTTAAATTTGAGCCAGCAGTGTGTGCAGCTGCCAAAACAGCCAGTGGTGAAATCCAAATTTTTTTTACTACCGGTTCTATGGGCTGGGCTTGGCTTGGTGGGCGTGGCTTGGTGGGCATGGCAGGGGAAGGATACTGCAAAATCCCCATTCCCTCCCCACTCCTGGGGGAAGGATATTGCAAAATCTCCACTCCCACCCCACTCTGGGGCCAGCCAGAGGTGGTATTTGCCCGTTCTCCAAACCACTCAAAATTTCCGCTACCGGTTCTCCAGAACCTGTCAGAACCTGCTGGATTTCAGCCCTGAAAAGAGCCAACACAGTTCTGGGTTGCATTAACAGAGGGATAGAATCAAGATCACATGAAGTGTTAATACCACTTTTATCATGCCTTGGTAAAGCCACATTTGGAATATTGCACCCAGTTTGAGTCACCACAATATATTTAAAAAAAGATATTGAGACTCTAGAAAGAGCACAGAGAAGAGCAACCAAGATGATTTTGACCTTTGACAGGACCTTGACAGAATAACAGAGTTGGAAGGGACAAAGCAGGAAGCTAAAATATATGGAGAAAGTTTGCTGGAATTGGGTATGACTAGTCTAATGAAAGGAAGGACTAGGGGAGACATGATAGCAATATTTGAGGGGCCACCACAAAGAAGAGAGGGTCAAGCTACTTTCCAAAGCACCAGAAGGCAGGACAAGATGGAACGGATGGAAACTAATCAAGGAGAGAAGCAACCTAGAACTAAGGAGAAATTTCCTGACGGTGGGAACAATTCATCAGTGGAATGATTTTACTTTCAGAAGTTGTGGGTGGTCCCATCACCGGAGGTTTTAAGAAGAGATTTGCCTAGAATGGCACAGGGTCTTCTTCTGCTTGAGCAGAGGGTTGGACTAGAAGACCTCCGAGGTCCCTGCCAACTCTGTTATTCTGTCGAGATGGCCCTCAAGAGCCAAAGCCAAAATTTCACTCGTCTTCATTACAAAGGCAATTCAAATACTACCGTTGGTCTAGGAGGTGGCTCAGTGGCTAAGACACTGAGCTCGTCGTTCAGAAAGGGCGGACGTTCGGCGGTTCGAATGCCTAGTATAGGTCTCCTGAGTGAGCAAGGGGGTTGGACTAGATGACCTCTAAGGTCCTTTCCCACTCTGTTACTGTTATCTGTTTTATACAGTATGAAAAAACCTTTCGGTTCTGACCCAGCTCCGGATTCCCAAGGATTGTGACACACACCAACGCTCCTTATCAAAGTTATAACGTACCAAGAATAAACAAAGTCCAGCAAAGGTTGGCAACCAGCCCAGAAATCAAGATACGATAAGACACTCACTCTCCAAAATGCTCTCTAATAATTACACGTTGTTTCCAGCAAGAAATTACTAACTGCGTGCAACTTAAATAGGCTAAGGGAGTGGCCAATTATCCTCAAACCTTACCCTCGAGGAGACCTCCTCCTCCTGAGTAGCCACTCCTGCCTTTTGGCAGCCCTGCGTGCTCGAGCATTGAGGAGAGGCTCCTCCACTTCGCTCTCTCCACTTGAAGGAGCCTCTGGAGGTTCTGAAGGCCCTGGCTGAGTCTCTGCCTCTGGCACCACATCTTCTTCAGCCTCCTCGCTGTCCGACGCGAACGCCGGCTGCTGGTGCGACCCCACACCAGCCTCCTCGTCGTCGGGATCAGCCACGATCCACACAGGCCACTGGTGGGCCAGAACACTTTCTCCCTGATGGATATCCCTTCCAAGTTTCCAACAAGGGAGTGGTTCCTTGGTTTTATTATCGGATCCACTTTTGAAGCCCAAGCTAAGGAACAGCCCTTTTGCCCATGGGGTAAAGCAAATCCTATTTTCATGGCAATTACCACCTAGGATGCATATATATTTATAATTAAAATAAATCCATTCTGATAAAACAAAGCCTTTCCATTCGGGACTTCAAGTGCTTATTTAACCACAGACCTATACAAATCACAGACCCTTTGAGTAGAATGACCATTAATTTATTTATTTTATTTATTTATTAATTTAATTTGTATACCGCCCTTCTCCCAGAAGGGACTCAGGGCGGTGAACAGCCAAAATTAAAAAACATACAAATACAAAAGTTAAGATAATTAAAAAAGAATTAAATCATTAGCTTCCCAATTTAAAACCCCCAAATCCATAAAATTTAAAATCCCAATTAAAAACCGTTTAGGCTAGGCCGGGGGTGGGGGGGGCGTTAATGAAAGAATGAATGAAAGGAGAATGAAAGGACAAACTTGAGAAAATCAGAAAGAGGTTCCTCTTGAGATTAAAAGGAACCTAATTGTGTTTTTATCACTTTGCTTTACCAAGGAAAAATTCAAGAAAAGCTTCAAAAACGCACATGCTAATTAAACAAAAAAAAAAAGAGAGAGAGAGAGGCTAAAATCAAAGGCTATTTTTAAAAGACCATTCCATTTCCATTTTTTTTTTTTTCAAAAGACCAGGCATTAAGTGGTACCATTTGTACAGTAAAAGTTTTAAGGACCAAAATAAAGGACAAAGGAGGGTTTTTTTTTTGGTTTTGTTTTGTTTTTTAAAGGACATCTTTCTAGCTAAAGGAAATCTAAAAGACAGCTTTTTAAAAGAAAGGCCTGTTTCTTTTGTGTAAAGCAGTGCTTTGCACAAATTGTTCGGAGAATCCAGTTTGGCCTTTGCAAATATTCTCTGATGGAGCCACTGGGATGCCTTTGGCTCCCACCAGACCAGGAGTCTGCAACCTTAAACACTCAAAGAGCCATTTGGACCCATTTCCCACAGAAAAGAAAACACCGGGAGCCAAAACCCTTCCCATGCCTGCCTATTTCTCGAGCGGCCACAAAACTAGCATATGTAGTCGAATTCAACGTTCTGTTTTCTTCTGAAACTTTTCTTTTCTTGCATTTATCCGTGGTTGGCCTACTGGGGATTGAAAAGCTCAATAAATCACGTGCCGCACATTGGCAGCTGTGACGCATATTTTGAGTGACAGGGAGCCGCAGCAGAGGGATGAAAGGGCCACATGCGGCTCCAGAGCTGCAGGTTGCTGACTCCTGCACCAGACTCAGGGTGGATAAAAATCAATGATTTTTTTAAAAAAATCGAAAAAAATCAGATTTTTTTTAATTTAAATCGATTTTTTTTATTTTTATCGAATTTATATTATGATGGTTATTAGTTTGTGTGTTAACATATACTATTAATTTTTCTTTGGTGTTGCACTATTTGTAAACGTCATCCTGACAAGGCACTGTTGTTTTTCAAAAAAATAAATTAAAAAAAAAAAAAAGATGCACACACAAACACCGGGGAAGAGCCTTGGTGGCGCAGCAGACTAAAGTGCTGTTAAGTAGCACCAGCTGCCTGCAATTACTGCAAGTTCGAATCTCACCAGGCTCAAGGTTGACTCAGCCTTCCATCCTTTCGAGGTAGGTAAAATGAGGACCCGGATTCTGGGGGCAATAAGCTGACTTTGTATAAAAAAGAACACTGCTTAGGGGGAGCCAAAAACCCTACTAAGCAGGTATATACAAAAAGTATGAAGGCTATTGCTTAACGCATTGTAAGCCGCCCTGAGTCTCCGGAGAAGGGCGGCATATAAATCGAACCAATAAATCGAACCGATAAATAGTGACTTTTCTGAGCTCCCTGGGAATACTTTCTCCCTACCCTTCTTGACATGCTTTTCAAAACTTATTTCCATTTCCAAAAAATGTAATTAAATGGGAGTGAATGCAATGCCCCCCCCAGGCATTCATAGAAAATAAAAAATAATGGGCAGAGTTGGGGAGGGAAGCCGCAGCCCAGAGCTGTTTGCAATTCATCGTCCCCCCCACCCGCCTTAAAGAAAGGAGACAGCCAAAGGAGAGGCTGCAGAGAGAGAGGGAGGGAGGGGGAGCTTCTCCCCACAAGGGCCATTGGACTGAAGTACTCTCGACTCGGTTTTCCAACCTGACATGCACCTACTCGCCCCAAAAGAGAGCGGGACCGAACTTGCACGGGCTATTCCACACGGGGCCTCCCACTTTCCTCTAAAAAAAACCCGGGTCCTCCGTGGATGTAATTACGATGATTTACTTTTCCATAATTCTTTTTTTTTAAAAAAAAAAGAGTTTGGAATGGGCTCCTGCACATTGAGTCCTTGGCCAAGCTTTGCGAAGGAAGGTTTTGCGAAAAAAAAAAAAAAAAAAAACAGAAAAAAACCTGCAAATGAGGCATTAGGGCAGAGACATGGAGCAGAAAGCTGGCTTTTAATTTTAACTTTAATTAAGCTGAAATCTGGGTGCGGAAACCTAGCCAGCGAGCCAAGCCTTTCTGGAGGCAGGCGTTTCGGTAGCCTCTTGCAAAGTGGTGGAAAGGGGAAAAAAATTTCAATTGGCTTTGAAGGGCAGGTACCCTGTTTCCCCGAAAATAAGACCTCCCCTGATAATAAACCCAATTGGGCTTTTTTTTTTTGGTACAAGGTATTTTCATAAAAGGGTATTTAAAGACCTGTGTTCTGATAGACGAGCACAACTCAAAATACACCGACGAGGTCTCCTCGAATGGTGATGAAACGTTTGCAGCTAAACTGCCAAGCTCAGAGCTCAAACCAACAGCCTAATTTAGGAAATCACCAAGGCTTGAAATTGCCAATATATATATATATATCTGCCTCTTCTGTCTGGATGGAGTCTATCCGCTGAGCCTGGAGGGGTCTTTGGGACAAGGCAGGTGTTCAACAGAACCTTGAATCTTTCAGCAAGTTCACCGGCTGGAGCCAGCCTGAAATTTGTCTATCAACCTCAGGTGTACAGATAAACAACCCCCCCTCCCTTTTTCTTCTTTTACTATTTTGGCAAGCCGCCTGCAAGCAGGAGCCAGACAGGTTGGGCCTGTTTTCTCTTGGCTGGCTGGCAGCACCCAAGCCCTTGCAACTAGTTGTAAACAGTCCCCTGCCCCAAGGAACAGAATCTACACATGGGGCGGCCAGGGGAAGCCTTCTCGGTATTTTCTACAGGGAGAGAGAGAGAGAGAGAGGAAGAGATTGAGAGAGAGGAAGAGAGGGAGAGGGAGGGAGGGGAGAGGGAGGGAGGGAGGGAGAGAGAGAGGGAGAAAGAGTTTGAAAGAGAAAAAGAGATTGAGAGAGGAAGAGTGGAGAGGAAGAGGGAGAGGAAGAGAGAGAGAGGAAGAGATTGAGAGAGAGGAAGAGAGGGAGGGAGGGAGAAAGAGTTTGAGAGAGAAAGAGTGGAAGAGGAAGAGGGAGGGAGAGGGAGAGGGAAAGGAAGAGAGAGAGGAAGAAGAGGGAGGGAGGGAAAGAAAGAGTAAGAAAGAGGAAGAGGGAGGAAGAGGGACAGAAAGAGAGAGGAAGAGAGAGAGAGAAAGAGAGAGGGAGAGGAAGAAAGAGATGAAGAGGGAGGGAGGGGGAGAGAGAGAGAAAGAGAAAGGAAGAGAGAGCGGACGAGAGAGAGGGAGAAAGAGAGAGAAAGAGAGAGGAAGAGGGAGGAGAGACAGGGAGAGGGAGAGAGAGGAAAAAGACCCCAAACTTTTCTGCAGAAAAGAGAGAGAGCTTTTGGAAAAGCCAGGAACCACCTGGCTTCCACAGCTGTTCTCACCGCAAATTACAACCAGATCTCTTGGCTGGGCCGGCCAACCAGCTGACCAAATTGTGCTCCACGCTCCAAGATGGGACCCTTTCCCTTCCCCACCCAAAACGACATCCATTCGCCTTCTTTTTTGTGGTTTCCTTCCCCTCCCCCCCGCTTTGAACTTTTAACGGCTTCCTGCTTTGCATCAAGCCCAGTGCTGAGTCAGCTCCGTGCAGGATCCCGGAGGAAGATGAGGGAGGGAGGCCAGGAAAGAACTGGATGCAATCATAATTTCCCCACCCCCAAAGCAGGAGGATTTTCCCCTCCCCCTTTTTTTAGAACTGAGTTAAGATCCGTATCCTTATCTACTCCCACCTCCTGGGAACTGACTGTACTCCCCGGACAGTGAATATTACAGATCTTCCTGGATCCCCCCCCACCCACCCCCAAAACAGGCAGGAAGGGAGGAGGTGGACGAAGGAAGCTGGAAGGGCAGGGAGGCGAGGAGTTCATTTTCGATGCATTTCTTTGCACGTCAAGAGGTCAGCTAGTGACCCGGTGTTTGGCCATCATGATAAACTGGGTTAATTTTAAAGAGGGGGGGGGAAAGGGACGATGGTTAAGCATGTTGTGCGAACTCAACTAATTTGGTGAGTTTAGGGTTCGGCTGGGGTGTTACGCATTATAACGGCTAAATATATCGAGCAAAATTGCAGCCTGTGTCCAAGTTATTCATGCTTAAGAAAGAGGAGAGTAGAATAGAGTAGAGTGGAATGGGAATGGAATGGAATTTGAATGGGAATGGAATGGAATGGAATGGGAATGGGAATGGAATGGAATGGAATGGAATTTGAATGGAATGGAATGGAAAGGAATAGGAATGGGATGGAATGGGAATGGGAATGGGAATAGGAATGGAATGGAATGGAATGGAATGGGAATAGGAATAGGAATGGAACAGAATAGGGGAGGGGAGGGGAGAAATGGAGAGTAGAGAAGGAGAGGAGGGGAAAAAGAGGAGGGGAGGGGAGGGGTGGAGTGAATGTAGAATAGAATAGAATAGAATAGAATAGAATAGAATAGAATAGAATAGAATAGAATAGAATAGAACCTGCTCACAGAAAAGTCAACCTACAGTAGTAGCCAAAATTGTGGAAACCTTTTGGCAAAAGTGTATTTTCTAAAACTAGCTAATAACACCACTTTTTTTTTTTTTGGAGTAGTACCATAAAATTTTATATCAATGGAAAGATAATTTAATCAAGAGTGCAATGCAATAACTTTTAGGAAGGATTTGCTATTAGAATAGCAGTTACAGTATAAAGAAAAGTGCAACACGAAAAAACCGAGATATACAAAAATGATCCCCATGTCAGTTAATACTTAGTGGAGTAACCTTTAGCATGAATGACGGCCTTACAACGTCTTCCCGTGGAGTGAACCAAGTCTTTGAGTTCGGCAGCTGTTCTAATGTGAAACCAATAATGAATGATGGCTTCTATTAACTGGGTTTTATGGCTGGGTCGCTTCTGACTAACAAGTTTCTTTAATCAGCTCCATAGATTTTCCATTGGGTGAAGGTCTGGGCTATTCCCAGGCCATTCCAGCAGTGGAATAGGATTATCTTGAAATTCCCCCCCCCCAAAAAAGTGATGTTATAAGCCATCAAACCTCAAAAATACACTTTCCCCAAGGTGAGAAGATACCCACGGATGACGACGTTATCAAGAAAATTTTGGAGTGTGCTGAAATGAGTAAATTGACATTTGAAATTAGGGAACAAGAAGATAAACATTATTATTTGATATGGGATCTATTTTATCAATGGTTAGACAAGAAAGAATGGAAATGAAATTTGAAATATGAAATGGATAAGATAATAAAACATATAAAGGGTTTTTCCCCCCCCCCTTATAGAGGACAATTTACTGTTAAATAATTGGTAAATGAGAATAATAATGTAATAAATTGTTAAATAAGAAAATGTGGGATAGAGGATTAAGCACAAAAGATTTGTAACCGATCAATACACTTTCTGTAATTGTAATGGATGATAATTGTTTTATGTTTTAAGTTTTGTTTAAAAATAAAAAAAAATTCCAAAAAAATAATAATAATACACTTTCCCCAAAAGGTTTCCACAATTTTGGCTGCTACTTTTATCTGACCGTCATTTGCAAGCATCCCAGCTGGCGTCCGACAAGCCAAGTCTATGGAGGAAGCCAGGTGCACTTAACAATCGCATGATATCATGTGATTGTTAACAATTTACTTTAATAACTGCAGTGATTCACAACTGTGGCTAAAAAAGACCATCAAATTTAGCATGATTCACCTCCTAGCTTGCTTAAGCGATGGAAATGCTGACCCCTCCACCCCCAACTGTGGTCATGTAAGTCAAGGACTACCTCCGGCCTGATTCACAACACTTGTATTTTGCATATTATATGTCCAATATCGTAATTTCACTGTAAACAGACAGGATAGCAGACTGGTGCCCCAAGGACTGTCCCTGGAGAGACCCAGATTACAGTAGTAGTCAAAATTGTGGAAACCTTTTGGGAAAAGTGTATTTTGGAGGTTTGATGGCTAAAAAAAAGGAGCCTGAGTGGGGTAGGAGGCTAATGCCTCCTACTAAGGCAGCATTTAACATCCAGCTGCCTGCAATTACTGCGAGTTCAATTCTCACCAGGCTCAAGGTCGACTCAGCCTTCCATCTTTTCTAAGGTGGGTAAAATGAGGACCCGGTTTGTGGGGGCAATAAGCTGACTTTGTATAAAATATATAAAAGCATGAAGGCTATTGCTTAACGCATTGTAAGTCGCCCTGAGTCTCCGGAGAAGGGCGGCATATAAAAATGAATGAATGAATGAATGAATGAATGAATGAATGAATGAATGAATGAATAAAAACACCACTTTTCTTTTTGGAGTTTCAAGATAATCCTATTCCACTGCTGGAATGGCCTGGGAATAGCCCAGACCTTCACCCAATTGAAAATCTATGGAGCAGACTAAAGAAACTTCTTAGTCAGAAGCGACCCAGCAATAAAACCCAGTTAATAGAAGCCAGCATTCAATCTTGGTTTCAAAACAGCTGCAGAACGAAAAGACTTGGTTCACTCCATGGGAAGATGCTGTAAGGCCGTAATTCATGCTAAAGGTTACCCAACTAAGTATTAACTGACATGGTGATAATTTTTGTGTATCTCATTTTTTCTATGGTGATCATTTTTGTATATCTCATTTTTTCTATGGTGATCATTTTTGTATATCTCATTTTCCTACGTTTTCATCTTTATACTGTAACTGCTATTCTAACAGCAAGTCCTTCATAAAAGTCATTGCATTACATTCTTCATTAAATTATCTTTCCACTGATATATAATTTTATGGTACTACTAAAAAAAAAAAAAGTGGTGTTATTAGCTAGTTTTAGAAAATACACTTTTCCCAAAAGGTTTCCACAATTTTGGCCACTGTTGTATAGTTCCCCCACTACCCACAGAAATTCCTTGGGAGATTTTGAGCCGGTCCATCTTCTCTCCCATCCAATTTATCTGGCAAGGTGCTTGTGAAACGGGAAAAAAAAAACAGTTGTGTTCAACTCAGTCAATCACTCAATGACTCAAATGAGTCAATTGGATTATAACTTTGGATATAATCCACTGAAACCCCATTAGGGAAAGAGTCTGCTTTGAAATTAAAGCCATGACCAAAAGAGACCGTCCTGTCAGCAGGGGGATAATCTGGCTTAATCATTGTTTGTTTGCTGGCAGGATGCAACAGCCTCCAGCTCGCTTTACTGGAGCAGCCCATGCAGGCAAAGGAACGCATGTGAAATAGGTAGCAGTGTCCCTCCCCAAATCCACCCAGCTGTGGCCTTTGCAATGTCTGAGCGGGCCACAAATCAATCCCCCCCCCATTTTCTATACATCCAGATGCTGGGCTGGAGAGATTTGGTCTGAAAGCATACAAGAACCACCGAGTTCCACCAAGTTGTCGGCTGCAGCTTCCATTGTTTTCCATTAAGGGAAACAGGAAATGTAGACTTTCTCAGGGTCTCTGGGGGAGTTCATGGCAAAGAGGTATATATATATATATATATATGGATTTCCGGAAAGGAGAAAGAGCTCAGCTACAGCATTCTGTGGGAGCTGCAAAGCCTCCCTATCAAAATCTACACACGTAACGTGGCCGGATCTTCCCACGCACTGCTCCTTCAGAATGAGGTGCTTACAGATTTCACAGAGTTGGAAGGGATCTTGTGGGTCATCTAGTCCAACCGCTCATCCGAGCGGGAGACCCTACACCATTCCTGACAGATGGCAGCCCACTCTCTTCTTGAAAGCTTCCAGTGACGAAGCTCCCACAACTTCTGAAAGGCAACTTCTGTTCCACAGGTTGATTGTTCCATCAGAAAATGTCTCATTTCCAGATTGAATCTCTCTGACAGGATCTGGAGAACTGGTAGCAGAAATTTTGAGCAGTTCGGAAAACCGGCAAATACCACCTCTGGCTGGCCCCAGAGTGGAGTGGTAATGGGAATTTTGCAGTATCCTTCCCCCAGGAGTGGGGAGGGAATGGGGATTTTGTAATATCCTTCACCTGGAGTGGAGGGAATGGAGATTTTGTAGAATCCTTCCCCTGGAGTGGGGAGGGAATGGGGATTTTGTAATATCCTTCACTGGAGTGGGGAGGAATGGGGATTTTGTAATATCCTTCACCTGGAGTGGGGAGGGAATGGAGATTTTGTAGTATCCTTCCCCTGGAGTGGGGAGGGAATGGGGATTTTGTAATATCCTTCACCTGGAGTGGGGAGGGAATGGGGATTTTGCAGTATCCTTCCCCAGGAGTGGGGAGGGAATGGGGATTTTGTAGTATCCTTCCCCTGGAGTGGGGAGGGAATGGAGATTTTGTAGTATCCTTCCTCAGGAGTGTGGGAGGGAATGGGGATTTTGCAGATCCTTCCCCTGGAGTGGGGAGGGAATGGGATTTTGTAATATCCTTCACCTGGAGTGGGGAGGGAATGGGGATTTTGTAGTATCCTTCCCCTGGAGTGGGGAGGGAATGGAGATTTTGCAGTATCCTTCCCCTGCCATGCCTACCACACCACACCAGGCCACCAAGCCACGCCCACAGAACCGGTAGTAAAAAAATGTGGATTTCACCATTGCTCCAAATCTTTTTTTTTTCCCGGTCCCTTCACCCAACAGCAGGCAGGAACTCAATCAGAAAAGCAGTTATCAGACGCGTTAGATTACAGACCGTAGAAAAAGAGGATCTGGGCAGCGGCCGGCATTAAATCGGAGATTATCTGCCTCCGAACAATAGAACACAGGGAGTGCAAACAATTAAATCAGAATTCATTTGAAAACACCAGGCTGATTCTGCAGCAAATGCCTGAAGGGAATAAGAACTGTCATTTAGACTCAAGGCAGCGTGGGTGGCCAACGCAATTTCTGCAGGACAAAGGGCCTCCTACATTAGACAAGCTTGCCCAGAAGGCCCTCCTAAACCAGTTACTGTAATACTGGTAGTCCTTGACTTCCAACCTTACGCTTTTACGCAAGAAAAACCAAAAGTACAGATACAGACTGGGTGAAACCAGGCTTAACAGCAGTAACAGTGAGAGGGATCTTGGAGTCTTAGTGGACAACCAGCTAAAGATGAGCCAGCAGCCAAAAAAGCCATTGCAATCCTAAATTGCATGAACAGAGGGATACAATCAAGATCAAGGGAGGTACTAATACCACTCTACAAAGCCCTAGTAAGACCACACCTAAAATCCTGCATCCAGTTTTGGTCACCACACTATAAAAAAGATGTTGAGACTCTAGAAAAAGTGCAGGGAAGAGCAACCAGGATGATGAGGGGACTGGAGGCTAAAACATACGACGAACGGTTGCAGAAACTGGGGATGGCTAGTCTAGTGAAGAGAAGGACCAGGGGAGACAGGAGACGAGTCTTCCAATATTTGAGGGGCTGCCCCAGAGAGGAGGAAGGGGGTCGAGCTATTTTCCAAAGCACCTGAAGGCCAGACAAGGGACAATGGATGGAAACTGATCAAGGAGATTTTCAACCTAGAAATAAGGAGGAATTTTTTGAGAGTGAGAACAATCAATCCATGGAACAGAAGTTGCCTTCAGAAGTTGTGGGAGCTTCATCACTGGAGGCTTTCAAGAAGACACTGTCAGAAATGGTGTAGGGTCTCCTGCTTGGGCAGGGGGTTGGACTAGATGACCTACAAGGTCCCTTCCAACTCCGTTAAATCTGTTAAATCTGAACCACTAGTTTAGTGATCATTCAAAGTTAAAGTTTGAATGAAAGTTTTTTCGTTCAACGGCACTGAAAAAAGTGACTTATGACCATTTTTTATCCTTACGACCATTGTAGCTTCCCCTCCCCCCACGGTCCCCTGATCAAAATTCAGACACTTGGCAACTGACTCGTAGTTATGACGATTGTATTGGGGAGCCGCACAATCCCCCTTTGAGGCCTTCTGACGAGCTAAGTCAAGGAGGAAGCCAGATTCGCTCAACAACTAAGCTCTGCCAACTGAACTAACCAACTGAATTTACTCAACAGCTGTAGCAAGAAAGTTTGTAAAATGGGACAAAAGCTCACTGAACGACGGTCTCAATTTAGCTACCAAATTTTGGGGGGCTCAGTTGTGGTCGTAAATTGAGCGCTACCTGTTCGGTTCCTTCAAACCTGCGCTATGTCTTTCTTTCAGGAACTCGTCAAGGTTGCTTACATGACAACCTTGAGCGACTCGATGGTTTCATTTAAGCCCTGCACAGCAACCCTGTGAGGTAGGCTAGGCTAAAAAAGAGGTTCCACGGAGGTGGAGAAGTTTAACTTGGATCCCGCTGGTGCTAGACTGGAAAAGCTGCCGGACATCTGAAGACGGAAGGACAACCACAGCACAAGAGAAGCGCGCACTCCGCAAAGCCAGAGCTGCAAATGCTGCAACAATGCCTGCCCGACATGTGGCAGAACATTCCGTGCCCGTAGAGGCCTTACTAGCCACCTGCGGACACCACGGTGGACACCCCACAACCCCGTTAGACGTCAAGGTCCTCTTAGAACACGATAGACGGACATCACGTGTCTTTCTTAGCAACGTTGTGAATGTAAATTCACCACTTCTGACTTCCTCTGGGGTGATTTTTCAACTTCCCTCGGTAGCCTCCAGAGTCAAACTGCCTGGTAGCCCTCCCATTCAAATGCTAACAGGGAGTTAGCAAAATTTTAGCAAGGGGTTCTCTGCCTGGTTGCTGGGTGGGCGTGGTCATGGTGGGCGTGGCCTAGTCAGCCTCCTGCATCACAGGTGGGTGGGTGGGTTCTTTTGCCCTCCCCGGCTCCGAGGTTTTTTTTGAGCCTCCGGGAGAGTGAAAACGGCCTCCCCAGGCACCGGAGGCCTTCTGGAGGCCGGAAATGGCCCCGTTTCTGGCCTTCTCAAACTTCCAGTAGGCCCGTTTTTCCCCTCCCCGACCTCTGTGCACGCCCTGCACTAACCTGCATCCAAAACGGGCTGTGTGGGGACTCCTGGGAGGGATGGGGTGGGACGGCTGGGCTAGCCAGGAATGGGATTTTGGGGGTTCTCTGAACTGCACAGAATCTTAGCTAGAGGTTCTCCCGAACCTCATTTCATTTCATTTCATTTTATTTAATTTGTATACCGCCCTACTCCCGAAGGACTCAGGGCGGTGAACAGGCACAGAATAAAACACATAGAGCAGCCCCCACCCCTGGGTCTGACTCTGCTTTAGCTTCCAAATCCGGAAAATTTGGATTAGAGTTAGGGTTAACCCTAACCGCTTGCCGGAGTCTAGAAAAAGCCATTTTTGTCTGCGCAAAAGGGTTAAACTGGTTTAACAAAAAAGGCACAGCGGATTCGGCTCTAATCTCCCAAAACTGAGATGGTTCTTTGTTTACCTGTGGCTGGGAACAAAGGAGAAAGCAGAGGGAGGAAAGGAATACCGTGAGAAGAAACCTTTGCCAGAGTATTGTAAAATCTGGAGGCAGAATACATCTGACAAAGAAAGGGGTTTTATTCTTTCTCTCTCTCCAAATCCTTTAGGGGGGAAAAGCCACGATCAAATGTCAAATAGCTAAGTGACAAGAAACCAGACGTGGGTGGCTCATCGGCCCCAAACAGGGCAGGGCGACGACGGTGCCTTCAACCGGGTATCCCGAATAATGCAAACAACCCTGGAAATCTTCGGATCAATGCTGAATTCTCAAGTTCCTTGCCACGAGAAGAACATCTTCGGGCCCTATCCTAATGCAAAACACGCTTGGCGGCCCCTCCATCATGCCCTCCTGCCCAATGCAAATTTACGCTGCCGCTGGCATTACAGGTAGTCTCGATTTACGAACACAATTGGGCCAGATTTCGTTGTTGTTGTTGCTAAACAGCCAGTTTTTAAGTGAGTCATATCCAACTCAGACGACGTGGGAGCTTCATCACTGGAAGCTTTCAAGGAAAGACTGGGCTGCCATCTGCCAGGAATGGTGCAGGGACTCCTGCTTGGGGTAGGAGGTGTGGGGTTGGACTAGATGTCCTCCAAGGGCCCTTCCGACTCTGTGTCATTTGTTCATTTTACGACCCAGTTAGCGTTTGCGAAAGGAATTGTTGTTATTAAGTGAATCATGCAGCTCCATTACAGCTGCTCATCGTTGGCCTTTTCCAGATGTGCTGGGGCTGCTACTCCAGAACTCTCAGCTTCAGGAAGTCACAGCTGGAGAAAAAAGGGCCAAGGCTGGGAAAAATACGAATTATTGGCGTGTGTGTGTGTGTGTGTGTGTGTGTGAGAGAGAAGAGAGAGAGAGAGAGAGAGCCATCTTTTGCATCAAGGATAGCCTTCTCTTGTTCATCTTGTTGCTATTTTGGGGGCTCCGACCTCAAGAGGGGCCAAGTTCAAGATTTAAAATCTATTTTTACAGGCGCATTACTATTTTAATTCTGGTTTGCGGAGAATGCCAGGAACCATAAAAAGGGTGATGCAATGCTTCTGATCTGTGGAGATTATAGTTTCTGTTTTATTTTGGGGGGTTGATAGCCCCCGTTTCTTCCGGAGTCCCTTCCTTTTATGCCCACGACATCCAACCTGAACAGAAAGCTTGGATTAATTCAAAACCGCCCAGGGAACTTTAGAGGTGCAGAAAGAACTGAAAGCCTGGCTCCTCGTCCCGAGCCTGGTACCCTGGGGGATGCTTCCTGCTTTATCCATCCACTGGAAGTTTTTAAGAAGAGATTGGACAACCATTTGTCTGAAGTGGTGTAGGGTTTCCTGCCTAGGCAGGGGGTTGGACTAGATGATCTCTAAGGTCCAACTCTTGTTATTAGTCTAGTCTAGTCTAGTCCCAATTTCTCCTTCTCCTCCTCTTCCTCCCCCCACTCCCTTTCCTTCTTTCTTTCCTTTCCTTTCCTTCCTTTTCCTTCCTTTCCTTTCCTTTCCTTTCCCTTTCCTTTCTTTCCTTCCCTTCCCTTCCCTTTCCTTTCCCTTCCCTTCCCTCCCTTCTTCTCTCCTCTCCCTCTCTCCCTTCCTTCTAATTCTAATTCTAATTCTAATTCTAATTCTAATTCTAATTCTAATTCTAATTCAAAGTCTAATTCTAGTTCTAATTCGTGTTCTGGTCTTTTGGACTCCATTGGAGTCATAAGTCGAGGACTACCCATACAGGGCTTTTCTCTCCTGCAGGGGTGGGGTTGGGGGGTGGGGTGAGAAAGTTAGTCCCAAAGGCTAACTTGCACCTTTGTTCTCTAACAGCCTCTGAGTCACCGGCTCCAAAGGCCTAGAATCCAGGGCAGTGACCCAGCTGCCATGCTGGCACACGCCAAAACGGGTCAAAAAGCCGACCCAGCTCTCTTTCCTGCTAACCTGGCCGGAAAACGGGCCCAGGGCTTGGAAAGAGCCAGAGCCGGCTTTGCCTGCCCGTGTTTTGAAGTTGCAGAACCTCAACCCTGGAAGACATCACTCGGCTTCTCTGGAAGCCGCCCAGCCGCTTCGCCCCGGAGGAAAAACCGCAGAAACCCGAGATCAAAAGAGAGCTCCGGGGATCAAGGGACCGAGGCAGGCAGGATGCTGGCTTCCAGTCGAAGGAACGTGGCTGCCGTCCTCCCCGTCCCTCTGCTCCAGAGGTTGGAGGGGGGAAGCTAGTCCTGCTCCCCAAAAGAAAAAGAGGACTGAAAAACCCCCGTGTTTTCCCCCTCCATCCAGTGGTGGGTCCCTCCCGGTTCGGCCGAGCCGGTAGCAGTGACGATATGACGTCACCGAACCGGTTCTCCCTCCGCGCCCTCCCACCCCCCCACCCACATTATTCTTACCTTTTATTTGGTCCCACCCCCAATCTATTGCTGCCTCCTGAGGCCCAGCTGATGACTAGAGGCGCGGGGCTTCAAAGGGCCATCCTACAGCTGATCAGTGTTAAAAGCAAACAAATGAGTCGGGTCGTAAGTGCGAGGACTGGTCGTAAGTGCGAGGACTGGTCGTAAGTGCGAGGACCTTCCAGAAATGACTCTGACCAGCTAGCCATGCCCACCTAGTCACATGACCTCCAAGCCACACCCACAAAATAAGACACGCCCACAGAACTGGTAGTAAAAAAATTTAGAACCCACCCCTGCCTCCATCCCCATTGCACCTGGCTTGGAAAGAAGGAAAATGTTGGGGGGGGCAGCTGAGAGATACAAGTGCTCCCTTCCAACAAGAAGAGCCTTGGTGGCGCAGCAGACTGAAGTGCTGTTAAGTAGCACCAGCTGCCTGCAATTACTGCGAGTTCAAATCTCACCAGGCTCAAGGTTGACTCAGCCTTCCATCCTTCCGAGGTCGGTAAAATGAGGACCTGGATTGTGGGGGCAATAAGCTGACTTTGTATAAAAAAGAACACCGCTTGGGGGGGCCGAAAGCCCTACTAAGCAGGTATATACAAAAGTATGAAGGCTATTGCTTAACGCATTGTAAGCTGCCCTGAGTCTCCGGAAAAAGGCGGCATATAAACCGAACCAATAGATAGATAGATAGATAGATAGATAGATAGATAGATAGATAGATAGATAAATAAGAATATGCATCTACTCCGCAAATGCACAACAAGTACAGTTCATGTAAATCAGGGGTCCTCAAACTTAGCAGCTTTAAGACTTGTGGATTTTAACTCCCAGAATTCTCCAGCCAGCTATGCTGGCTGGAGAATTCTGGGAGTTGAAGTCCACAAGTCTTAAAGCTGCCAAGTTTGGAGACCTCTGATGTAAGTGATGGTTAAAAGTTATAATGAAGGAAAATGGGACTTAGGACCCAAAAAGTGCTCTTTTTTTCCCAAGAGGGAACTGCACTTTCTGGGTTTTTTTTCTTTTTCTTTTGAAGATGTTTCACTTCTCACCCAAGAAGCTTCCTCCGCTCTGACTGAATGGGGGGGAGAGGCGGGGGAGAAAGGGAAGGATTAAATCCTGCAAATCCTTCCGTTCCATCAAGTAGAAATCTTTCCATTTCCCCACCCATCCAGTCAAGAGCGGAAGAAGCTTCTCGGATGAGAAGCGAAATGTCTTCAAAAGAAAAAAAAAAACAGAATGGATTTTCACAGGGGAAAAAAATTGCAGACTACAGGAACCATTTGCACCACTCAGGGGATCCTGAGAACACAAATAAACCTCCAAGGGCTTCAACGACCCTCTAAAAGGATGCAAATGACCAGCTGTCTGCAAGGAGTATCAATCCTTCCATTTCCCGCCATCCAGTCAGAGTTGAAGAAGCTTCTCGGGTGAGAAGCGAAACGTCTTCAAAAGGAAAAAAACCACCAAGTCCAGTTGCCTCCTGAAAATTTGGGATGAACATCCTTGGAATGGTGTGGGAGTAGGAATGGACTTCCACAGGAAAAAAAAAACCATTGGGTTGCCAGTTTTCATTTTATGATTTATGCTTTTATCTTTCTTGGATTTATTGCCAGCCGGAGTCGATGGGCGGCACAGAAATTTAGTAAAGAAATCAAAATAAACAAAACGCCCTTTGTTTGGTCAGGGTGATGAATCGCCCAGAATTCTGTTTCAGAAACGCAGCCGCGTAAACCTTTTAAATAAAAAATAAATAAACGAATGCGTTGAATTATTTTTGCCGTGATGCGCGCCCTCCTACCCTCCCCCCCGCCAGGCCCTCCCCAGCCCCGCCTCCACGGGAGCCTGGGAAAATCCACGCAAGGCGGCATGCTCCCAATTCCTTCTACCTTCCAAGAAGATTCCTTGCCAGGCTAAGAGGAGGCAGGAATCCCGGCAGAGCAAAAGAAAGGAAGATCAGGAAGGGGGATAAGCAAAATCCGAGCGCAAAAAGGAACAGGCTGTGACACGGTTTCCCCTTTTTTCCGCCATCCTGTCTTGTATAAACACAACGCTGAGCGCTGATACGCCCGTATTAATTAATTTGAAAGCATGACCGCTCTTTGGCTCCGCTCGCCGAGTCAGTGACAGATTGGAAAACTTCCAGGAACGCAGACGGAAAGGATGGGAAAATCCATTCTCTCCCCCCGCCCCCCTCTCAAAATAACATCACACGCAGCGGCTGCCCAGATCTTCATCTCTCATCTGATTTGGAATGAAATGACGACGGAAGCAGAATAACAAGAGTCGGAAGGGACCTTGGAGGTCTTCTAGTCCAACCCCCTGCCTTGGCAGGAACTCCTACACCACTTCAGACAAATGGTTATCCAACAGCTTCTTTAAAACTTCCAGTGTTGGAGCATTCATGACTTCTGGTGGCAAGCAGTTCCACTGATTAATTGTTCTGACTGTCAGGAAATTTCTCCTTAATTCTAAGTTGCTTCTCTCTTTGATTAGTTTCCACCCATTGCCTTCTTGTCCTGCCTTCAGGGGCTTTGGAGAATAGCTTGACTCCCTCTTCTTTGGGGCAGCCCCTGAGAGATTGGGAGACTGCTATTATGTCTCCCCTAGTCCTTCTTTTCATTAAACTAGACATACCCAGTTCCTGCAACCGTTCTTCATCTGTTTTAGCCTCCAATGTCCTAATTATCTTTATTGCTCTTCCCTGCAGTCTTTCTAGAGTCTCCACATCTTTTTTTACATCGTGGCGACCAAAACTGGATGCCGTATTCCAAGTGTGTCCTTACCAAGGCCTTATAAAGTGGTATTAACACTTCCTGTGATCTTGATTCTATCCCTCTGTTGATGCAGCCTAGAACTGTGTTGGCTTTTTTGGCAGCTGCTGCACACAGCTGGCTCCTATTTAAGTGATTGTCTACTAGGACTCCAAGATCCCTCTCACAGTTGCCACCTGTGCTATACCTGTGCATATGGTTTTTCCTTCTGGATCCAGAAGCAATCCAGAGAAATCCCTCAGCTCTAGAGTTTGCGCAGAGTTCATTTTCCCAGCCCAGCACATCTAAAGACTTCCTAGTAGAGCTCAAGATGGACACGGATCTCTTCTCTGCATCCAGCAGAAGACTCAAAGGTACCCTGCCTCTCGACATGGAGGCTCCATTCTCTGCTAATAGCGAAGGACAGCTCCCCGTCGTTCCTTCCGTTTTATTTTTTTAAAAAAATAATAATAATGGAAACGACTTGTCACTCGATCCCGCAGACCAACTGTTGCCTGGTGCTTTGAAAGCTCCCATTGTCTCCTCTGAAGCCATTGCTAATGAGATTCCAACAAGCCTAAATTTAATGGGAGAGATTGTCTTCCTAGCACGCAGGCTACGAATCGTTCGCCAAAGACATTAATCTCCGATTTGGTGAATGCACTCAATTGCCCGGCTACACGACACCCCAAACCATCAACTCACCGAACCACAATCTAGCCAGCTGCCTTCACATAACCCCCACATAACATGGGGTGATGTGAACCCCATGTTAAAAGCTTTCAAGCAAGCGATCCCCTTTTCCCGAGTACATCCTCGGAGCCCATCAGGTAGTGACAGCAATGTAGCTCCTATCAAAGGTTGGTTATGTCGAAGCATCAGTTACAAACAGCTTTGCTGGCAGATCTCCCCGTGTGCTGGCTTTTCCTTCCTCCAATAAAGGAGAATATTTGTAGCTTGGGTTTGAAATGAGGGGGAGGGGGGCTCTCTTGAGCTTGGCTGTTCTCTTGCAGGCGTTTCATGACCCAACTAGGGAACATCATCAGTGCTAGAAGAGAATGAGGTTTGTGGAGAGGAAGAGGAGGAGGAGGATTGAGGGCTCCTTGGTGTTCACTGAGCTTGGCTCTTTTCTTGCAGACGTTTCAGACTGCAAGAAAACTGCCAAGCTCAGAGAGCACCAAGGATCTCTCCCATCCATCATCTCCTCCCCCCACTCTCTCTCCTCCTCCTCCTCGCAATCCCCTACTTCTAGCACTGATGTTACCTACTTTGGATAGTGAGATATCTGCAAGAAAACTTAACGCATTGTAAGCCGCCCTGAGTCTCTGGAGAAGGGCAGCATATAAATCTAATAAATAAATAAATAAATAAATAAATAAATAAATAAAACAACCAAGCTCAGAGAGCACTAAGGATCTCTCCATCCATCCATCCATCCATCCATCTAATCTATCTCCTCCTCTTCCTCCACCTCCTCCTCCTCTTTTTAGCAACCTCTCTCCTCCTAGCACTGATGATGTTACCTAGTTTGGGTAATGGAAAAAAAGTCTGCAAGAAAAGAGCCAAGCTCAGAGAACACCAAGGACCCTTCCCTTCCTTCCCACATGCCCCCCACTCCCCCAAAGCCTCACCTGTTGATTTCCCACCCACCCCAGCTGCCTCAAATGTATGGCACAAGAGCAAAATCCAGCCGGATTATTTCAGATCAACTGGCAACTTTTTCTCTTAAGGCTCAAAAGGAACAAGTGTGTGTGTGTGTGTGTGTGTGTCCTGGCCGAGGCAACACTTTGCAACAACAACAACAACAACAACAACAACAAAAAACACACAATTACACAGAATACTGGGTGTCTCCCCTGCCTTTCTACTCATGTAAACAAACTCTGGGGGAATCAATCAAATGTGTGTTTTGGAATTCCTGAACCAAAGAAGGAACTTCATAACATAAAAGCGGAGGAACCGGAGAGGTTGGGGAGGAAAAAGGAGCGGCGTGGAGGGGTGTGTAACACCCCCCCCACCCCCCTACAAACAGCAAGAGCTCTTATCAGAGCTCCTTTTTTTCCCCAAAGGTTTGCAAATATTGGTTGGCAAAGGTTTGCAAATACCAGCTGCCCAATTCTGGAAAAATGAGCCCAATGCAAATAAATAACACAAAAAAACATCTAACAAGAATCACCTGTGGGGCAAAGGGGGGGAAGTCAGCTTATTTGGGTTTTCTCTGAAGAAATAAAGCACCGGCCTCTCGTAACATGGCAGAACAGGAGCAAAACAACCCATTTCCAGAAATCTTTCGAGTTCCTCTGAAAGCCACAAAGGTGTTGCTCAAAAGAAACCCTGTTGAAGGATCCTTTTGGCACTCTTCTTGGCAGATGGGGGGGGGGGAACTCCAGGAAGGGATCTGGCAGCAGATCTGCCTCCACCTCCCCACCCACCCCCACCACACCTGTAGAGGGGCGAGGGGCCCCAAAGCACTGGGGGTCCCAATGCTGCAACCCCAGGCACTGCCAGCCAACCACCCCCTCCAAGGCGGAGTAAACGGGCCCTTTGCCAAGTTCTTGATATGTACACATAACACACTCACACAAGGCGGGTGTCATCTCTGCAAAAGAACAGGGGCAGAAAGTCAGCTGGGAAGGAAGGTGAAACCTGATCCCGAGCAAAACAGAGCCGCCCCAACACACAGGAAGAAAAGAGAAAGCAAAAACCAGGAGGAAAAAAAGAGAGTGGGGAAGAGACAGAGAGAGAGAGAGATAGGGAGGGAGGGAGAGAGAGAGAGGAAGGGGCAAAGCTGTTTTTCCAGCAAGGTAGTTCCTCTAAAACAGGGGTGCCCAATGTGGGCCCCACACCCCACAAGGGAGGGGGGTGCAATTTGATTTTTAACGAGGGGGGGGCACTTGTTTAATGGCCTTTTTTAGGCTTCCTCCGCGTTGAGTAGGGAGTTCACTTTTTGAATATGTGGGAGGGGGGAGTAGGCGGTGGTCAGCATCGGGATTTGAGAGATGCTTAGGGGGGGCATGTGGCCCAAAAAAGGTTGGGGAGCTCTAAAAGGACCAACATTACACACAGACCGTGCAAGCCCCCTCCTCAAAAAAAAAACCCCTCCAAATGCCAACCCCAACTGCCCAGAAAGGGGGGGGAGTGCGTGGAAAGGGCGCGGGGTTGCAATCCCACCCACTCACCCGCGGAGGCTGAGTTGTGCGCCCACCGCCCGTGGCAAAGAAGAAGCCGATCCGCTTCTCTTTTGGCCGGAGAGCCCCCCCGGTTCGCGACTCGCCTGCTTTTTCTCTCTTTCTTTCTTTCTTTCTTTTTCTCTTTCTTTCTTTCTTTCTTTTTCTTTCTTTCTTTCGGGCCAAGCTCCGAAGCTGGACAGCAGCGCCCCGGAGCTCCCCCGCAGGAGAGGCGGCGGGGATGGAGAAGCCCCCCCACCCAAAGCCCGCAAAAGAAATACTAAATAAGCCCCCTTCTCCACACCCCCCACTCCCCAGGCGGAGACACCCACCGCCCCCACCGCCAACGAGAGCCAAGCTGGGCGAAGAGACCCCCACTGGGGCTTTTGGGGAGGGGGGAGGCAGAATGGATGGGGAGGAGGACCCTCTGGGCTCAGCCTCCCTCCGAAGGGGCTCGGTTCCCTTTGTCTCTCTCGCTCCTTCGCTTCCTTCTCTCTCTCTCTCTCTCTCTCCCCCCCCTCAAACAACAGCCCAGCCCGGTAATTAATTTCCAATCAGCGGGTGGAGGGGAGGGGGTTGCATGGAAAGAAGGGTGGGGGGGGAGAAGGGACGCCCCTCTCTCCCAAATAGGGGAGGGGGCGTCGATCCCACGCGTGGCCGAGGCCAAAAGCGGGGGAGAGGGCGCTGCCACCTGATTGGGGGGAGGGAGGAGAGAGAGAGAGAGATGGGGAGGGGTCTCTCCCTCCTTCCCTCCCTCCAGGAAACTCCCCTGGAGTTGCCAAAGCCGGAATGGTGGGGAGGGGGCGCTCTCAGAGGAAACCCCCCTCCTTTTTTTTCTTTCTTTCTTTCTTCCTCCGGGGTGGTGGTGGTGGGGGGGGAAGGCTCTGCTTTCATTCCCTGCATCCCCCTCCCCACTCGGGATTCCCAGCCACCTGGGGAAAAGTGGGGGGGTCTGGCCGGACCTGGGGTGGGGGGTGTCTGGCCGGACAAAGCGAGAACAATAACCCCTCGTTGGCTTCTCCTCCTCCTCCTCCTCCTTTTTTCCCCCTTCCCCAAACCTGGGCAGCTCCGGACGGGTTGACTTACCTCTTTCTCGGGGAGCCTTTGGGGGTTCCTTTGCTTTCGGCTCTTCCCAGCTCCGAGAGAGAAAGAAGGAAGCAGGGAAGGAAGGAAGGAAGGAAGGAGGGAGCGTGGAAGGAGGAGGAAAGGATGGATGGAAGGAAGAAGGACGGACGGGCGGACGAGCAATCACATCCCAAGCGGACGCGAAGGACCCCCCACTCCCACGGCTTGGACCGGGGCGAAGTTGGCCGAGCGGCTGCCGATGGTGCTCCTGGCGCGGCCGGGGCTGCTGCTGCTGCTGCTTCTCTCCCTGCCTCTCGCGTTCTCTTTCCTCTCCGCTGCGCTGCGCTGCGTTGCGCTTGGCTGGGCGAGCGCCTCCCCTGCCTTCTCCTTCCCTCCTCCTCCCCTCGGCCGCCCCTTTTTGCTTTTTTCTCCCCTCCTTTCCTTGACGTCAAAGCCGGGCCAGGGCTGGAAGGAGGCTGGAGCAGAGAAGCCCGGCAGATTTCAGCCCGCTGGAGTCCCGTCCCGTCCCCTCCCCAATTCGGAGGAGGGGGGGCGCGCCTGGACCCCTTTCCTCCCCCCACCCCTGGGTGGAGACCCTCCCCTGCCTCCCCTCCAGGCGCTGGAGCAGGGATTTGGGGGGGTGGGCTGGCTGGAGCATCCTTCCCCCCCCCCTTTTTTTTTTCTCGTGGCCGGGTCCCGGAGGGGCAGAACAAAGCCTTCTTCCTCCTGCCATCCATCCAGACGTTACTTACGAACCTCCGGTTGAAAGCGCTGCCCTCTGTCGGGCTGAACGGCACCGCTTGGCTTGCCTACTTGGGACCCCCGCTCCCCACCCCCGGTCCGGCTTTTTTTGTTGTTTTTTTTTTTGGGCGGGGGGCGGCTCCGGAGAAAAAGGGAAATGGAGCTCTCCCCTTGTCACCCCCAACGGCGTTTACACGTGCCGTGAGACGTCGGCGCCGCTGGGAATTCCAAAGGTGCTTTCCCCCACGCACCTACCCAAGAGGCAACTGGACTTTCTGGGATTTTTTTTCTTTTTCCTTGAAGAGGTTTCGCTTCTCGGAAGATTCAGGATACTTTTAAGATATGGAATCGATTCTACTATCGGTTAGAAAAGAGAGAGAAATAAGTAAATGAATAGTTAGGTATAAAAATGGTATAATTAAGAATATTTTGCTAGTGATTGCTTTTTTCTTTGAAGACGTTTCGCTTCTCAGAAGATTCAGAAGACTTTTAAGATATGGAATCAATTCTATCGGTTAGAAAAGAGAGATAAATAAGTAAATGAATAGTTAGGTATAAAAAATGCTATTATTAGAATATTTTGTTAGTGATGAATTGTTTTTTTCTTTGAAGACCTTTCGCTTCTCAGAAGATTCAGAAGACTTAAGATATGGAATCAATTCTATCGGTTAGAAAAGAGAGATAAATAAGTAAATGAATAGTTAGGTATAAAAATGCTATTATTAGAATATTTTGTTAGTGATGAATTGTTTTTTTCTTTGAAGACCTTTCGCTTCTCAGAAGATTCAGAAGACTTAAGATATGGAATCAATTCTACTATCGGTTAGAAAAGAGAGATAAATAAGTAAATGAATAGTTAGGTATAAAAATGCTATTATTAGAATATTTTGTTAGTGATGAATTGTTTTTTTCTTTGAAGACCTTTCGCTTCTCAGAAGATTCAGAAGACTTTTAAGATATGGAATCAATTCTATCGGTTAGAAAAGAGAGATAAATAAGTAAACGAATAGTTAGGTATAAAAATGCTATAATTAGAGTATTATGTTAGTGATGAATTGTTGTAATTGATTCGATGAGAACGAAGACAGAAGCAACAAAAAGAAGAATGCTTGGAGAAAAACACCGAGATGTCACGTGGAAGGAATGACGGATGCATTAAATGTTTGTTTAAAAAATAAAAAACTTTATATATATAAAAAGAAGATGTTTGGCTTCTCATCCCAAGAAGCTTCTTCAGCTCTGAACTGGAGGGGGTGGGGCGGGAAGTTAGAGCTGAAGAAGCTTCTTGGATGAGAAGCAAAACGTCTTCAAAGAAAAAAAAACTCAGAAAGTCCTGTTGCCTTTTGGGAAAAAGAGCACCCTTTGGGACAATTGTGACCTGAGATGGCTGAGAAGCTCCAGAGACATTTGGCACTGGGAATGTTAGTGGGGTTTTCCCCACCGGAGGAATCCCGGCCGAATCCCACAACTTCCCCATTCGCACCACTGGCCAGGCAGACGGACCTGTGTGAAATGTGGCTGGGCAGCAGTTGTGTGAACACGACACCATAATGTCCGACGTCGAGCAACAGTTGTGGGAATCTGATTGATAAAATTTACATCGATCCCAACGGAGCAGGTCGGGAAATCAATCCATTCATTCTTGCCAGCAGTAAGAAGTTGATTTAAAAAAAAAAAAAAAAAGCCCCAGGCCAAACTTGCCTGCTTGAATGTCTCCTTTTGCATCAGTTTGCACAATTTAAAAATTAAAAATAAAAATGCAAGGGGCAAATGCAAAGAGCCTTGGTGGCGCAGCAGACTAAAGTGCTGTTAAAGTAGCACTTAGCTGCCAGCTGCCTGCAATTACTGCAAGTTCAAATCTCACCAGGCTCAAGGTTGACTCAGCCTTCCATCCTTGCGAGGTAGGTAAAATGAGGACCCGGATTGTGGGGGCAATAAGCTGACTTTGTATAAAAAAAAGAACACCGCTTAAAGGGGAGCCGAAAGCCCTACAAAGTGGGTATATACAAAAGTATGAAGACTGTTGCTTAACGCATTGTAAGCCGCCCTGAGTCTCCAGAGAAGGGCGGCATAGAAATCGAACCAATAAATAAATAAATAAATACTTGCATGCAAGTGTGAGGCGAGGAGACTTACCTTTTGGATGCCACGGCCACCTGAGAAACTTTCCCAGGTAGAAGGATGGCCAACCACAAACCTGAGGCCATAGCATAAACCAGTCCCTTAAATTTAAGTCCCTTAAAATTATTAAATATTTTGGCCGAAACACAGATTAAAACACCCAATTTATAAAATCAAACGAATTAAAAATTTAAAAGAGGAGAGTTAGGCCAGGCCAGCCTGCTGAAATAAAAAAGTTTTGAGAGCACGACGAAACGTGCGCAGGTCCGGGATCCTCCGTATCTCTGGGGGGGAGCCCGTTCCAGATGGTAGGTGCCCCACAGAGAAGGCTCTCCCCCTGGGGGCCGCCAGTCGACACTGGCGGCCCCCACCCACCCCCGCGCATGCGCGGCAGAGACCCGAAGACCAGCTGGCCGGTGGAAGGCGCACGCACATGATTGGTGGAGCTGGGCTGGAGTGATGGCGGGTGTGCCACTTCCGGCACACGTGCAATCACGGCTCTAGAAAAAGTGCAGGGCTGCCATCTTTCAGAAATTGTGTAGGGTAGAGTCTTCTGCTTGGACTGGGGATTGGATTAGATGGCCTACAAGGTCCCTTCCAACTCTGTGAATCAGTGGTGGGTTGCCCCCGGTTCGGTCCGATTCTATAGAACCAGTAGTAAAACCGGCGGGAGGCTCCGCCCACCAACCCCGATGTCATTACGGGTGATCTGCACATGTGCAGAAGCTTCCCGTTGTGAACCAGTAGTAAAGGTAAGTAGAACCCACCCCTGCTGTGAATCTGTTAATTAAACTGACTAACCTTAACGAGTTTCCAAGGGAATCTGCAGGGTATGGTTTAAAAAAAGGCAAGATGATTTCCACTAAACGTCCATCTCAGTTTTCATTCCTTCGTTCGTTCGTTCGTTGATTCTGTATAGCTGCCCATCTCCTACGTTGGACATGGATATGTGTTAAAAACTTAAACAAGCTGATGCAGAATTTTTAAAAAAAGAGTGCAAAAAGAAAAGAAAAAACATAGAAAAATCTACCAATTTTCTTTACAGCAAATATAAATAGAATTACGAAGTTACCTCTTACCCTATGGTTTAAAAAGCTGACTTTTTAAAAAAAGTTTTTTCAGTTTTATTTTTTTATACCCATAATACAAACAGAACATTTTCTTATACATAATTAATCATACATATATATTTTTTTTCTTAAAGCATTAAAAATAAGACATTTTAATTGCATTCGGAGTTGCCCTTCTACCCTTTCTTTCCTCTTTTCAAAAAGATTTTTTTTCTATTATCCAATTGCTTTCTAACTATCAAGACCACACTCTGTGTGTGTGTGTGTGTAAAGGGTTTATAAGGAGTTTCCAGTCAGCCATAAATGTAATTATTGTCTTTTCTCTAATCAAGAAAGTAAATTTAGCTATCTCTGTAAATTCCATCATCTTCACCAACCATTCCTTGTACTTTTCCACTTTTGAGCATATAGGAATCTTACTGCAGTTATCATATATATATCATATATATCTATATCTATATCTATATCAGTGATGAAATTAATTTTTTTTACTACCGGTTCTGTGGGCGTGGCTTGGGGGGGCATGGTGTGCCTTGGGGAGAGTAGCTTGGTGGGCATGGCAGGGGAAGGTTACTGCAAAATCCCCATTCCCTCCCCACTCCAGGGGAAGGATACTGCAAAATCGCCATTCCCACCCCATTCCAGGGGAAGGATACTGCAAAATCCCCATTCCCAACCCACTCTAGGGCCAGCCAGAGGTGGTCTTTGCTGGTTTTCCAAACTACTCAAAATTTCTGCTACCGGTTCTCTGAACTGCTCAAAATTTCCGCTACCAGTTCTCCAGAACCTGCTGGATTTCACTCCAGATAGATAGATAGATAGATAGATAGATAGATAGATAGATAGATAGATAGATAGATAAAAAATATTTATTTATTTATTTATTTATTTACTTATTTATTTATTGGTTCGATTTATATGCCGCCCTTCTTCGGAGACTCAGGGCGTCTTATAATGCGTTAAGCAATAGCCTTCATACTTTTGTATATACCTGCTTAGTAGGGTTTTTGGCCCCCCCTAAGCAATGTTCTTTTTTATACAAAGTCAGTTTATTGCCCCCACAATCCGGGTCCTCATTTTACCTATCTCGAAAGGATGGAAGGCTGAGTCAACCTTGAGCCTGGTGAGATTTGAACTCGCAGTAATTGCAGGCAGCTGGTGCTACTTAACAGCACTTTTTAGTCTGCTGTGCCACCAAGGCTCTTACATATACATACGTACGTACATACATACATACATACATACATATATACATACACATACATACACACACACACACACACACACACACACACACACACACATATATATTTCCATGTCTTTTTTTCTATTTGCCCATTAATCCCAAAAGAAAAGTTTCTGGCTTCAATTGTACATACATTGGTCTTGAAAAATCTTCTGAATTAGTGTGTGTATTCGTATCAAAAAATTATCTGTATTTTTACACTTTACATTTTTACATTTTACCATAGATGGTAAAATGCCTCTTCATATTGTTCCTGTTTCCAGCAAAAGATTCAAAGTACCTTTACACATTCTAGACAGTTTATCTGGTGGCAAAAAAATGCAACGATCCATCATTTTATAAAATTTTCTCTTCCAGGCTCTTCAATAGCATAAATAATTCAAAATAAATTTTATTTTCCCAGTGATCTATTTGTATATCAGTGGGAAAATGGTTGGCCCATTTTATCATGCATACTTTCACTTTTTTTCTTCTTCGGCTATCTTGTATTTCAACAAGAGTTTAGACATTTTAGGAATAACATGTTCATCATTTGTATTTATACCGTTTCAAATCCAGTCTTGCATTGTTCAGAACAATGCAAGCTTTTACCCACTTTAAACCTTTGTGGTGATCGTGCATTAAAAAAAAAAAGATTTGTTGTCAAATCCGCTCTTGATATTATTTTATAATCCTCTTGAGAAAAACTCTAATAGATAACAATAAATTCACCATTTATGTTTACTTACCATTTCTCATATATAAAATGGTTTTTTCTGCTGAAAGCTACCAATGTGTTTTTCGGCACAGGGTAGAATTTTATTTATTCCACGTTCTCAGAATGGGTGTCTAACATAATGATTTAGAAATAATCTACATCAACCTTAGTTTTGTAATACCGCAAAGACCCACACACCCAAACCTCACATCGTGTCCTTCTAACTCAAATAGCTTTTTATGTTCTTAGCAATCAGCTATTCTTTAATCTAAGATAAATAGCAGGCAGCAAAGTATAATTTCCAATATGATAGAGCCAATCTTCTCTTTCCTTCACATCTTGTGATACCTTATATTTAATTCAGGGTGTTTTTTTTTCCTGCCATACAAATTTAGATGAATTCTTCTGCTATTGTTTAAATGGTACATTGGTTGTCAAAACAGGTGTTGTCTGAGAGAAAAATAACATTCTAGATAAAACATTTACCTTAATCACAGATATTCTCCCCAGCAGTGACAACTGTACTTTATTCCATCTTAACATCTCTTTTTTAACTTCCATGTCTTAACATAGTTATTTTAAAATAACATACATTTCACATCTGTCATAGTAATACCCAAGCATTTTACCTTCTTCTCGCTCTTAAAACCTATTTTATTCATCAGTTCTGGGTCTGATTTTGTAATCTGTTTTTCGTTAACATCTTTTGTCTTCTGTTTGTTAATCTTGAAACCTGCCACTCCAAATTCTTTTAAGTTACTCATTAAAAGTTTAATGTGATTTATGGGGAGCTGTCCACAGTTGATTGTAAGTTTTTTTAAAAAAACATTTATAGAATCTATCAGAACCAATTAACCTCTCCCTTCACAAATCTGCCATGTTCATCAGTTAACATAAATTCTGGGTTTAGCTGCAGATTAGTTTACAAAACAACTTAATTTCTCTTCTTGATACCGAAATAACCTTTTCATCCAAAGGACTTATGAGTTAAATATATTATACCTATTTTTGATTTGAATTTCTTGTAGGCAAATAATATCTTGCTTTAATTTTTTTCAATTGCTGCAATGATTTTTCCCTTTGAGTTTATGTTCTATATTAAACATTTGTAATGCATATTCATTCCAAAAATGTAGAATAATTCATAAACGTAGTGTCGAATTCAAGTACCTTTTTACAATTCCTGTTGCATCTGTTAAAGCCATATTAGCCAGTTCTTTCCAACTCTCTGCCTTAAACCTCCTGTCTTACTCTCTAAAATTTCCACTTCATCATTAATTTGTTTGACCTCTCCAGATAGTTGCTTTATAGACCTCTCTGTCTTTCAACATTCATCTCCTGCCTTAACTTTATAAACCTTTTATCCATTCTTTTTTTTCCAAAAGCATCCATTTTAGTTTCCATCCGTCACTAAATTTCCGAATACCTTTTGTAACGGGTTTTTTTTCTGCAGGTTGCTCCAACAAACCATTTTTCTAGTAGCTATTTTTCCCGAGAGCAATCGAAAAGTGAAGGTGTCTCTAGCAAGCCAAAAAAACCCCCAAATTTCTCCTTCCCCCACACCCGCTTACTATCGTTTTGCAAGTTTGACACGTTCCAGAGGAGTCTGCAAGGCATGGTTTAAAATTAGTCAAGATGGTCACCTTGATGTGAGATCAAAACTTCAACTCTTTTATATGTTTGTCCATCTTAGGTTTCATTCATCCATCCATCCATCCATCCAACATCCATCCATCCATCCATCCATCGTCCATCTATCCATCCATCCATCCATCCTGTAAAGATGCTCATCTGTCAGGCTACACATGTAGGTTCAATTAAAGGTCCAATTAAATAAACAACCTATACATAGGAATCTTCTCCACTAATGGTTCGCACCTGCTAGGAGTCAGACAAGGATGGATGGTAATTCAAGGGTTAGGGTGGAACTTGCTCTGCTTGTGACTATGTAGAGATTCTAGGCTTCCCTCTTTTAACTCCATCACCCCCAGGTTCTGCCACTCGTTCTGCTACATCATCTTCCATGTGCGACTACTTTCTCAACAAGGGTGACAATCCGGATACAAACCACGACTCTCCCTAACTGTGTCTCAGGTAGACATTCCAGACCATCCTCACGTTGAGACTCTAGAAAAAGTGCCAAGAAGAGCAACCAAGATGATTAGGGGACTGGAGGCTAAAACATATGAAGAACAGTTGCAGGAACTAGTATGGTTAATCTAGGGAAGAGAAGGACCAGGGGAGACATGAGAGCAGTCTTCCAATATTTGAGGGGCTGCCACAGAGAGGAAGGGGTCAAGCTATTTTCCAAAGCACCTGAAGGCCAGACAAGGAACATTGGATGGAAACTGAACAAGGAGAGATTCAACCTGGAAATAGGGAGACATTTTCTGACACTGAGAACAATCGACCAATGGAACAGAAGTTTCCTTCAGAAGTTGTGGGAGCTTCATCACTGGAGGCTTTCAAGAAGAGACTGGACTGCCATTTGTCATAGGGTCTCCTGCTTGGGTGGGTGTTGGGGGGTTGGACTAGATCAGGGATTGACTGATTGGGGAATTGACTAGATCATAGATGACCTACAAGATCTCTTCCAACTCTGTTTAATCTAATCATCTAATCTAATCTAATCTAATCATCTTTCAGTTTGCCTTCCTTTTAGACCAAGAACTGCCCCATGGGCCAAAATACAATGAGCACAGCCTTCTGCCCCATTCCAGCTGTCTGCTGGGAGGAAGCATTACCTGTTGAACTTTGGCCTATCACGTGGCTGCCAAAGCCACAGGAACTCTGCCAGGGAATAATAAGGACAAGGGAAGCCACGTTGGATAATAAGGACAATTAGGAAGCCACGTTGAATTCACCCTTGTCCTACTTGGCCTGGCGTTAAGTTTCGCAGGCTCTTAGTCAATTTATTTATTATTACATTTCTACACCACCCATCTCACCTAAGTGACTCTGGGCAGTTTACAACAACGTATTAAAACAACATAACTCAATACAGATAACCGGGTGACATCTCCCTTCTCACCCCAAGGCCCTGCTAGTGGCATTTCCTTTTTTCCTTGCTAATGAATTCATGTTCCAGGCATGGAAAAAGCTGCCCTCCAGCCAGCCCTGTGAGGCAGGCCAGATCAGGAAACCAACATCAGAAGGATGACTGGAAGTGCAGGTCCCATGCTGGAAGGGACGCCCATCATTAGGGACCTCAATGTGGTGGCTCCTCAGATGTGGTCCCCTGCTCTGGAATAGCCCCTCCTCCTTCCCCTATGATAGGACGACTCCTGAATAGAATAGAATAGAATAGAATAGAATAGAATAGAATAGAATAGAATAGAATAGAATAGAATAGAATAGAATAGAATAGAATAGAATAGAATAGGAATTCTTTATTGGCCAAGTGTGATTGGACACACAAGGAATTTGTCTTGGTGCATAAACTCTCAGTATACATAAAAGAAAAGATACATTCGTCAAGAATCATAAGGTACAACACTTAATGATAGTCATAGGGAACAAATAAGCAATCAGGAAACAATATCAATATAAATCTTAAGGATACAAGGAACAAAATTACAGTCATGCAGTCATAAGTGGGAGGAGATGGGTACTAGGAAAGAAGAGAAAATTAATAGTAATGCAGACTTAGTGAATAGTTTTGACAGTGTTGAGGGAATTATTTGTTTAGCAGAGTGATGGCGTTTGGGAAAAAACTGTCCTTATGTCTAGTTGTTCTGGTGTGCAGTGCTCTATAGCGTCGCTTTGAGGGTAGGAGTTGAAACACTTGATGTCTATAAGCTCTAGTCCAGGGGGCTGGACTAGAAGACCTCCAAGGTCCCTTCCAGCTGTATTCTGATTAATATTGATTGAGACTGCATTTAGAAACAGTTGCTGCTTTGCTGCATTTTAATTGCTTTTCTTTTCAATCGGGAGGAGGGGAGCTTTTTAGTATGATTTGAACCTGACTGTACGCAAGATTGCAAGACCCTCACCGTTCTCTGATGGGAACAGCAAAGAAGCCGGGGCAAGGCTGAATAAGAAAAGAGGAAAGGTTGAATAAGCAAACTAAAATCCCCCAATAAAAACGTGGCCCGGATTTTTCCTGGCCCTGTAAAAAAAATAATAATGTGTCAAATTCATCACACTGACTAGCCCAATGTTGCCTGTGCCAGCTCGGATCATTTGCTGGCACAACACACACACACACAGAGAAAAAAACCGATCTGCGAGGCCCTCGGCTTCATCCTCAAGGTCTCGTCTTCGTGGCACTAACAGGAAAAGTTTATCTTCCCCGTGGATGTTTTATGGATGTTTATTGAACTCTTACGGTGAAGGTTTTATCAATTATTTACCGGGGAGGTTTTAGCTGCACAATCTTGTCAACCAGTAGGAGTCCTACAAGATTTGGCAGGATAGCGGGTGAATAAATAAAATAAACAAATAAATAATAGAGGAGAGGAAAGGAACTGCTCTCTTCCACAAGGCTGCCTATAGCCATCACTCCCAGCACCGTTTCCGACAGTCGTAACTGCATCTAGAGGGCACCAGGTTGGAGAGCAAATCTTGCAGATCCCCCCCCCCGCTTTTACTATGTGTTTGGAGACATATGTCACTTGAGGTCCTGTTCGGATGTCCTGCCTCATTTTGAAGAATTGTTTTCTGAATTGGTGTCTCTTAAACCCTTTCAAAAACCCAGAATAGCCCAAAGCATATCTCATTTTCCTCTTAACACCTATAAATCAATGGTGGGTTGCTACTGGTTCAACCCGGTTTGGGCGAATCGGTAGTGGCGGGATCAATGGTGGGATTCAGCCAGTTCGCACCAATTCGGGAGGACTGTTTGTTAACTTTCTGAGCAGTTTGATGAACTGGTTGTTGGAAGAAATAATTAGGGCAAAGAAACGGTTGTTAAATTATTTGAATCCCATCACTGGGCGGGAGGCTCCGCCCACCTGCCCGGAAGTCATCACGGACACTGCGCATGCGCAGAAACACTGCGCGCTTGTACTCCCAATAGCAAACCGGTAGCGAAGGTAAGTGAAACCCATTCCTGCTATAAATGTCTATGGAGATTCTCAGTCATCCAGGTCCTGGTTGTTCCAAAGATGCTTTTTTTCCAAGAGGCAACTGGATTTCGTTTTAACAGATTCACAGAGTTGGAAGGGACCTTGGAGATCATCTAGTCCAACCCGCTCACCCAAGCAGGAGACCCTACACCGGCAGTCCAGTCTCTTCTTGAAAGCCTCCAGTGATGAAGCTGCCACAAATTCTGAAGGCAACTTCTGTTCCGTTGTTCAGAAAAATTCTCCTTATTTCCAGGTTGAATCTCTCCTTGATCAGTTTCCATCCATTGTTCCTTGTCTGGCCTTCAGGTACTTTGGAAAATAGCTTGACCCCCTTCCTCCTCTCTGTGGCAGCCCCTCAGATATTGGAAGGCTGCTCTCATGTCTCCCCTGGTCCTTCTCTTCACTGCACTAGCCATGCTGAGTATTTGCAATCGTCCATCATATGTTTTAGTCTCCAGGCCTTTGATCATCTTAGATAGATTCAGATTAACAGAGTTGGAAGGGACCTTGCAGGTCATTTGGTCCAACCCCACGCCCAAGCAGGAACCCCTACACCATTTCTGGCAGATGGCAGTCCAGTCTCGTCTCGAAAGCCTCCAGTGATGAAGCTCCCACAACTTCCGAAGGCAACTTCTGTTCCATGGGTTGATTGTTCTCACTCTCAGAAAATTCCTCCTTATTTCCAGATTGAATCTCTCCTTGATCAGTTTCCATCCATTCCTTTCTTCTTCTTTTTGACGGTTTTGGAATGTCCAAAAAATCCAGTTGCCTCTTGAAAAAAGCACCTTTGGGACACCCTCCATAAATGTGTATTTAAAAAAAAAAAAGAAACAAGAAGGGGGGATATTGAAGTAAGCATATTTGAGCAACACTTTCTACTTTTGCCATGGATCTTAGCAGAACTATGCAATGGCATTATTTTTATCCATGTCTAAATTAGTTAATCTTTAAATCCACATTACCTTCTGCTAGTTCAATGTTTGGTCTGGGGGAGGGTGAAAAGCAACCTTTCGCTCAAAAGTCATCAAAGGATTCCCACTCACCCCAGACGGCGACATCTGAAAAAGAGATCAGCCATCATTCACAGTGGGGGAATTTGGGTTGAGGAATGAAATCTGAATGGATCCCAATCCCCCTCGAAGAAACCAAAAACACTGCTTGGATCTTGGGATCATTTATCCCAGGGGTCTCCAAAACTTGGTAACCTTTAAGACTTGCGGATTTCAAATTCCCCATGCTGGCTTTGGGAATTCTGGGAGTTGAAGTCCACAAGTCTTAGAGTTGCCAAGTTTGGAAACGCCTGATTTATCCAAGTCCTTTGCTCTTGGAGAATAGAATAGAATAGAATAGAATAGAATAGAATAGAATAGAATAGAATAGAATAGAATAGAATAGAATAGAATAGAATAGACCCGTTTTTTCGCTCTCCCCAGGCTCCAGAGACTTTTCTAGGAGCCTGGGGAGGGCGAAAACGGCCTTCTCCACCTCCCTGGAGGCCCTCTGGAGGCCGGAAACAGCCCGTTTCCCGACTTCCGTAGGCCCGGAAGGCTCAAAAATCAGCTGGCTGGTGCACGCATGAATGCTGGAGCTGAGGTGGGACAACGCTCACGTGCCCACACATATGGCTCCGTTTGCCACCTGTGGCACGTGTGCCATAGGTTCGCCATCACCGACCTATACCATCTCAGACAAGGGACTGTCCAGTTTCTTCTTAAAATCCTCCCATGATGGAGCGCCCACGATTTCTGGTGGCAAGCTGGTCCACTGGTTAATTGTCCTTACTGTTAGGAATTTCTCCTCAATTCTTCTCTCTTTGAGCAGTTGGGCAGTCTCTAAATTTGTTAAATAAATAAATTAAGCCACGGTGGCGCAGTGGTTAGAGTGCAGTACTGCAGGCAACTTCTGCTAACTGCCGGCTGCCTGCAATTTGGCAGTTCGAATCTCACCAGGCTCAAGGTTGACTCAGCCTTCCATCCTTCCGACGTGGGTCAAATGAGGATCCAGATTGTTGGGGGGCAAGAGGCTGACTCTGTACACCACTTAGAGAGGGCTGTGAAACGGTATATAAGTCTTAAGTGCTGTGGCTATTGCTAAATTATTTAAATCAGGGGTCTCCAACCTTGGCAATTAAGACTTGTGGACTTCAACTCCCAGAGTTCTTCAGCCACCATGGAATGGGGAGGAGGGTTTCCTTCAAATCCCTTGAAAAACTCTCCATACTTCCACGTAGTCTCTGACACAGCCGATTGCAGAACTGTGTGCGTGTGTCAACAGAGACATCGTCTGTCATTGTCTGGGTGCCTGGCAGGGTGTAATCCTGTCTGGGTCAGAAGTATATTTGTGTGTGGGTAGGTTGGAGCCTGCTGACGCAGCATCTGGAGAATATCTGCCTCTGATAGCCCCTTGCCCTCCAGAAGACCTCTCCGTCCTCCTGGGCCCCTGGTTAACGGTCCCCTGAGAATTGGGTTCCTGGCGGAATTAAAGTGCTGCAAGTATTACGACCCTGCCAGGGAGAACACTTTCACCCAGTCCGATGGTCCGTAGGTCCTGAACCACTGCAAACAGGGATGGGATTCAGCCGGTCACAGACGAACCGGATGCCAATTTTAATCTGGTTCGCTCAATTGGTAGTTGCAAGGACTGGCTGGCCCCCTCCCAGGAGTCTCCATGCAGCCCGTTTTGGATGCCAGGTAAGTCCAGGACTCGCATGGAGGCTCTGGGAGGGCAAAAAATGGGCCTACAGAAAGTCCAGAAACGAACCTCCTCCGGAGGGCCTCCGGTGCCTGGGGAGACAGTTTTTGCCCTCCTGGAGGCTCCAGGAAAGTCCGGAACCTGGGGAGGGCGAAAATGTCTCTCCCCCCCACCATGGTGCAGGAGGCTAAGTAGGCCATGCCCCCATGGCCACGCCCAGCCAGCAACCGGGCAGGGAACTGGTTGCTGAAATTTTTCAATCCCACCCCTGACTGCAAGGCATTACATTCTTCATCTTCTCCAAAAAAAAATATGCTAATAGAGAGACTGGGGGCAGGGAACAGCAGCGGGGGCAAAGGGCCCCCACCCAGATCTCACAGAACAGGGATGGCTAACCTTTTTGCCGTCGCATGCCAAAAGCAGGGGGAATGTGGGGAGGGGGGTCACGGACGCGCATGCCCACACCCATCATTCAATTGCTCCCCGTGCCCCGCCCCCCCTGCGCATGCACGTGTGACACACACACACACACACACACACACACGCTTTTGGCACATGACAGCAAAAAGGTTACCGGTGGGCCCAGTAGGCCCGTTTTTCACGGGATGGGGATTCTTGGGTTCTCCAGCTAGCACAGAGCTTTGAAGACATCATGTCCTCCCTTTGCTTTTATCCCACTTACTCCTGTCTTGCCTTCTGCTGCCCTTAACTCCTGTCTTGCATTTGGCTTTCTATTCCCGCTGTGTGAAGAATTCTCTTTGGAGAGCAAGGAGAGCAGCAACCTAGAACGTCTGAGGAGAAATTTCCTGACAGCGAGAACAATTAATCAGTGGAACGGGTTGCCTCTAGAAGTTATGGGTGCTCCGTCCCTGGAGGCTTTTAAGAAAAGACTGGACAGCCATTTGGAATAGTATAGGATAGTCTCCTGCTGGAGGAGAGGGTTGGACTAGAAGACCTCTAAGGTCCCTTCCAACTCTGTTATTCTTAGGTTCTATGACCGTGATGGCGAAGCTATGGCACGGTTGCCACGGGAGCCACATCTGTGGGCACACGAGCGTTGCCCTAGCTCAGCTCCAACATGAATGAGTGCCAGCCAGCTGGTTTTCGGGCCTTCTGGGCCCACCGGAAGTCAGGAAACAGTCTGTTTCCGGCCTCCGGAGGGGTGGGGAAGGCCATTTTCGCCCTCCTCAGGCTCCAAAAAAGCCTCTGGAGCTAGCTCTGTGCTAGCTGGAGAACCCAAGAATCCCTCATGCATCCAGATGGCAAAACCATTAGGGAGGCCTTGAAAGAGGTGGAAGCCGACACGGGTGGCTAACTGGATGAGAAGCACCAATCAAGGGCCAAAGAGATGAGGCCAAGGAAGGTTGACCATGGGATGCCCCTCTGTTTGTGATTCTCGTTTTATAAAGCGAGGGACATGGTGGCTCAGGGGCTAAGACGCTGAGCTTGTCGATCGAAAGGTCGGCAGTTCAGCGGTTCGAATCCCTAGTGCCGCATAACGGGAGTGAGCTCCCGTGACTTGTCCCAGCTTCTGCCAGCCTAGCAGTTCGAAAGCACGTAAAAAATGCAAGTAGAAAAATAGGGACCACCTTTGGTGGGAAGGGAACAGCGTTCTGTGCACCTTTGGCGTTGAGTCATGCCGGCCACATGATCGCGGAGATGTCTTCGGACAGCGCTGGATCTTCGGCTTTGAAACGGAGATGAGTACCGCCCCCTAGAGTCGGGAACGACTAGCACATATGTGCGAGGGGAACCTTTTATAAAGCAGTCAGGCAGTCTCCCAATTTGGATTAGTTCTGAATCTGGCTTTTCTAGCAAACAGTAACTTCGGAGAAGGGGACTTTAGATGGATAAGGGAGAAGCAGAAGAAGGAGGCACCCATTATCAATTTTAACCCTATCACTGTCGCCATCTTCTAAGTCCCAACCTCCATTCAATTTGAGAAGCGCTATTGTTCTCCAAGGAAAGAGAAAGTCTGGTCTTTGGAGGAGGCAACCTTTTGGACTTTCCAGCAGCAATTAAAGAGACAAATTCCTGGAGTCTGGAGGTTGCTCAGAACAAAAGCGAAAAGAAAACAGAAAGTTAACTGGACGGTTAAACATTTATACGCCTGTTTTCCTTCCTTGAATGCCCAAGGTCATGTGGATAAGGAGCCAAAGCAAACTACACCCATCATCATAGAATCTAATCAATCACGGCTAAAAAAACAGGGAGACAAAAGAAATAATCAAACTCCAGAACATAATAATCAAACTCCAGCCTGAGAAGATCTCCAAGGCCAGACAGCTGTTAGATGGAGGTAGCAATCTACCACGAGAAATTGATATGGAGTTTGGCAGAAGGCAGCAATTAGCACCTCTTTCTTTTGGCTTTAATTCTCAAGGGCCATGCCGGTTGAGGATTACAAGATTTAAAGCCAACTGGTTGAAGGAGATATTGGGCCCATGCTTACTAGCATGGGGTGATTATTTTTATGGGTGAATAAATAACCACATGACCACGGAGACGTCTTCGGACAGCGCTGGCTCTTCGGCTTTGAAACGGAGATGAGCACCGCCCCCTAGAGTCGGGAACAACTAGCACATCTGTGCAAGGGGAACCTTTACCTTTACCTTTAAGACCGGATGGGCTGCTATAAATAACCTGCTTTCTCTCCATTTACTCCTGCTGAGCTCAACGGGAGACATTTTGATTTGTTATTTTATTAAATTCTTCCTAGTGCGGTGAACTTTGCAATTCGAGCCCGACTCCTGGTGACGCCATGAATATATATCCATGTAGATGATGCTGTGGGCAGCATTACTGAAATGGTCGGTTATTGTCTTCTTTTAGAACTTAGAACTAAGGAGGAATTTCCTGACAGTTAGAATAATAAGTGGAACAACTTGCCTGCGGAAGTCGTGAATGCTCCAACACTGGAAGTTTTTAAGAAGATGTTGGATAACCATTTATCTGAAGTGGTGTAAGGTTTCCTGCCTAAGTAGGGAGTTGGACTAGAAGACCTCCAAAGTCCCTTCCAACTCTGTTATTCTATTCTATTTCTATTTTGGCCAGCTTTTTCGGTTTAGCCAATTGCTCTGAGCTTTTTCCTGGCGCTCTCCTATCCAATTATTTTTTAAAAAAAGATTTCATTAATTTTCTATGGTTTACATTTGTCAGTGCTTAATAAACATCCTGTTGCCTGGGCTCTTTAATTTACTTAACAATACAGATTACATTCTTAATCTCTACCCTTTTTTTCCAACCACTGGTACTAAGAGTAAGTTCCATGCCTTGATAATATTCTGTATCTTCTTCCTGTTTAATTTTCAGTGGAAGTCTATCCATTTCTGCACAATCTATTGGTAGTATCTTCCTAATTACCGGTATCTCTTCGTCTCGTGTTCTTTCACTTTTCCAATATTGTGCAAATATAATCCTCGCTGCTGTTAAGACATGCAGTATGAAATATATGCTTTGCTTATCAAGTTTTTCTGATGTTATACCTAGTAACAACAGTTCGGGTTTAAAATCTACACGTTTTCCTATCATCTTTTCTAACCATTTATGTATTTTTGCCCATTTTTTTTTGCTTTAACAAAAGTCCACCACTAGTAAAGAGGCTTGATTTAAACCAACTCGATTTAAATCATAATTTTTAAAGAGCAACTGTCATCTCTGCTACTCCTTTGACCCACTGTTGACTCACCGATAGTCCCAGTGTTGCAGAATATACAGCCTCCTGCTACATAACTAAGCTCCATTTCATGCTGAATAAACTAAAATATTTATGTATCTTAAATAGAAAACTATCTTACGATAGATTTTTACCCCAAAAGTTTTTTATTAAAATAAATTTGATAAAAATCAAAAAAATCCGATTTAAATTTTAAAAAATCTGATTTAAATTTTAAAAAATCTGATTTTTTTTATTTTTTTTTAAAAAAATCATTGATTTTTATCCACCCTGTTTGCTAGACATATTTTTAAACATTTATATCTATACAATCTATACTGAACATCTATAAAACATTTTATATAAATTTTCGATCCAAGCATTATTCAACCTGGCTTTGTCTTGTGAATTTGAGCACGGTGAATAGATGTGATCTATGCTACAGCACTAAATCTGGGGGCAGAAATTTGACTTTCTTCTAAGGAAGGCCGAAATCACATTTTATGCCGGTGCACACAATTCCCAAACCTTTTAGCCTTTCAATTACTAGGATCACCTACCATACTAGCTGAACCACACTTGCAGAATTAAAACGACAGCCTAAATTCAGTAAACCCTTTGAACATGTGTAAGCTGCCCAGAGTTGCCTTATCGGTGAGATGGACAGCATAGAAATTTAATTAATAATAATAATAACAACCGCAATCCCAAAGTAACCGGAGCACCACTTGCTCACCTTCAACATTGACAAAATCATCACCCGTCAATTGCAAAAGGCAGCTTTACTTACTGCAGCTTACATCCTGGAATGAAATCTTTAACACCATCAAATCTCAACCTCTGCCTATCCCGGGTCTTTGGGAAGGACTCGATTAGGTTGACAAAGATGCCAAATCCAGCCTGAACATCTGGCTGTGCGATGAACCATCAAAGTAAGAGGCACTTTGGCATTGACAAAATCCCCATCCGTCAATTGCAAAAGGCAGCTTTACTTGGAACAGCTGACATCCTGCAACGATGGCTTTAACATATCCACCTCTGCCTATCCCAGGTTCTTGGGAAGGGCTCGATGGGTGGATAAAAATGCCAAATCCAGTCTAAACAGCTGGATGATTGTGCGAGGAGCCATAAAGACTATATATTGGAGGGAGGGAGGGAGTGACCATCTCATAAAACAAACTGAGCCACCAACCGATCCGCAACATTTTAGTCTAAACTATTGTGCCACTCAGATGGGATCCAAAAATATGCTAAACTGCACTGTGGCTAATTTGACTTGGATTTTTGCGTGGTGTGTAAAATCAGCCATTGATTTTTTATTTTTAGCCAAATATGTTCTATTCTTAAAATGTGGGAGACACTATTTACTATTTCTCCCTATAAAAAAATCTGAGGCTGCACACACCACAAAGCCGTAATGGGGTTGTGGATTTTTTAAATAAACAAGCAAACATGGTTAAGCAAGCTGTGGTTTAGATGCTGCATGAATCAGATTAAAGTGAAGAGCATCCTTGATTTCACGTAATGTGCCAACATCCCCGGTAAGGCTGGAGAAAACCTTCCTGTCTGAAATTTGGAGAGCAGCTGATAGGCCAACGGATTCAACAGGTGGCAACTGGACCAGGCTGCCCATCTGTGCTGCCATCTGCCTAAAGCCATCCAACTTACAACCTCTTGGCATCTGCCTAAAAGCAAAAGCAAAAAAAAATATTCCTTTTCAAAGCACAAGGAATCTCTTTTGCAATGCTTATTCTTTTTCTTTCTTTCTTTCGGTATAAATCTGATTGAAAGTTTTTAAAAGATTTTAAAAAGTAACAAAAACTAATGCAAAATAAACCCATACATTGGTCAATCAATCAATCAATCAATCAATAAGGAAAGGAGGGAGGGAGGGAGGGAGGAAGAAAGAAAGAAAGAAAGGAGGGAGGGAGAGAGAGAAAGAGAGAAAGAGAGAAAGAGAGAGAGAGAGAGAGAGAGAGAGAGAAAGAAAGAAGAAAGAAAGAAAGAAAGAAAGAAAGAAAGAAAGAAAGAAAGAAAGAAAGAAAGAAAGAAAGAAAGAAAGAAACTGATGGATGGGAGGAAGGAAGGAAGGAAGGGAGCAAGAGAGAAAGAAAGAAAGAAAGAAAGAAAGAAAGAAAGAAAGAAAGAAAGAAAAAGGAAGAAAGAAAGAAAATAAATAAAGAAAAAGAAAAAGATGGGAGGGAGGAAGGAAGGAAGGAAGGAAGAGAGATAGAAAGAAATAAAGATGGGAGGAAGGGAGGGAGGGAGGAAGGAAGGAAGGAAAAAGAAAGGAAGAAAGGAAGGAAGAAAAAGAAATAAATAAATTGATGGATGGGAGGAAGGAAGGAAGGAAGGGAGCAAGAGAGAGAGAAAGAAAGAAAGAGAAAAGAAGGAAGGAAGGAAAGAAAGAAAAAGAAAGAAAGATGGGAGGAAGGGAGGGAGGGAGGGAGAAAGGAAGGAAAAAGAAAGGAAGGAAGAAAGAAAGAAAGAAACTGATGGATGGGAGGAAGGAAGGAAGAAAGAAAAAGAAAGAAAGAAAGATTGGTGCAAGGAAGGAAGGAAGGAAGGAAAGAAGGAAGGAAGGAAGGAAGGAAAAAACCAAAGTGCACAAAAAAAGAGATGAAAAGAATCAGAAAGAAGCAGCTTTTCATGACCTTTGTAGCAAATACAAGCAGGTTTACAAAATGATCTCTTATGCTGCCGTTACAAAAAGAAAAGCTCTCTTTTTTTTCCCTATTATCTAATAAAGCACACAAATCAAAAGTTTGGAGTTTTTGTTCTGTTTTTGTTCCATGCAAAAATCTAGCAGGGTAATCAATGCAGACGTTTGTTTTTGCAAGATGGATTCAGAAGAAAAGGATGGGCTGGCCAGAATTCCACCCCCACCCCCTTCAAAACTATTTCCGGTCCAGTATTTCCCAAAATATAACTAGCGGCCAGTCTTTCGCCTTTCTGGGAATGGCCTTTATCTCTTTGCCGGGAGTTGTTTACAGGATCATCTCCAGGCTCCTTATCAGTCTAGGAACAAGCCCCATACTTGGCCGAGGAAGTTGGAGGTGTGAACTACATCCGAAGATAAACAGAGCTCTCTGTGTGTTTATTTCTGGCTAATGTTTTAGATTTCTGATAGCTGAGATGCTGGGTTTTTTTTTTCCCTTCTTCTTCTAAGGCAGTGTTTCTCAACCTTGGTAGCTTGAAGATGGGGGGACTTCAATTCCCAGAATCCCCCAGCCAGCAGCGCTGGCTGGGGGATTCTGGGAATTGAAGTCCCCCCATCTTCAAGCTTCCAAGTGTTCTGTCCCCATAAAAGGGGGGGGGAGAGGCAGAGAGACAGAGAGAGAGAGAAAGAGTAAAACAGAGAGAGAGAGGGAGACAGAGGGAGAGAATGAGAGCTTTGTTCAAGATCAACCAGTTGTTCTGTCCCCGTCTCACACACGCACACAAACAGATAGCCAGGGGTTAAATAAAACTGGCAGACAACAAATTCTTTCGATAAGAGGATTGACAGCAACTCAGTAGCTACTTGCCAAGAACTTTACTCATAGAGGGAGGGGGTGTTCCTCCGACAGATAAACCCAAACAAGATACACACAGTTCAAGAATTGTCAAGTCCAGTCCGTATTAAATCCAAAGCAGATAACGTTGTTTCAAAGATACAATGTGACTCGCTAGTAGTTTGTTTTGTCCGTCACAGAGTCTGAATGGCCACCTCACCCCCTTTTATCCCCTGTGGGGTGTGGTCCAGTGACTCAGCTTAATCTCTGGCACGCCTCCTTTTCTGCTGCGTGCGCTTGTCTCTCCGACATTGGCGTGGATCCAGCCAAGACTTATCTCCATCACTGTCCGACTGTGAGGAGATACCTGGCTCCTGGCCAATCTCTCCTCCCTCGGGAGACACCTGAGGCATTGCCAGAGAGGAGGGTCCTGGAGAGGGAGGCCTGGCCAACTCCTCTCCTTCATGTTCCGAGCCTTCTCCCTCCGATAAGTCGGCCTCGGGGGTCGGAGTCACAACATCAAGGTTGAGAAACACTGTTCTAAGGCTACTCTTTCCAGAACTGGTAACTAAAACCATTATCTCCATTCTTCTATCGGTCTTCTCCATCCCAGTGTCCCCCCCGTTACATTAGAACTTCTAGAATGACAAGTGAAGCCCAGAAGCTGAATAATTCTGAGACTTGCAAGGGCACCATTGGAGTTTAATTAAAATTAAATATTTTTTGGGGGGGGAAAAAATCTGGAGATTCAACCTAGAAATAAGGAGGAACTTTCTGACGGTGAGAGCAATCAACAAGTTGCCTTCGGAAGTGGTGGGAGCTTCATCACTGGAGGCTTTCAAGAAGAGACTGGACTGATATCTGTCAGAAATAGTGTAGGGTTTCCTGCAGGGTGGATAAAAATCACTGATTTTTTTAAAAAAATAAAAAAAAATCAGATTTTTTTGATTTAAATTGGATTTTTTTGATTTAAATCAGATTTTTTTTTATTTTTATCGAATTTATTTTAATAAAAAACTTTTGGGGTAAAAATCTATCGTAAGATAGTTTTCTACTTAAGATACATAAATAATTTAGTTTATTCAGCATGAAATGGAGCTTAGTTATGCAGCAGGAGGCTGTATATTCTGCAACACCGGGACTATCGGTGAGTCAACAGCGGGTCAAAGGAGTAGCAGAGATGACAGTTGCTCTTTAAAAATTATGATTCAAATCGAGTTGGTTTAAATCAAGCCTTTTTACTAGTGATTTAAATCATGATTTAAATTGTGATTTAAATCAACTCGATTTAAATCAAATCCACTCTGGTTTCCTGCTTGGGCAGGGGGTTGGACTAGATGACCTACAAGGTCCCTTCCCACTCTGTGAATCTGAAACAACCATCAGGATAACTGGGTTTTGGCTGAGCATTAAGAGAATGGAATGAGCACAAGGGCAGCCTAACCAATTCCCAAAAGGCTAACGGAGGTCTAAAAACAGTGAATCATACAGAGATCAGCCGGGAGCCTCTGCTGCAAATTAACCTTCCAGGTTCATAACAATAAAGCCTTCGTTTTTATTGGAATTTCAGTGAAAATGAAAACAAACTATATATCTTTTTAAAGTTTCCAAGCAGTAGCCTCTAGGCATAGAGTTTAGAAAAGTCAGAAAACTGGCGTCGGAAGCTTCATCCTTGGAGATAAGCAAAAAAAACAAACAAACATGAAACTGTGGCTGGAAAAGGGTACAGGTTGGCACAGGTAGTCCTCATCTTACAACAGATCATTCAGCGATGGTTTGAAGTTACAACCGCACTGAAAAAAGTGACTTATGACCAGCAGTGGGTTTCACATTATGTTACTACCTGTTCGCCGCGCAGTGGCTCGCTCGCTTTGTGCGAGCATGTGCCTGGTTCGCGCACGCACCTGCCTTCCGCGCATGCTCCCTGCCTTGAAAACGTGCTTAAATAGGATGGCATAGAGCCAGGGCAGGTGGATGGGCCCACTCGCAATTTCCGCTAGCGGTTCGGGCGAACCGTTCCAAACCAGCTAAATGCCACTTCTGCTTATGACCAGACTTACGACTGCTGTGGCATTCCCATGGTCACGCGAATACAGTTGCTTGGCCACTGGCTCAGATTTACGACAGACGCTGTGTCCCAGGGTCCTGTGATTCCCCGTTTTGCGACTTTCTGACCCGCAAAGTCAGTGGGAAAGACAGATTTACGTTACAACTGTGTTACTCGCTTAACATCCACAGTGATTCCCGGAAGAGCGGTGGCAAGAGAGGTGGCAATATGGGGCAAAACTCACTTAGCAACTGCCTCGCTTAGGAACGGAAATCGTGGGCTCCACGCTGGCCGTTAAGTCAAGGACTTCTCTCTACCGACGTCAGTTTTCCTCCGTGAGAAATGTCCCTGAGGCCGGATGCAGGAATTGGGGTTATGGAATGTCGGGCATTGCAGCTGTCGGCAGCCCCACCCGTCGCGTGCTGGAGAGCACAGCTGGAGCAACAGATGGGATTGAGAGCCGTTCACTGGCAAGGCCTTGCACAGAAGGAGGCGAGAAGAATAAAGTTAGTGATGTTGGCAGCACTGAACCAAGTTTATTTGTGGCGGGCATCAAAAAAAGAAAAGAGGCTTGGTTGAACGTACAGCTGATGCTCCATAGTTCCGCGCTGCATTGCGGAATCTCGTGGTGTAGCTACCAGTAGGAAGGTTACTTCAAACATCCATCTGACGCTTTCCTTTCCTCTTCTCGGGTCTTCTCACAATTTGGGGGCCGAAGAACCAGTCTGGGCTCTTGGCAGCCTTTGCCAGCTGGACTTCAGATCCACAGAAATGGATTCCCAATTTAGTTCCGCTAAAGGAGACTTTCACCCAGGGGGATCCAAGCTTGGTAACTTTTTAATGGCTGACTGGGAAATTCTGGGAGTTGAAGTCCACAAGTCTTAAAGTCACCAGGGTTGGGTACCCCTGCTTTAACCCCAGTTGAAGGGGTTAACTGGCTGGGGAATTCTGGGAGTTGAAGTCCACAAGACTTAAAGTTACCAAGGTTGGGTACCACTGCTTTAACCCCCGTTCTGTAGCAGGGTCTACTTTGCAGATACGTGATACGAATTACAAGGCGGTGTTGTCCATTTCGGGCTTCACCAACCGAGTGTCCTCCATACAGATAACTCAGCCTCTCGTGGGGTAGGAGCGAGACCCCCGAGCTGACCTTGAAAAAAAGTATTCAACATGTGGAGAAACCTACCCAGAGCCCAAGAAACAGGGACAGCATTAGAAATGAGACTCAGATTGGCTCTTTCAAAACCCCCTGGGGTATAAAAGAAGGGAAAGAGAAAAATGCCGTCAGTTTTGGATGAATTCAGTTACAATAGTTCATCTCAGCCAGTTTTAATAATCTGGAGTTTGGTCAACCTTGAAGGCTGATACATCCATCCCTCCGCTGCTCACTCCAGAGACTGTCAAGCCAGGACAGAATGTCATATATTTTTAAAAGGGAGCAAATAAAAAAAACAGTGACTTGATTTGGGACGATAAAGCTCTTTTTTTTTTTTGAAAAAAAGTTTTTTATCTTTATTTCTTATACACATGTTGTAAATGTACGTTCTCTTGTCCATGATTGATCATATATATACATATTTTTTCTAACGAAAGCATAAAAATAAGACATTTTAATTACATTTGGGGGTGCTCTTCTACCCTCTCTTTTCCCGCTTTTCACAACAACCAGGGTGGATTTGATTTAAATCGAGTTGATTTAAATCACAATTTAAATCCTGATTTAAATCACTAGTAAAAAGGCTTGATTTAAATCAACTCGATTTAAATCATAATTTTTAAAGAGCAACTGTCATCTCTGCTACTCCTTTGACCCACTGTTGACTCACCGATAGTCCCAGTGTTGCAGAATATACAGCCTCCTGCTACATAACTAAGCTCCATTTCATGCTGAATAAACTAAAATATTTATGTATCTTAAATAGAAAACTATCTTACGATAGATTTTTACCCCAAAAGTTTTTTATTAAAATAAATTCGATAAAAATCAAAAAAATCCGATTTAAATTAAAAAAAAATCTTTTTTTGATTTTTTTAAAAAAATCATTGATTTTTATCCACCCTGCAACAAACCTTCTTCTCCTTCTTCTTTCTTTCCCCTCCCTCCCTCTCTCCTTGTTGTGGCCCGCCAGCAGCCTGTGTGGATCGTGGCTGATCCCAACGACGAGGAGGCTGGTGTGGGGTCACGCCAGCAGCCTTCGCAGCCGGTGCTCGCGTCAGACAGCGAGGAGGCCGAAGAGGATGTGGTGCCAGAGGCAGAGACTCAGCCAGGGCCTTCAGAATCTCCAGAGGCTCCTTCAAGTGGAGAGAGCGAAGTGGAGGAGCCTCTCCTCAATGCTCGAGCACGCAGGGCTACCAAAAGGCAGGAGTGGCTACTCAGGAGGAGGAGGAGGTCTCCTCGAGAGTAAGGCTTGAGGATAATTGGCCACTCCCTTAGCCTATTTAAGTCGCATGCCATTAGTAAGTTTCTTGCTGGAAACAACTTGTAATTATCATCAGAGCATTTTTGAAAAAGTCTTTATCGTATCTTGTTTTCTGGGCTGGTTGCCAATCTTTGCCGGACTTTGGTTTATTCTTGTTCCTTAATAAATTTGATAAGGACCGTTGGTGTGTGTCACAATCCTTGGGAATCCAGAGCTGGGACAGAACATTCCTTTCCTCTTCTACTTTCTTCCTCCTCCTCTCCTCCCCTCCTTCCCCTTCCTCTCCCCCACTCCTCTCCCCCACTCCTCTCCTCTTTTCCCCCTTTCTCACCTTCTCTCCTACTCTGGGACTATAAACCTCTAAGGCCCCCAAAAGACGAGATGCCTCAGTCTCTTGACGACTTCGCCTGCCAGGTTTATTACCAGGATCTTAATTCTTACTCTAAGAGCAAATAACTAATTTTGAATAATGACTGCCCCAGTTTCACAACAGCAATAATGATTTAATGAGGATTGGAATAATCACCTGGCAAACACCCAAAAGATAAGCACTTTAAAAGGTAGGAGAAATTTCTAAACCTTTCATTAATCTTCCCTGTTTGCACCAAAAGTCTATGACGGGCCCGATGATTGGGAAGTGTTTAAGTAACTGGATTTTAACTGCAGAGATGGTGTAATTCTGACAGAAGGACTGCCTGGCAGGAGAAATTAGAGAGATAATAACTGTGAGATTCGTATAATGTTTCGGGTTTGATTCCAAAAACGGGCAGGGGATCGTTGGGTCTGTTTAAAACAACTCCGACTTCTTCCTTTTATCCGAAGTTGCAGAATAAATGTTCTGCTCCAGCTACGGACCCCAAAGAACGCAGCACACACAAAATCTATACAAAGCTTATTTTACTCAAATAACTCAGTCTTTATCAATCAAAGGCTGTTAATAAACTGTCTTAACAGCCTACCAGAATTCTAAGATAAGGTAATCACAGTCTTCCTAGAGTTGGCAGAAAGCCCAGAAGCAATTTTGCAGAGAATCCAGATGCGAAGGAGAGTGAACTAAAGTTGTTCCCTACAAATTGCTTCAGTTGGTGTTCCTCCTTAAATAGGCTAAGGGAGTGGCCAATTAGCCCCAAGCCTTACTCTCGAGGAGACCTCCTCCTGAGAAGCCACTCCTGCCTTTTGGCAGCTCTGTGCGCCCGTGCATCGAGAAGAGGCTCCTCCTCTTCCTCCTCTTCACCCATGGAAGCTTCTGGAGGTTCTGAAGGCCCTGGCTGAATCCCCGCCTCTGGCACCACATCTTCTCCAGCCTCCTCATTGTCTGACTCGAGTGCCAGCTGCACAGGCTGCTGGTGCAGCACCACACCAGCCTCCTCGCTGTCGGAATCAGCTACTAGCTGCACAGGCCGCTGACGGGCCACAACAATAAACTCCTGTTTCTGCCAGTAGCTTCTGCACACCGCACACCGACCATAAATTCTCTAAGCAATGACAAATAAACTAAGTAATGACAACACACAAAATACAACCCGAGCACTCAATCCGAAACAAAGCAGCAGCTACGTACAGCAGGAAATGCGCTACTACAGGGGTGACAAACATGACCCCGAACTCTGCAGTTGCAGATACGTGCCAGTAGTTGCCAAGCACCTGGATTTTGATCACATGATCGTGGGGAATGCTGCAAAGGTCGTAACTGTGAAAAACAGTTGTAAGTGCGAGGACCAGCCCGTAAGTCACCTTTTTCAGTGCTGTTGAAGCTTTAAACGGTCACTAAACGAATGCTTAGAAGTCAACTTGTAGTCGCAAAGGTCCATTTTTTTCAAGAGGCAACTGGATTTTCTGTTGTTTTTTTTTCTTCTGAAGACGTTTCGCTTTTCCTCCAGGAAGCTTCTTCAACTCTGACCGGATGGTGGGGAAGGGAAGGATTGATACTCCTTGCAGATCAAAACAACAACAGCAAGAGAAAGTCCAGTTGCCTCTGAAGGGCAAATAACCATGGGTTTTGTAGGTTTTTTTTATATATATATATAAATTTTATTAGAGCATCAAAAAGAAAAATCAAAAACAAATGTATAATAATTTTTCTATCACGGTGTAACATCGCCAAAATATCTATATCTATATCTATCTATCTATCTATCTATCTATCTATCTATCTTTCTATCTATCTATCTATATATCTATTCTATATATATATAACACACACACACACACCCACACACACACCCACACACACACACACACACACACACACACACACACCAGTAATCAGAGAGTAAAAATAGAAAATATTTACAGATTCTTGTATACAAATTTACCTTTCCAATACTTATCGATTACCATAAATATACAATCATCTCTAATTAGAATCCAACATTATCCTTTTTTCACTCTCCCATCGTTTCTGGGTCCAATTATACCACATATCCCAACCAGGGGTTTTGAAATTTGCTACCTAACATAGAGAGTTTGTATTTTCGTTCGATTTATTTTCTCTTTTTTTAAAAATGACTTTCAGGGTTATTAGGGTTTTAACATTCCTAAAGTGATCATAAACAAGCTGGAGACGAGCTCCAGATAAGGAAAAAGTTTGTTAGTACAAATTGGAGTCTGGTTTATCTCTTCTGGGAACCCCAAATAACCTTTCTCCTTACAATTACCGCCTTCCTGACATCAGACCTCACTTTAACGAACATGGGATGCATGTATGTAACATGTTTGCCTGCATGTAACTGATCGCCGATGCCAGTGATGGCTAACCTTTTTGCCGTCACGTGCCACACCCATAATGCAATGCCCCCCGCACGCCATGCCCCCTGCGCATGCGTGCGTGACCCCCCCATGCTTCTCCCACCCCCCGCACATGTGCGTGACCCCCCCACGCTCGCCACTCCCCCTCTGCACATGCGTGCGTGACCTCCCGCAGCCAGTGGTGAAATCCAAATTTTTTTACTACCGGTTCTGTGGGCGTGACTTGGTGGGTGTGGTGTGGCTTGGTGGGCGTGGCAGGGGAAGGATACTGTAAAATCTCCATTCCCTCCTCACTCCAGGGCAAGGTTACTGCAAAATCCCCATTCGCTCTCCACTCCAGGGGAAGGTTACTGCAAAATCTCCATTTCCACCCCCCACTCTAGGGCAAGGATACTGCAAAATCCCCATTCCCTCCCCACTCCAGGGCAAGGATACTGCAAAATCCCCATTTCCCCACCCACTCCAGGGGAAGGATACTGCAAAATCCCCATTCCCAACCCACTCCTGGGGGAAGGATACTGTAAAATCTCCATTCCCTCCCCACTCCAGGGAAGGATACTGCAAAATCTCCATTTCCTCCCAACTCCAGGGGAAGGATACTGCAAAATCTCCATTTCCTCCCGATCAGCTGGAACTTGGGAGGCCAGTCAGAATTTTTACTCCCGGTTCTCCGAACTACTCAAAATTTCCGCTACGGTTCTCCAGAACTGGTCAGAACCTGCTGAAACCCCACCTCTGCCCAGTCGGTATCACTTACAACAGCCAAAGCTGTTTCTGGTTTTAAATAGCAATTTTTAAAAACCATAACAATTTTGCTATAAAGCATTTGATAACAAAGGGGGAAATTGTTCTTACCTGTGTGACACGCCTCTTGCTCCACTCTGGATTTTCCAGGTTTTCTCAAAAACAAAAACTTTTCTTTTCTCTTGCTGCCCGCTTCCGAACAGGGTAGACTTTTGAGACTGGCAGCAATGATGCCACCAGGTGCTTCATATAACAATTCAGATCCAGGTTTACAAGACAAGAGAAGCTGGGGTGGGGGGTCCTTCCTGAACCAATGGGCCATATCAGGTGATCAGCATCGTCCCAGCCAGGTGCTTAAAACTAGCTGGGGAATTTTGGGAGCTGAAGTCTAAGAGGATCTTAAAGTTACGGTTGGACATTATTCCTGCTCTGGTTAAGTTCAGCAAATCCCGGCTAAGCGTACCCAGATTGAGGGCCTAACGTGGATCCCAACTGGTTCTTGCATCAAAGGTTCCGTTCAGTAAATTCAAGTAAGTAAAATCAAAACAAGGGGCCTCCTTTAATGTAACAGAGTCGGAAGGGACCTTGGAGGTCATCTAGTCCAACCCCCTGCTCACACAGGAGACCTGTACTAGGGATTCGAACCGCCGAACTGCCGACTTTTCTGATCGACAAGCTGAGTGTCTTGGCCACTGAGCCGCCTAATCAGGCTCCGGATTAAATGATGCCCACCAGGGACGGCACCAGGAGGTCCCTCCAGAAGGCACCCAAGTCTCTTTTCCGTCTTCTCCATCTCTAAATGAGCTGCCATAATCCTGGACAATCCTGGTCTTCTGCAACTACAAAGCCCAACAGCTTCGGTTCCGGGCCGGGTCTTCTCATTCCTTAGCCCCCCACTTCACTGATTTAAGCCTCTGTTGGCTGCTTCTAGCCCAGCCTCGGGGATTCAGGGGGGTAGACTGTGCTGGTCCAAGGGGTCTATTCACAATGAAGCTGCCTCTAGCCCAGCTTCAGGGGCTCAAGGGTAGACTGCACTCATCCAAGGGGCTCTATTCATAATGAGGCTGCCTCTAGTCCGGTTTTGGGAACTCAGGGGTAGACTGCGCTGGTCTAAGAAGCTCTATTCACAATTGAAGCTGCCTCTAGCCCGGTTTTGGGGGCTCAAGGGTAGAGTGCGCTGAACCAAGAAGCTCTATTCACAGTGAAGCTGCCTCTAGTCCAGCTTTGGGGGTTCAGGTGTAGACTGCGCTGATCCAATGGGCTCTATTTATAATGAGGCTGTCTCTAGCCCAGCCTCTGGGGTAGACTGCACTGGTCCAAGGGGCTCTATTCATAATGAGGCTGCCTCTAGTCCGGTTTTGGGGACTCAGGGGTAGACTGCACTGGTCTAAGCAGCTCTATTCACAATTGAAGCTGCCTCTAGCCCGGTTTTGGGGGCTCAAGGGTAGAGTGTGCTGAACCAAGAAGCTCTATTCACAATGAAGCTGTCTCTAGTCCGGCTTCGGGACTCAGGTGTAGACTGTGCTAATCCAAGGGGCTCTATTCCTTATGAGGCTGTTTCTAGCCCGGCCTCTGGGGTAGACTGCACTGGTCCAAGGGGCTCTATTCACAATGAAGCTGCCTCTAGCCCAGCTTTGGGGGCTCAAGGGTAGACTGCACTCATCCAAGGGCTCTATTCACAATTGAAGCTGCCTCTAGCCCGTTTTGGGGGCTCAGGTGTAGACTGCGCTGATCCAATGGGCTCTATTCATAATGAGACTGTCTCTAGCCCAGCCTCTGGGTAAACTGCACTGGTCCAAGGGGCTCTATTCACAATGAGCTGCCTCTAGCCCAGTTTCAGGGACTCAGGTGTAGACTGTGCTGATCCAAGGGGCTCTATTCCTTATGAGGCTGTTTCAGCCTGGCCTCTGTAGACTGCATTGGTCCAAGGGGCTCTATTCACAATGAGGCTGCCTCTAGCCGGGCTTCGGATACTCAGGGGTAGACTGCACTGGTCCAAGGGGCTCTATTCACAATGAAGCTGCCTCTAGCCGGGCTTTGGTGGCTCAGGGGTAGACTGCGCTGATCCAAGGGGCTCCATTCACACATTCTCTTACTCAATTCCTTGCCCGCGTGTTATCTCCTCCTTCCACCTTCGCTTTGCCCTTCGCAGCCCAGGGAGTGAGATTCCACCCCCAGCCTCGGGGTCCCGCTCTTCTGCCTGGCGCCGGCAGCCCCATCATCCGCAGCCGCTTTAATTACCGCTCGCGCGGCCGGAACGAGAGGCGGCTGGCGGGAGAGCCCGTTTAATCCTTCCGCTGCCTCGGCGCCTGAGCCGCGAGCCCGGGGGCTTGCAATTCCCCCTCCCCCAACCCAAAAAATCTAGGTCGAGGTGCAAACTCAGCTCGTGTGCATTTACTCGGCGGCGGCTATTTTATATATATATATAAAGCAAAGTGCTTTTTATATATAAAAAGCACTTTGCATATATATATGTATATGCACACGAGCTGAGTTTGCACCTCGATATATTTTGCAGCTAAACCATGAATATTAACAGATTAACAGTTAGAAGGGACCTTGTAGGTCATCTAGTCCAACCCTCCGCCCAGGCATGAATAAGAGGGGCTTTATCTGTGGGCGTGGCCTGTTGGCTGTGGCAGGGGAAGGATGCTGCAGAATCCCCATTCCCTCCCCACTCCTGGGGCAAGGATACTGCAAAATCCCCATTCCCACCCCATTCCTGGGGGAAGGATGCTGCAAAATCCCCATTCCCTCCCCACTCCTGGGGGAAGGATACTGCAAAATCTCCATTCCCACCCCATTCCTGGGGGAAGGATACTTACAAAATCTCCATTCCCTCCCCGCTCCAGGGAAAGGATACTGCAAAATCTCCATTCCCTCCCCGCTCCAGGGAAAGGATACTGCACATTCCCTCCCCACTCCTGGGGGAAGGATACTGTAAAATCTCCATTCCCTCCCTACTCCTGGGGGAAGGATACTGCAAAATCCCCATTCCCTCCCCACTCCTGGGGAAGGATACTGTAAAATCTCCATTCCCTCCCCACTCCAGGGAAAGATACTGCAAAATCCCCATTCCCTCCCCACTCCTGGGGGAAGGATACTGTAAAATCTCCTTCCCTCCCTACTCCTGGGGGAAGGATACTGCAAAATCCCCATTCCCACCCCACTCTGGGACCAGCCAGAGGTGGCATTTGCTGGTTCTCTGAACTACTCAAAATTTCCGCTACGGGTTCGCCAGAACCTGCTGAATAGCACCCCTAACTCCAACCCACACAACACTCTTGCACCTACTCCTAACCTACACACCCCCATGGGGCCTTCCTGACCAGTGCCATACCTCTCACGCACCCCCTCGTTCCCTCCCCCACCCAGCCACTGGGATCCTCTCCTCAAAGTCACTTTCAACCTAAGCAACTTTAAGACGTAAGGACTCCCAACTCCCAGAATTTCTCTAGCCAGCATGCTGGTTCCCACATCTTAAGGTTGCTGAGATTGGAGAACGCTGCTCCTCCGTTGGTTTTAAGCCCTTGGAAGAGGCTCCTCTCTGCAGCCTTGAAAGCAGAGGACGGGGATGAGAGACGGGGAAGGGCTTGGCTTCCCTCCAGCAAAGGGTAACGCTTAGGCAGGGCTGTCTTTCCCATAAACCTGGTTTGTTGGGAGGAGCATTTTTGCTCATGAAAGTGCAGTAAAGAAGCAGCTGGAGAGAAGAACAGGACCAGACAGCCAGTTGCAAAAGGAAGGAAAGCATCGCACAGCAAGCCAGGCCCCGTGTGTGTGTGCGCGCGCACGCGTGTGTGTGTACAGAGAACTCCTAACTTGGAGCTGCTGTGTGTCTCTTTTCTATAAACAGCCCCAACAGGATAGCAAATCCCTTCTGGCAACTGCCTTGGTGGCGCAGCAGACTAAAGTGCTGTTAAGTAGCACCAGCTGCCTGCAATTACTGCGAGTTCAAATCTCACCAAGGCTCAAGGTTGACTCAGCCTTCCATCCTTCCGAGGTAGGTAAAATGAGGACCCGGTTTGTGGGGGCAATAAGCTGACTTTGTACAAAAAAGAACACTGCTTAAGGGGGGCCAAAAGCCCTACTAAGCAGGTATATACAAAAGTACGAAGGCTATTGCTTAATGCATTGTAAGCCGCCCTGAGTCTCCGGAGAAGGGCGGCAGAGCCTGAGTGGCGCAGCAGACTAATGCTACTGTTAAAGGTAGTATTTAGCTTCCAGCTGCCTGCAATTACTGTGAGTTCAATTTTCACCAGGCTCAAGGTTGACTCAGCCTTCCATCCTTTCTAAGGTAGGTAAATTGAGGACCCAGTTTGTGGGGGCAATAAGCGGACTTTGTATAAAATATACAAAAGTATGAAGGCTATTGCTTAACGCATTGTAAGCCGCCCTGAGTCTCCGGAGAAGGGCAGCATATAAATCAAAAAATTAAATAAATAAATAAATATCAATTGAACCAATAAATCAACTATCATCCCAGAGAGGAAATGGAGGCAGCGGCTGCTACTATCTTCTTAAGAGGCTGAGTTTTCTCCAGGGCAGCCAAACCATTGAGGTCTCCCGCTTTGGGCAATTAGTCTCTCTGCCGGGCCATTCCGAGTTTGCCGATTTATGGCAGGATGCGATAATCCCGATTTATGGCAGGATGCGAAACCCGCACCCGGAGTGTGTGTGTGTGAGATGCCCACGTCACAAACCAGGTTGCAGGTGCAACGGCGACTTGTTTTTTTTTAAATTTTAACTTTTAATCCCTGCTGCCTGGGCCTTTGTCTCTCCCCCCCCCCCCCCGTGCCCCCCCCTCCCCCCAGGATCTGATGCCTCTCTAGTAGGCTACCCCGAGGCTCTGCCCAAAATTGTCACTGAACTGTAAAATTTCGTGTGGCCGAAGGGAAGTGGCTGAGCATCTCTTTTCAGTTTAAGATTAGATTAGATTAACAAAGTTGGAAGGGACCTTGGAGGTCATCTAGTCCAAACCCCCACCCAAGCAGGAGACCCTACTCCATTCCTGACAGATGGCAGTCCAGTCTCTTCTTGAAAGCCTCCAGTGATGAAGCTCCCACAATATCTGAAGGCAACTTCTGTTCCATCGGTTGATTGTTCTCGCTGTCAGAAAATTCCTCCTCATTTCCAGGTTGAATCTCTCCTTGATCAATTTCCATCCATTATTCCTTGTCTGGCCTTCAGGTGCCTTGGAGAATAGCTTGACTCCCTCCTCTCTGGGGCAGCCCCTCAAATATTGGAAGACTGCTCTCCTGTCTCCCCTGGTCCTTCTCTTCACTAGACTAGCCAGGCCCAGTTCCTGCAACCGTTCTTCGTATGTTTTATCCTCCAGTCCCCTAATCATCCTGGTTGCTCTTCTCTGCACTTAACTCCCTGTACTCTTGATTTCTCCTGGCAATTTCTCCGTGGAGGACCAACTTGAGTTGATGGTGCATCTAGCATCTCCCCTCTGCACCTACCGAGAATCCTGCATCCTTGAAAGGCCACCACAGACTCTCCCAACAGCGCCAGAAAAAAGCCAGGAAGAGAGAAATCTGTTATCCATCAAAAAAGGACATTTTATTTTAACCTCTTCTTGGGCACAAGGAGGGCCCTTATTCCTTCCTGCTTTGAAAACTGGTGGGGGGGGCGCTTAAAGGCACAGGAGGGTCTAAAGAAAACAGTAAACAGTAAACGAGGTGGGAGAAATGATGCGCCTTATAAGAGACACATGGAGGAAAGGCTCGGAAAGTTTATGAGGAAGAATGGGGGTGGGTGGGAAGTGGGGGTGAACTGGGGTTTTTTATTGGTGGCTGTGAGGGGGTGGGGGGTGGTGGCGTGGTCTGCACCCCCACTTCATCCCCCTAAATCCGTTTCCGAGTTCTGTGATGCTGTTCCTTCTGGCAAAAGATCTTTTGTTCCCCGGATGTCCCATTAAACCTCATCACTCTCGGCCTAAAAGAGGAAGAAAAGGCAAGGAAAATAAAATATAAATTTTAGGAACAGACCTATGTTGACCAGGAGGTGCTAAATAAGGCAAAATATCTTCTCTTTCCACCGAGCTGGCGGTGCCACACCTGGGCCCTTCCCACTGACAGTGGGAAGCGACATCTCGCTGGCACAAACGGCGACAGTTCCCCTGAGTGCGTGCAGAGTGACTTTCTCTCCCCCCCTCCCCCGCCCCTCAGCCCCGAGCGAGCAACCCACCACCTGGGAAGTGAAAAAGCGGAGATTCCTTTCCAGGACAGATGGCAAGGCAAGAACTCCCACGCAGGAGCGCCTGGCGGGTCGCCTATTTTGAGAGATGGAACGTGGTCTCGCGCGCCTCCGCTTAACGGCTTGCCACCGTCGGTGCTGGGAAACCATATGGCACGGGGAGAGGGGATGCAAGTGGCAAGCCCTGGTGAGAAACCGGAGCCCGATCCTGGGATGCATGGGAATTGATGGGTGGGTGTGGGGAGGCGGGGGGGGGGGGGGGGGCCGGGGCGGGGGGGGGGGGGGAGTGGGGGGGGGGGGGGGGGGGGGGGGGGGGGGGGAGTTGATAGGGGCAAGGGTCCTGCAAAATTGGATCATTCTGGGGAAGAGAATCTGGAGTGACTGTGGTCACAGCCATCAGGCAGGCTTTTTTTCACTTTAATGCCGTCCTCCCCCCCTAAAATGAGGAAGGGGCTCTGTTGGAATCAGGAGAGCAGCTCTGGCCAATCTTAGTGGCCACAGAAAAGTGGAGGTGGGAGTGATCCAAGGCAGTGGTTGGTTGTCTCCGGTTCGGACCGCTTCGCAAGACCCGGTAGTAAAACTGGCAGGAGGCCCCGCCCACCACCCCGGAAGTCATCATCAGCGATCTGCACATGTGCAGAAGCTTCTGCACATGCGCGTGAACGAGCGAAGCAAGCGCGTGCGCACGATCCCGTTGCGAACCGGTGGTAAAGGTAAGTAGAACCCACCCCTGATCCAGGGGTGAAATGCTACCAGTTCGGGTGAACCAGTAGTAATAAAAGCAACCAGTTTGGGCAAACCGGTAGTAAAAAAAAAAAAAGCTACCGGTTCAGGCAAACCGGTAATTAAAAAAAGCTACAGGTTCGCCCGAACTGGTATTTCCGATGATCAGCTGTGCTGTGAAATTTACATTCGTTAGAAAGCAGGAAATCCTACTTTTTAGCGAATCTAAATCGCACAGCATAGCTTTCTCCCCCCTCGCTGTCCTACTTACCTTCTTAAGTCTCCTTTTCCCGTGCGCAGCGTGCGTTTGGCACACACGGTGCATGCGCGTTCAACGTGCATTTGGCACACACCGCGCATGAGCGGCAGCGAACCAGTGGCAAAGGGTGGAGGATTTCACCTCTGGGTGGGTCTCTTGGACATGAGAGGCTGGCAAAACGTCCAAAGTTTGGCGCTCAGCCAGGAGAGACCCTTTTCCGTTGGCAAGTTCTCCGGCCCAGGACTAGTAACCGTGAACGCAAGATGGGCAATTTTAGCAGGAGATTCCCTTCCGTTTTGTGGAAAGCCGTGCCAAGGAATCGAGGGTGCTGAGGGTGACTGAATGAATGGCATAGGACAGGGCAGTGGTGAAATGTGAAATTTCTTACTACCGGTTCTGTGGGCGTGGCTTGGTGGGTGGTGGTGGTAATGTGACTGGGTGGGCGTGGCCAACTTTTTTTTTTTAAACTTTTAAAAGCATTTTTTCTACAACCTCTTCGGCTGAAAAAAAAATTGCCTTTAAAAGCCTCTGACGATCCCAGCTGAGTTGCCTGATCGTCAGAGGCTTTTTTTTTCCTAATTTTTAAAAGCATTTTTTTCGCCCGAAGAGGTTGTAGAAAAAATGCTTTTAAAAGTTAAAAAAAAAAAAGAGCCTCTGATAATCGCGCAGCTCAGCTGGGCATGGGGGGGGGGGCAGGGATTTTTGCTACCGGTTCTCTGAACCACCCACTGCTCTCGCTACCGGATCAGGCGATCCGGTTCGAACCAGGAGGATTTCACCCATTGGACAGGGCTGTCAAACTCGATTTCATTGAGGGTTGTGTTCGACCTTGCGGGGGGTAGGGGGGAAGCTGAGTGGGCATGGCCGGGGTGGGCATGGCCAGATCGACATCCTGCAGCCCTCTGCCAGCAAAAACGGAGCTCGGGAGAGCCGTGTGTAGCCCATGCAAGCTCCGTTTTCGCTGGCGGAGGCACTGCGGGTCGGTCCTTTGCGGTTTCCGGGGTGGCCCCGTGGACCATATCTAACCACCCGCCATGAGTTTGACACCCCTGGCGTAGGAGCAGCATGGATTCTTGGAGACACCTATGCCAGCCGTCGCCTATCAACTCCCTTCTGATTCTTTCCGATCTCCGCTGACCTGGCCCAAGGTATCCAGACAGGAGACAAATGACATCACTCCCCCCCCCGGCTCCTGATGAACGGGGCAGTCACCGGTCTGAGCCCCCTTGATTAGACCCACGCCATGAAGTCATTTCCTGCTGCCTCCCCACCCCCACGATTTTCTAGGCCTTCAGATGACTTCAGGCCATGCAGAGCAGTCCATCCGGGGTGAGTAAGTTCCTGACTAATAGAGTTAGCTGGGGGAGCTTCTGTTTTCCATCAGGTTTGCATACGAGGATGTTGGCGGCAGCTCAGCTCCTCAAACAAGGCTGGCAGCCAGGCCCAGAGCGGCACACGGACTGGCTGCGCGGTGGACAAGACTAGATCCTTGTGGATGGATCCTTTCTTTCCCGAAAGGCTGATGAAGCTGTTTGGATGAGAAGCAAAACGCCGCCTAATAATTCTTCTTCTTCTTCTTCTTCTTCTTCTTCTTCTTCTTCTTCTTCTTTCTTCTTCTTCTTCTTCTTCTTCTTCTTCTTCTTCTTCTTCTTCTTCTTCTTCTTTCTTCTTCTTCTTCTTCTTCTTCTTCTTCTTCTTCTTCTTCTTCTTCCTCTTCTTCGCCTTTTTCTCTTCCTCCTTCTCCTGTTCCTCCTCCTCCTCCTTCTTCTTTCTCTTCTTCTTCGCCTCCTTTTTCTTCTCCTCTTCCTCCTTCTCCTGTTCCTCCTCCTCCTCCTCCTCCTCCTTCCTTCCTTCCTTCCTTCCTTCCTTCCTTCCTTCCTTCCTTCCTTTCGTCTTCTTCTTCCTCCTCAAATAAAAAACAGTCCAGTTGCCTTTTTGAAGAAAAAAGCACCACCTTTGAGACCCCTTTGGTGGGTGAATCTTGGGTGGGTCGGGTTTCAGATTACACGGGAGCCTTTCCTAAGAGCCTTTCGACGCCTGGGATCTCGTGAAATCCACAGCTTGCGTATCGACAGCTGCCATCAACCCAACTCTTGGCCTGAGGGGTGTCCATGGGGTGTGGTCAAAGTCAGAATGGCCAGCCATGAGGTAGCCTTTCCATATCGCTTCCTGGTCCATTCACCCACCCACCCCAAACTCCCCCTTCTTTATTGTCCATGGCAATAAATTGAAGCTGAGGTTGTTTTGTCCGTGGGGGAGTCAAAAGACATCTCTCTCCCATTTTGTGTGTGTTGGGTTGGGTTGAGGAGAGGGGGGGGGAGAGAGAAGGAGAGAAAGAGAGGGGGAGGGGTTGTCTTCCTGGCTGGCAGGCAGCACCCAAGCCCCTGCCCCAAGGAACAGAATCTACACATGGGGCGGCCAGGGGAAGCCTTCTCGGTACTTTCTACAGGAAGAGGGGGGGGAGAGTGAAAGAGAGACAGTGAGAGGGGGAGGGAGAGAGAGAGTGAGTGAGTGAGTGAGAGAGAGAAAGGGAGAGAGGGGGAGGGAGAGAGAGATAAAGAGAGAGAGAGAGTGAAAGAGAGAGAAAGGGAGGGAGAGGGGGAGGGAAAGAGATAAAGAGAGAGTGTGAGAGAGAGAGAGGGAGGGGGAATGAGAGATAAAGAAAGAGAGAAAGAGTGAGAGGGGGAGGGAGAGAGAGAGAAAGGGAGAGAGAGAAAGTGAGAGAGAGGGGGAGAGGGAGGGAGAGTGTGAGAGAGATAAAGAGAGAGAAAGTGAAAGAGAGAGAAAGGGAGGGAGGGAGAGAGAAAGAGTGAGTGGGCGAGAGAGAGAGAAAGGGAGAGGGGGTAGAGGAGGGAGAGAGAGAGAGAAAGTGAGGGGGAGGGAGAGAGAGAGAGAGAAAGGGAGAGGGAGGGGAGAGAGGGGGAGGGAGAGAGATAGAGAGAGAAAGAGAGTGAGGGGGAGGGAAAGAGATAAAGAGAGTGAGTGAGAGAGAGGGAGGGGGAGAGGGAGGGGGAATGAGAGATAAAGAGGTAGAGAGAGAGAAAGAGAGATAAAGAGAGAGAGGGAGAGGGGGAGGGAGAGAGAGAGAAATAGTGTGAGTGAGAGAGAGAAAGAGAAAGTGAGAGGGGGAGGGAGAGAGAGAGAGAGAGAGAGAGAAAGGGAGAGAGAGAGAGAGAGACGCAAAGTCACCCGGTGACTTTTTATGGCCAGCTGGGACCTGAGTACGAAAGACACCGAGATGTGACCGGCTATACGGGGATATCAGCAAAGAGAATATGGAAATCATTCTCAGACATTATTTTATTGTTTGTTTGTGGCTGTGGATTAAGGGGTTAAAAGCTTCTCGGTTTCAGTGAGGTCCTGAAAACCAGTCAAAGGCGCCCTCTTCTTCCCCCCCCCCCAGGAAAAATTAGTCCAATTATTTGGAGGAGGGTTTGTGGAGGATGTTATTATCGCTATAATTTAGTTATGGCCGGCAACCAGCTGGCAGCACAAATAATGCAAAGCTACAGGAGGAAACAATAAAACTTTTACGGCAGTCATTTGCAAAACAGCGAGTCGCAATAGGAATACGAAGGAGGAATGTAGAGGTGACCCAAAGGTGCTTTTTTTCCAAGAGGCAACTGGACTTCCTGATTTATTTATTTATTTTTCTTTTGAAGACGTTTGGCTTCTCATCCAAGAAACTTCTTGAGCTCCGGCTGGATGGTGGGGAAATGGAAGGATTTCTATTCCTTGCAGACAAGCTGGTCATTTGCATCCTTTTAGAGAGCAGTTGAGGCGACTTGGAGATTTGTCTGGGTCTTCAGTTATCCCAAAGGTGATTTTTTTTTTCAAGAGGCAACTGGACTTTCTGATTTTTCTTTGAAGACGTTTCGCTTCTCATCCCAGGAGCTTCTTCAGCTCTGACTGGATGGTGGGAAATGGAAGGATTGATACTCCTTGCAGACAGCTGGTCATTTGCATCCTTTTAGAGGGTCCTTGAAGCACTTGGAAGTTTATCCGTGTCCTCAGGGGGTCACCTGAGTGGTGCAAATGGTTCTTGTAGTCTGCAATTTTTTTCCCTCTGGGAATTCATTCCTTCTCCCACACCCTCTGAAAGGATGCAAATGGTGTGGGAGTAAGAATGGATTTCCAGAGAGAAAAATGGCAGACCACAGGAACAATTTTCACTACTCAGGTGAAAAAAAGAAAAGTTTTATTTGAAAAAAGCACTGAAAAAAAATGACCGTTTTTCAGAGTTACGACCTTTGTAGCGTTCCCCACAGTCACGTGATCAAAATTCAGACGCGCGGCAGCTGATTCGTATTTATGACGGTCCCAAGCTCATGCGGTCCCCTTTTTTGTGATGAGCAAAGTCAATGGGGAAGCCCGATTCACTTAACAACCGAGTTACTAACTGGTCAACTGCCGCGATTCACTCAGCGGCTGAGGCAGGAAAGGTCGTAAAACGGGGCAAAAAAACCCCGCTTAACAAATGCCTCGCTTAACGACAGAAATCTGGGGCTCGGCAGTGGTCGTAAGTCGAGGCCTATTTGTAGATAAGGTGGAGAGTGATCAGAATCAGTAAGCAGGATGCAGTTTTCTGGGGCAGGGGTCTCCAACCTCGGCCACTTGAAGACTTGTGGACTTCAATTCCCAGAATTCCTCAGCCAGCTTTGAAGCTGTTGAAGTCCACAAGTTTCCACAAGCAAAGTCCACAAGCTTTGCTGGCTGAGGAATTCTGGGAGTTGAAGTCCACAAGTCTTCAAGTGGCCAAGGTTGGAGACCCCTATTCTGGGGGACAGGAATGAATAGCAGAGAATGATCCGACTCCAAGATTTCTCCAGCGCTCTGACCCACTGCAAAAACAGGTTACAAAACCTCCCGAACAGAAAGGCCGAACGTCAGAACAAAGCGAGGCTTGTCTCAAAGTTTGGAAGCCGGTGCAATTTTTTCCCCGTCTTATAAAAAAATAAAAAATAAAATTCCCCAAATTCAAGAGGCCGGGGGCTAAAGTAGGATCGGCATAGCAATCTCAATCCCACGTACAGTACGCTGTCTGATTCCATCTTTTGGCACGGTAAAAAAAAAAACCTGGAGGAAGAATTCTAAATCGGGCCAGGAATTCAACCCCACCAGCTTCTCTCGATCGTTTCTGAAGCCGACCCTGTTTTTTTAAAAAGGTCTGAGAAAATCATAGGGGCCAGACAGACCTTCTAGGACCATGATAGCGAACCTACGGGGCACATGCCACAGGTGGCATGCGGAGACATGTCACCTGGCACGCCAGCTTTTAGCTCCGGGAGTCTGTGGAGGCTGGGGACAGCAGAAAACATCACTTCCTGTCCAACTGGAAGTTGAGAAATGGGCCGTTTGAGGCCTCCGGAGGACCACTGAGGGGGTGGGGAAGGCTGTTTTCGCCCTCCCCAGATGCATAGAGAGGATCTGGAGCCAAGTGAGAAAGAAAAACGGGCCATCAAGTGCCAAAAGCGGTGTGTGTGTGTGTGTGTGTCGCGCGTGCATGCATGGGGCAGGGTGCATAGAATTATGGGTGTGGGCACTCATGCGCACGAACCTCCTCTGCCCCCCCCATTCCTGGCACATGATGGCAAAAAGGTTAGCCATCGCTGTTCTAGGAAGAAAATTCACATCACGGGTCCGTAGAATCGGGGATGGTAATGAAGAGTTGGAAATTCCGCTCCTTGGCCAACGCAGGAATCCATATTGAATGTTAGTGCAAATAACGGTCATTAAAGGGGGATAAAAATTTAAATAAATGCCACCTCCACAGACATTTCTTCCATCGTTCAATAGTAAGACATTGTTCCTGAGCTCCAACTGAATCCTACGTCCTTCTTTCTTTCAACCCACTTGCTTCAGTCTCACAGACCAGGAACAAGACGCGGTAGCCTCCAGAAATATCAGCCCCACCTCAAGGTGAAGAGGTTGTGTTTCCAACACAACCGGGCCAGTTCACATCCAAGGACTTGGACTGTAGTGTTTCCAATTCTGTCGGTTTTCCAAACATACCTATTGGTACACCTTCAGGAAGCCAAAACTGGTCCTTTAGCTTCAAGGACCTGTTTTTTGGTCAACCGTGTCCGATTCTTGATATGTCCTACAGCCATGACATATGGCTACAGCTCAGGAATTCTGGGAATTGAAGGCCAGGAGACAGGAAGGGGTGGGACCAGCCAGCACCAAACTGGCCCGAACCGGCTGAATCCCACCACTGCCAATTTCCCTCCCCTCGCCTCCAAAACCTAAAATAAAAACAAATCTGGCATTTTTGACCTATTTTGTTCTGGTTGGCTGGGAGGGGGGGAGGGCGCTAACTAATGCTTCCTTTCGGAGTAAGTGATGAAGCCGCAGCCTGACCTTGGAACCTTTTTGTAAACGGCGGAAGGAACGGAAAGTACGCAGGGGTGTATTTCGCTGCAGACCAGCATGCTTCGCGCTTCCATTTCTTGGCTGGCTGCTGAGGCCCAGCAAGGATCCAAGCAAAGCCTTTTGGGCCTGACTTGGAGCAAAGGGTCTTGGGTGGGCCGGCCCGCTCTGCTCCTTCCCAATCCTGCAAAAAAGGGTGGGCTTTTTGCCACCAGCTGGGGTGGGGGTGTAATGTGCAATTAGCCACAGACAGTTGGAAACTGGAACTGCAGCTGCCAGGGCTTTGCTCTGTTCCAAGGCTGAATCAGAATATTTGTTGCCCGGAGCAGAATATATTCCAAATGGCACCCAGCACAAACATATGTTAACACATACATGCATGCACACACACACACACTCATTAGGACACTTGTTCACCCGTGCAGCGGAGGGGAGGAGGGTTGTGCAAGGGACGTTCCTCAGCCTAGCGCTTGGGGGTTTCTCCCCTCTCCCCTTTTCCTGCCTTTTGTGCCCTCCCCCCCAAATGCTCGACAAGCTCTGGCTCTGACGTTTCGCCCTGGTTTTTTTGCATGCGATGCAAGGTATGGAACCAGTGGTGGGATTCAAATCATTTAACAACCGGTTCTCTGCCCTAATGACCAGCTGGGTAGGCGTGGCTTGGTGGTCATGTGACCGTGTGGGTGTGGCTAACTCAATGTCACTCACGTTGATGTGTGCTTCGCCTTAGCTGTTACAATGTAATAAGGGTTAACCAGAGGCAGTTTCTGTAAGCAGGACAATAAAGATTAGGCTAGAAACACCACCAGAATGTTTCCTTCCTGCCTTCCTTACAAGATTAGCCCTGTAAAGTGGAAAAAAACAAAAGGAGATTTCTTCGAAACAACCGGTTCTCCGAACTGCTTAGAAAATGAACAACCGGTTCTCCTGAATAGGTGCGAACTGGCTGAATCCCACCACTGTATGGAACATTGCAAGGGTGGACAGGAGGAATTATTTCAGTGGCAGGTTCCTCTTGGCTTTCCCCCACGGATGTTTAGCTGTATGGGGATGGGTGGGTGGATCTAACTCAAAGCTCTGGAGGCTGCACAGGAAAGGTGGCTCTCCCAGGGCTGGGATTCAGCCGGTTTGGACCGGTTCAGGAAAACTGGATGTTAATTTTAATCTGGTTTGCCGAACCGGTAGTTGCAATGACTGGCTTACCCCGTCACCCCACCGCTCCCCTCACAGGAGTCTCCATGCAGCCCATTTTGGATGCCAGGCAAGTGTAGGGCCCATGCGGAGGCTCTGGGAGGGCAAAAAACAGGCCTACTGTAAGTTCCGGAAGTCCGGAAATGGGCCCGTTTCCGGCCTCTGGAGCCCAGGGGAGGCCGTTTTCACCCTCCTGGAGGCTCAAGGAAAGCCTCTGGAGCCTGGGGAGGGCGAAAACGCCCCCCCGCCGCGTTGCAGGAGGCCGAGTAGGCCACACCCACCATGGCCACGGCCAGCCAGCAACCGAACAGAGAACCGGTTGTTAAAATTTCTGAATCCCACCCCTGGTTCCACCTCCCACGAAAACTACCTGCTAGCAGGTTAATTGGAGCCAGCCTTGCGACAGCAGCTCCTGCCACTTGACGTAGGTTTGGGCAGCCAAGTTCTTCAGCTTGGTCCGGTAGAGGAGAGCGGGGTCCTCGCGGAGGCTGCTGCTGATGTGCTGCTGCACCTGGAGGCAAAGCTGCTGGAGGTGGCCCTGTGGAGGGTGGGGGAGAAAGAAAAGAACAGCGGAGACGAACCGTGTAAGAATTCATCAGGGAGCTACGGGAGAAATGCGACAGGAGCAAAGCTAACCTGGACTGAATATCAGGTGTTGCATTTTAGGGAATGGAGAAGGACTCAATCTGTGCCAGCTTGGTGAGGTAGTCCAGACAGGAAGCCCCCCCAGATGAACTACCGTATTTTTCAGATATTAGACACACATTTTTCCCTCCTAAAAGAGGCTGAAAATTTGGGTGCAACTTATACTCCAAATGTAATCCCGCGTGTGGTGCCCAAAATGGCTACCAGGAACAGCTGCTGCCTTCTCTTACTCCTTCCGTGCTTCGCCTGCTTTAGTCCCTGGAGCTCTCGCCGATGATCAGCTGTGCTTTTGAAGCTGTTTTTTTAGTTCCAACCAGCCCCAACCTCAAAACCAGCAAATGAACTAATGTTCTGAAGCTGACCAGGCTAAGGACGCTAGCCAGATGAATATCTGGTAGGCAGGATTTCCACCCTCCCCTAAGGTGCGCCTTATACTCCGGGGCGTCTTATACTCCGAAAAATACAGTAATTCTACTTTATTTTAAGGTTACATGAACAGAACCTTGCAAATCTGAAAACACATCTCTCCCACCCCCCACCTTTACAATCTAAGAAACTAGGGAGGGTCCCTTCTGAGATCTTTGCCAGGCCCTCATTCCTTCTGCGGGACACAGCTGCCACTTGTCTGGCCTCTTGTCAGGTATGCAGCTCTTCCTCCTGTCTCCCAAAGTCATTCCCATATTCCCATTACAATCTGAAATCCCCCCCGTCTCCCACCTGAGCCCTCTAGATGTGGCCGGCTGGCTACAACCCCCAGAATTCCTAGCCAGCATAGCTGGTTTCAGTAAGCGAGAGGAGCGTGGGTTTGGTACCTCACTTGCAAAGTGAAACAATGCACGAATTAAGGTGAATACTTGTATATGTGTTCCAGGTTCATATTTGCAGTGATCCAATCTGGGTTGGTCGCCGGGAGCAGAGGTTTTGTCTTTTGAGTTTTTGGAGTTGTAGTGGAGCCCATCCTCAAGAAACTTCTCTTTAGTAGAGTGTGTGTCTGCTAGAGAGAAGTAGTTCCTTGAAGATGGGCTCCCGCATGAGTCTGAAAGCTCAGACGACCAAACTTCTGGTCCAGGTGACTGATCCAGGTTGGATCCTGAAAGGATACGAAACAGAAATATTTGTGCTTTGGTTTTAACGAGCTGTCGAGAAAGGCCAAACTACCTGTTGTACACATCGCTCCAGTCACTCGACGTGCAGGACTGAATTAACTCATTTTCTGGGTTGAACTTGCACAGCTGGCCAAGTCGCAAAACCCTTAATTAAGCATGCCATTAACTTAACATTTGTGCTGTGATTGTAATTGCTATTGTTTTCCAGACCCGGCTAAATGTATTGTAAAGGTCTTAAGTAAGGGAACTTTAGCAGAAATATTTGTATCTCACGTGGGTTCTTGACCTCTTCAATTTCACTTTCTCTCTCTCTTTTTAATTTTACTTATTAAATCTGTGTATAGCCTTTCATCTCACAACTGGGACTCTGGATGGTGCACACAAGTCCTGTTTAAACAAATCTCCCATGGGAACATATGCGAGAGAGCATTTTCCTGCCCTCCACTCTCCTTCCTTTGGCTGGGTTCACACAACTGATGATGCCATAAATCTATGTTAAAAAGGTAAAGGTTCTTCCCGCACATATGTGCTAGTCGTTCCCGACTCTAGGGGGCGGTGTTCATCTCCGTTTCAAAGCCGAAGAGCCAGCGCTGTCCGAAGACGTCTCCGTGGTCATGTGGCCGGCATGACTCAACACCAAAGGCGCACGGAACGCTGTTACCTTCCCACCAAAAGTGGTCCCTATTTTTCTACTTGCATTTTTTACGTGCTTTCGAACTGCTAGGTTGGCAGAAGCTGGGACAAGTCACGGGAGCTCACCCCGTTATGCGGCACTAGGGATTTGAACTGCTGAACTGCCAACCTTTCGATTGACAAGCTCGGCGTCTTAGCCACTCAGCCACCGTGTCCCACAAATCTATGTTAACAAGCCATAATTGTGGCAAAGCCCCAATAAACCACATTCCACCTTCATGCAATGGCCTGGCATGCAATAAACATGCTAAGGTGCTGGTTGGCTTCCCAGCATGTGCTCAGCCGCAAACTCCCCAGCCCTGTTTGAGTCTAGACCAACATTTCCTGCGAGAGCCCTCTGTTAAGCGCCTCTCAGTCATTAGCTGCAAACTACAATGCCACATCAATTTTGCGCCTTCCCCCAAGACCCACAGATGCCCTGAGCCAGCATTTCTCCCCTTCGGTGAGTTGTACAAGCAAGCTGGCTCCAGTGAAGCTGTGAAAGGGAAATTTATGCTGCCCGCAAAATTGAGCATCTGCCAGGCTAAATGTCATGCACTGTGTACGTATTATTCCAATATATGGAATCCTATATGCATATATTTTCCTAACGTGAGATTTGCTGTCTAAAGTTGGTCTGAACACAGCCTTTTATTTTCCGAGGGTAGTTTTCCTGCTGTCTCCTGACCCTGGTCCCCCATCTCACCTGCTCTCTTGGAGATGCTGGCTTGATTCCCACAACCACGTTGGCTAATACCAGGAGGTTGTAGCAAAGGTAACAGGCCTACAAGCGAGAGAGAAAGAAAGAGATCAGTTAAGCAGAGAGGCAGATGCTCCTGCGGACTTCGTGTCTCCTTCCCTTTTGGGGCAGTCAGTGGTCCAACCCTCCCAACAGTCATCTAAGCTAAGGAGATGGAGCAGCAGGTCCCCCATATCTCATTTCTGGCACCCAACATCTTTGGTTCCCAGCCATCCTTTGACCACAGGAGGGGAAAATGGAATACCAGTTGTCTGGCAACCAGCTATCTCTTGGCCCACTTCTTCTGGGCAGCACCCCATCAGTGGCTTACTCTGAAGGCCCAAGGAAAGCATCAGGGGTGGGCTTCAAAAATTTTAGTAAGGGGTTCTCTGCCTGGTTGCTGGGTGGGTGTGGCCATGGTGGGCGTGGCCTAGTCGGCTTCTTGCACCAAGACGGGTGGTGGTAGTGGCACTTTTGCCCTCCCCGGGCTCCAGAGGCATTTCTTGAGCCTCTGGGAAGGCGAAAATGGCTTCCCCAGGCTCTGGAGGCCCTCTTTCCGGCCTTCCTGAATTTCTGGTAGGGCCGTTTTTCGCCCTCCCCGAGCCTTCGTGTGCACCCTGCACTTACCTGCATCCAAAACGGGCTGCGTGGGGACTCCTGGGAGGGGCAGGATCAGCCAGGAGTGGGATGTGGGGGTTCTCCGAACTGCACAGAATCTTAGCTAGAGGTTCTCCCGAACCCCTGTGAACCCCCAGTAGCCCACCCCTGGAAAGCATGGAAAGAACCTGCTTGATGTTCAGATAAAGCAACTTCGGAGTGGTGTGAAACTCTTGGGTCAATATTTTCTTTAACCCAGGAGTGGAAATCTTTTTGGCCTGGGGATCATGCTTTCTGTAGGTGCCTACTCTGGTATGTGTGTCCATGGGGGGTTGAAGGGTATAGGGGGTCTGCAACTAGGCCAAGAATGCCCCCCTTCTATCTCACTTTTGTGTGTTCTGAATGGCATCTGCATTCTGCTCTCCCCCATCTTGCATCCTTGGCAATGGGAAGTGTTCTCCAAGCTGCACAGCTTGGTAAGGATGGGGGAAATGAATCTACGGCCAATCATAGTCCGGGATGGACTCTCTCTTCGTTTCTTTAGCCTGGACCAGTGTTTCTCAACCTTGACCATCAAACTGGTTGGGGAATTCTGGGGGTTGAAGTCCAGAATTCAGAAGAATGGGACAATCTTCAAGTTGCCAAGGTTGAGAAACGCTGGTCTAGAGCAGGGGTCTCCAACCTTGGGAACTTTTAGGACCTCCCAGGATTCTGGGAGTTGAAGTCCACAGGTCTTAAAGTTCCCAAGGTTGGAGACCCCTGCTCTAGAGGAGTAAAGGTAGAAGAAAGGGAATGATGCTGTCACGATGGTGGTCAACTACAAGAGGTTAAGATCAAATTGATGGAGGACCAGAGAGCTGGAGTCCCACTATTCACTAGACATCATTGGACTACTCAATCCCAGCTTAGACTAATCCGATGAGCTGCGTGTGATTCCAACTACTTGGAGAGGGTGAGGACAGCTCATCCAGAGACAAAGATTTGGAGATGTGATTCGGCTGCTGGCACCACTCAAGAATGATCCCGGGGGCAGAAGAGTCATGGAACTGACTAACATTGGCTTCTCTCTCAGCCATGTCCACCTCACTGGGGTGTCGCTGTGGAAGGAAGCATCCCCACCTTCGTTAAGCTGGGGATGAAAAGCTAGTACATCAGTAAGGGTCTGGTGGCTCAGCAGACTGATAGCATTGTGATTAACACCAGCTGTCTGCAATTACTGTAAGTTCGAATCTCGGCAGGCTCAAGGTCGACTCAGCCTTCCATCCTTTCTAAGGTAGGTAAATTGAGGACCCAGTTTGTGGGGGCAATAAGCTGACTCTGTATAAATATACAAAAGGATGAAGGCTATTGCTTAGCGCATTGTAAGCCGCCCTGAGTCTCCGGAGAAAAGTAACAGATGCTGCCAAGCTTTTATTTGTTGAATTTATGCAAAACGAATAATCAAAATATATTTCCGAGAACAAGGTCAAGATGTTCTCAAATCAGACTCCAGTCCCGATAACTTCATGGACACACAACTCACAACTTTCTTGTTAGCATCATGAAAGGGACTTGCCTTTTTAGTTTTCCAGTCTGGCCTCCCACCCAAAGCTTTCCGGGCACCCCCCACCCATCCAAGGCCTGGCCTGACCTGACCTTGCTTAGCTATCCAAACCCAAACAGGTTCAACTGAAGCCACGTAGACCCAAAACAAGATAGATAAGGGGAAGCCTTGAATAGCATTCTGGCCTGTGTTTATTCTTTATTTAAGAGGACGGGGAGGCTGCCCCGATTTCACGACTGCACAAATTGTACGCGAGCAGATCTATGCAGATGAATAACTTCATGCCGAAGGGGAAAAAAAATATACAAATAATAATTAAAAATGGCAGAAAAGCTCATGCTGATAGAGGTGCACCAAAATACTCCAGGCCTGGAGTCTGCAATCTGAGGCTCTGGAGCCGCATGTGGCTCTTTCATCCCTCTGCTGCGGCTCCCTGTCACTCAAAATATGTATCACAACCGCCAATGTGCGACACCCGCCAGCACATGATTTATTGAGCTTTTCGACCCATCTTTTTTTTTTTTTTTCCCCCGGAGTTCAAAATGTTTTTGTTGCGCGCAGAAATAAAAATGTGTTTTCTCTGAAGCAGGTCATTGATTTAATAAATGCAACACACTATCGTTTTTTTTTTATAAAGGTAAACAAATAACGATATATGCAGCGTTATCTTCATTTTAGATGTCAAAAGGGTTTTTGTGGCTCCCGGTGTTTTCTTTTCTGTGGGAAACGGGTCCAAATGGCTCTTTGAGTGTTTAAGGTTGCCGACTCCTGCTTTAGGCCCAAACAATGACTAACTGGTCTAGAGATGATAGGAGGTGTGTTTTTATGTGGGTTTGTCTGAAACAGGCTAGAATTCTAGATAATCTCCACAACCTGGTAGTCCAAGGGATGGCGCAAGGGTTGTGCTCCCCATCGACTTTCCCTCACAGAAACTTTCCCATCACCCTGGGCTGAATCACGAACCATTTCTCAACAGACCAGTTTTTAATTTTAATTATCCCTACGCAGGTCAGCTTACGATAGCTCTAATCCCAAGAAGGCTATCCCAGATCCTAAGTGTTCAGTTCAGTCATGAAGAAAGAATATATTTTTTTCCTCCAATGGAGTGGAACAAAAATGAACACTTGCTCTCTGCAGATTTATAGCCATTCGCAAACTGGGAATTTTGAAGTTGGTGTTTTCTCTCTCTTTTATATGTTTTTATGCGTGTGTGTGTATATACCAGTATATATATATCTATACATGCATATGTATACATAACAGTAACAGAGTTGGAAGGGACCTTGGAGGTCGTCTAGTCCAACCCCCTCCTCACACAGGAGACACGTATTAGGGATTTGAACCGCCGAACTGCCGACTTTTCTGATCGACAAGCTCAGCGTCTTAGCCACTTGAGCCACCTAGTTCAGGGGTGGGCAACTATGGCCCTTTTATGACTTGTGGACTTCAACTCCCAGAATTCCTGAGCCAACCATCTTAGCTCAGGAATTCTGGGAATTGAAGTCCACAAGTCATAAAAGGGCCATAGTTGCCCACCTCTGATCTAGTTGATTCTCTGGAAAAATTCTTACTATTTATACATTAGAGAATAAGATTTTTTTCCAGAGAATGAAACATATATATTTAAATTATATATAATTATATACACATACACACAAAAAAACTCACACGTATATATGTATATATATACACAGACACAGACATGTATATATTTTTTTTCCCAGGGAATGAAACATCAAGACAGTGAGACTGAGAGAAAAGGAAGGAAGGGAGGGAGGAGAGAGAAAGGGAAGGGAGAGAAGGAAGGAAGGAAAAGAAAGAAGGGAGGGAGGGAGGCAGGAGACAGACAGGGAAGGGAGAGAAGGAAGGAAAAGAAGGAAGGAAGGAGAGAGAGAGAAAGGGAAAGGAGAGAAGGAAGGAAGGAAGAAAAGGAAGGAAGAAGGAAGGAGGGTGGAAAGAGGGAAGGAAGATAGAAAGGAAAGAAGGAAGGAAGGAAAAGAGAGAAAGAGTGTTTCTCAATCTCAGCCACTTTAGGATATCAATTCCCACAGTTCCTTAGCCGGTCAATATCACCCAGTCAATATCATCTAATTCAAGACGTCCAGCTGGGCACCTCAGTTAGTACAGTATAATTATTCCTCCAGTGGAAATTAGAGGGTGCAAATTAGAATGAGATGCCAAGAGAAAGTGGCTGGTTGAAGGCCACCCAGAGAGTTGGCTTGTTCCAAAACGAGAGAGCCGCAGAAACTAAATATATCTCGGCTCCGGTTTATCTACTACCCTGGACGCCATCTATGGCTCAAGGTTCTTCTACCTGTTGTTTTCCTATCTTTCAGTTAAAGGATTTTAATTATCCGGCTGGCAGGCGATTGTATGACGTTCTTGGGGATAAGCTGGAACATCTATAATTCTAATTTTTTTTTATTAAAAAAAAATTCGAGCAAAATCTTGGCTCATTAACTTAAAGCTCTTCCTGGCAAATGCTAGGTGGTAGACACGAGTATTTAATAAAAATTTACCGAGGAGCGAAGGAGTAAATATCATACCTAATTGAGTATAAAACAACCGAATATTTCATAGGGGAGAAAATGGAACGATGCCCAGCAATGTAATTGGTGGGAGGGGGGGGGAAATACGAGGCTATAAAATGGGGGAGAGAAGGGTGGGAGGTGTTTTCTAAGTTTCACACCAGAACAAAGGCTGATTTCGTGTTTTGGATGTCGGCGGAAGACTTGGAGAATTTGAAAGCAAGAGTGGATCTACGGAAAGCTGCAAAGAAGCTATTCCCATGGCCCTGTTGGAGCCGGAGTCCGCAGAGGACGACGAGCCGGAGCTGGGGCTGACGACGGTCGAGTGGGTGAACTTGTTGGCTTCGGAGAAACGCGGGGAGGAGCAGGACGAGGCAGTCCCGGGTCCCTCGGGCTTGGGACGGCTTGCCAGCAGGGAAGAATGAGGGCAAGATGACCGAGAGAGAGGAGGGGAAGAGAGGGCAGGCAGTGGAGATGAGGAGAGAAAGAGCTGAGGCGATGAGCAAGGACTGCCCCTCCTGATCCCCGAGCATGGAGAGTGGAGAGGAGGCAGGAACAGCGCAGGCCGACCCGATGACTCAGGAAGAGAGCAACCCGCCCCTCTTCACAAGGCACACCTGGGGACTGAGACTTAAGGAGACACTGTGGGGAGGGCGTTTGTCAGGAACAAGTGCTGAATTCATGGAGTTTTGTGTGCCGTTGTTGACGTCTGAAGTTTGCTGGACTTTATCTTTGCCTTGGTCCTTTGCTTCGTGGACTCATTGCCTTGTTCCCTTGTCCCACTGGACTTCTAACTCCTCCCTCGGGCTCAGCATGGTTATCTCCTGCACTCTTGTCAGTAATAATTGTGTATGTGTGTGTGTGTAAAACCTGAGACAGGTAGAAAAGGTTGGCAGATAGGTTGGTAGGTAGGTGGTAGATAGACGAATATAGCTTTTGAGTTCTGCTAATATTGCCAATACTGTACGATATACTATAGCACGATATTTGCAATATTGTACTGTGTATTCATTATTCAGTGGACTTACTCTCCTCTGAATTTGCCATTAGAAGGCGTGAAGATGCTGATAGAGAACGTCTTGTAAGCAGCTGTTCTAGCTGTGTTGAGCCAAATAGATCATGAAAATGGGAATTGCAAAAAAATAAAATAAAAAAGAATTAATACTCTGTGGCCCTCTCACAAAATCTGTAACCTTCTGGAATCTGAGAAGGGGGTTGTAGCTCCTGATTTTTATTTTTATTTTTGTGGGCTGCTCATCCCCGAATCCTGGACAGGTGGTCCTGTCCAGATCAAAAATGAAAGCCGATTTGGAAGAGTTAGGAACTCTCGTCTTTAACAAGGCATTTTAGAGTAACTCAATCGTGGGTCAGAAATTCAAGATGGTTCACGATTATTTAACTGCCGAGGTAGGTAGGAACGCTATCTTGCAAAAAAAAACCCAAATGCAAAATATTTTTTTTCCGCTGTCTTCAATTCTGGGTAGAAATTTGCAGAACAGAGGAGAGAGAGAGGGGGGGAGGGAGGCATTTAGAATCCTTTCATGTGTGTGTTTGCCAGGTATGTAAATTATCCTGACATTAAGCCATTTATTTCCTTTCTAATTTATGCAGACCTGGGGAAGGGAAGATGGCCTGTCTGAAGGGCTGCGTGTGGCTTGGAGGGGCTCGGCCCTACTTGGTAATTAAAAGGAAGGTCTTTCGTCCCAATTTCCATGTTGGTCTAATGAGACTCTGAATCCATCAGCCGTGGTTCGGGGAGGCACAAATCAATTCCGATGTCCTCTTGTGATGCAGGTAAAGCTGACCCTGCCTGAACCCTCGTTGCTCAAAGGGGTTTTGATGTAGTGTCCAAATCTTTACTGTAAGTCTGATCCATTTTACCAGCGCCGGGCCTCGGAGGATTCCCGTCAGCTGGTGAGACAAGTGCTTATTAATCAGCCTTCCCTTCCCTTCCCTTCCTCGTGGCTGTAACAACAGAACGTCTGACGTAAATTTGCAAATTTGGAGCAGTTAATAAGGATGAGATATGAGGGGCCATTTTAAAGGTTGAGAGATTTCCACTTTAAAAGTAAACCGGTTTATGGAGGAGTGCGTTTTCTTGGCCAGGAACCTATTTCAACTGACTTTTATGATCCATGGACTTCAATTCCCAGGATTCCTGATCTCTTTTATTCGGGGTGGAGTCGGGGCAACTGAATGGAGCTGAGCCAGAGGTGGGGTTTCAGCAGGTTCTGACCAGTTCTGGAGAACCGGTAGCAGAAATTTTGAGTAGTTTGGAGAACCGGTAGTAAAAATTCTGACTGGCCCTGCCCCCATCTATTCTCTGCCTCCCATGTCCCAGCGGATCGGGAGGAAATGGGGATTTTGCAGTAACCTTCCCCTGGAGTGGGGAGGGAATGGAGATTTTACAGTATCCTTCCCCTGGAGTGGGGTGGGATTGGGGATTTTGCAGTATCCTTCCCCTGACACGCCTACCAAGCTATGCCATGCCATGCCACGCCCACCAAGCCACACCCACAGAACTGGTAGTAAAAAAATGTGAAACCCACCACCGAGCTGAGCATTTGCTGTCTGGATGCCCTTCCTGACACCCCTGTGGAGTTCGCAGCAGATATTTTCTCCTTGCACCTTCCTAGAGAAACATCTGCCGCTGCCTAGGATTGAACTCTCAACCTTCAGAGTTGGAGGCGAGCGTCTTCACCTCTGAGCTGCCGCGCCGCTTGTGTGGGTGCGCCACAAATAATTAATGATAATATAAACTCTGTTTTCTGAACTTGTCTTGCCTAGCTAGGATCTCATCAAGAAAAAAAAAATCGCATCTCAGAATTGTATCTTTTGTCCTGGATGGCTTCCATATTGACAATTTATTCTCTTTTGTGAACTTCTGAACTGAAAGTATGCTTTGTGCGTTCAGATTAAAAACAAAAACTTAGAAGTGTTGGCTTCTAGGGTGTCCCCCCCAATTTTCAAATTGACAAAGGTGAGGATTAGCTGTCCCAGGTAGAGAAGCTGGCATGGTCAAAGGTATGGGGGAGTCAGGCAGGCTATTACTCATAATACGTGCCAGGAAGCAGGAAGAACCAAGAGTGAACAATGGGAAGATTGAATGAAAAAACAACTACGGTACCATCCAAAGTACACCGAAGGTATGGCAACCTTGGCCCAACCCAGCCCAACCTCCTTCCGCCTGGCATCTCTTAAGCTCCCTGTTGCATAAATGGGGAACTAGTCAATTTTTCTGCCACACTTCCTGATTTGGTCGTGTTGATGCCAGTCCGATTCTTGCTACGCCTTCAAGATTGAAGCTACGTAGGGATCCCTCTTGTTCTTGGCGCCGAACAATTCAGCAGCCAACAGGGAAGCAGTCACCAAAGAGCCTTGGTGGCGCAGCAGATTAAAGTACTGTTAAAGTAACACCAGCTGCCTGCAATTACTGCAAGTTCAAATCTCACCAGGCTCAAGGTTGACTCAGCCTTCCCTCCTTCCGAGGTCGGTAAAATGAGGACCCAGTTTGTGGGGGGCAATAAGCTGACTTTGTATTAAAAAAAAGAACACCGCTTAGGGGGGGCCAAAAGCCCTACTAAGCAGGTATATACAAAAGTATGAAGGCTATTGCTTAACGCATTGTAAGCCGCCCTGAGTCTCCGGAGAAGGGCGGCATATAAATCGAACCAATAAATAAACAATAAATAAATAAATGTTATTTACTGCCTCATACAAATATAGCGGGGACAGTTAGAGGTAATCAGCAAGGTAAAATCCCCATTCCCTCCCCACTCCTGGGAGAAGGATATTGCAAAATCTCCATTCCCTCCCCACTCCTGGGGGAAGGATACTGCAAAATCCCCATTCCCTCCCTACTCCTGGGGGAAGGATACTGCAAAATCCCCATTCCCTCCCCACTCCTGGAGGAAGGTTACTGCAAAATCCCCATTCCCTCCCCACTCCTGGGGGAAGGATACTGCAAAATCCCCATTCCCTCCCCACTCCTGGGGGAAGGGTATTGCAAAATCCCCATTCCCACCCCACTCTGGGGCCAGCCATAGGTGGTATTTGCCGGTTATCCGAACGACTCAAAATTTCCGTTACTGCTTCTCCAGAACGTGTCAGATCTTGCTGGATTTCACCCCTGACTTGTGGACTTCAATTCCCAGATTTTCCAGCATGGCTGGTAGAGGAATTCTGGGAGTTGAAGCCCACAAGTATCAAAGTTGCCAAGTTTGGAGATCCCTGCCTTATACCCAAGAGAATCAACGTGGAGCAATATTGAGTTTCTTTTTTACCCCATCTTCCTTCACAAGGCTAAGTGAATGTTTTGCTATCTGTGCATTTTTTTTCCTCTTCAGGATTAGTTTTCTCCTCCTTTACAACAAATTACCTTAAAATTGAGGGTTAGGGAGACAGATGATTCTCTGTTTTCCATCCAGTGAAATGGAAACAATAGCAGCTAACTTCCCTCGTATGTATATATATATATACACTATAAAAACATCTGCCACATGTTTCTCCTTCAAAATATCCAAAATCTGGTGTGTTTTTAAAGAATTCATTGAAATGCTTCAGCAGCTTTTACGTCCCCTGGGGACAGCTGTGCCAATTGCTGCACACGGTTAATACATTACAAAACACAGTTAAGAACTGGTGCGGGCGTGATTGTGGAAAGGGACTGCCCGTAGGAGTTACCGCCTTCGGTTTCCAAGTGCATGTTTTGACAATTCTTTCCTGACTCGGCTGGAAAAAACCCCGCTGTGTTGCAGGGCAGTCTTACGAATATGGAAGTGTCCTGACCTCATTTCCTGGTGGAAGGCTCAAAGCTCCCCACATCTTTTTGCAAATTGTGTATTTGTGTATGTGTGTAAGGGTGTGCACGTGTGTGTAGAAACCACAACATGAGCATGCCTCCGAGAGCCGGGTTTTACCTCCAAAAGATCTCTGCACCCAGATGCAAACATCTTAATGCAAACCCACACGCAAAGAATTTTAAATATGAGCCAGCAGTGTGAAGCAGCCGCCAAAAAAGCTAATACAATTCCCTGGTTGTATAAACAGAGGCACAGAATCAAAATCACGTGAAGTATTAGTACCAGAGGTGAAATGCTCCTGGTTCGGACCGGATCGCCCGATCCGGTAGCAATGGCAGCGGGTGGTTCGGAGAACCGGTAGCAAAAATCCCTGCGCCCCCCCCCCATGCCCAGCTGAGCCGCACGATCATCAGAGGCTTTTTTTTTTACTTTTAAAAGCATTTTTTCTACAACCTCTTCCGACGAAAAAAATGCTTTTAAAAGTTTTTTTAAAAAAAGCCTCTGATGATCGCACGGCTCAGCTGGGATCCTCAGAGGCTTTTCAAAGCATTTTTTTCTGCAACCTCTTGGCCGAAGAGGCGGTTAAAAAAATGCTTTGAAAAGTCTCTGAGGATCCCAGCTGAGTTGCCTGATCGGCAGAGGCTTTTCAAAGCATTAGAAAAAATGCTTTGAAAAGTTTAAAAAAAAAAAAAGTTGGCCATGCCCACCCAGTCACATTACCCCCACCCCCCAAGCCACGCTCACGGTAGTAACAAATTTTACATTTCACCCCTGATTAGTACCGCTTTATAAAACCTTAATAAGACCACACCTGGAATACTGCATCCAGTTTTGGTCACCACATTACAAACAAGATGTGGAGACTTTGGAAAAAGTGAGGAGAAGAGCAACTAAGATGATGAAAGGCCTGGAGACTAAAACATTTGAAGAAGGGCTGCAGGAACTGGGTATGGAGAAAAGAAGAAATAGGGGGTGACATCAGATAAAAATATTCCAGTATTTTGATATTGTATATGATAACAGCAGCGAGATTACTGATAGGTCAATACTGGAAAAATGAAGTTATGCCCACTATTGAGGAATGGACTTTGAAGATGGACAGCTTTGCAGAGATGGCGAAGATTTCAGCATATCTAAAAGATCGCTCACAAGAGACTTATGAATGGGAGTGGAAAAAGTGGATAGATTATGTGCAGAACAAATATCAAACTAGGAAGTATCAGATAGCTTTTAACTGATATAAAGATAGAAATATTTGAATTTTGTGAAGATGGAGAAAAAATATATTGGGGATGGAGGGGTTCAAGTTTTATAAAAAGGGGATTTTGATTTTGATTATATTCTATGGAAGTCCCGGGGGGGAGGGGTGGGCTAGGGGGGCTTAGGGAGGGTAGGGAGGTTAGGGAGGGTTGGGGGGGGGGGAAATGGGGAGAAAATGTAATTGTAAAACTTTTTCAATAAAAAAAAATATTCCAGTATTTGAGGGGCTGCCACAAAGAAAAAAAAAAAGGGGGGGGTCAATTTATTTTCCAAAGCACCTGAGGGCAGGACAAGAAACAACGGATGGAAACTCATCAAGGAGAGAAGCAACCTGGAATTAAGGAGAAACTTCCTGATGGTGAGGACAATTAACCAGTGGAATAAAAGTTGCCTTCAGAAGTTGTAGGTGCTTCATCACTGGAGGTTTTTAAGAAGAGACTGGACAGTCACTTGTCTGTAATGGTATAGGGCAGTGATGGCTAACCTTTTTGCCATTGCATGCCAAAAGCGGGGGTAGTGGGGGGAGGATTGCATGTGCGCGAGCCCACACCCATAATTCAATGCACCCCATTCCCCCCACGCATGCACGCATGACCCCCATGCTCTCGGCTCAATGGGCCCAGTAGGGCCATTTTTTGTCCTCCCCAGGCTCCAGAGCCTTTCTAGGAGCCTGGGGAAGGCGAAAACAGTATCCCCCCGCCCCGGAGGCCCTCTGGAACCTGGAAACAGCCCATTTCCCGACTTCCAGTGGGTCCAGAAGGCCCGAAAATCAGCTGACCAGCACGCACGTGTGCTGGACTGAGGTAGGGCAACGCTCGCGTGCCCACAGATATGGCTCCGTGTGCCACCTGTGCCATAGGTTCGCCATGACGGGTATAGAGTCTCCTGCTTGAACAGGGGGCTGGTCTAGAAGATCTCCAAGGTCCCATCCAGTTCTATTCTGATTGGTTGATCTGGGATGGGGAGGGAGAGGGGTGTCCAACTGCAAGAAGGACTAGCATCTCTCCAGGCAGATGTTGAATCTACAGATGTCGGCGGAGCAAAGGAAGGAGGGGAGGCGATGGGCCCTTTGGGAAAGAAACCCAGTAAAATCAAAAGCCAGCCGCTTCCTAACCCCTCAAAATAAACACACAAAGGCCCAAATCGGAAAGTCTCCGGAAGCGAAAGGCACGCTTCCCGCTTTCTCATGCCCTCTTTCTTTTCCTCCACAGCTGGAAAAGGGAGCAGGCTGGGAAGCGCCAGCCCAGAACGGGCACGTTCTCAGATGCTACCGTCTTGAGCGAAGGGTTTTTTTTTTTTCCCTCCTGGACTCAGCCCAAGAGAGAGGCGCACAGTCGGAGGCGGAAGGCAGGCAGACAGACAGAAGCTCATCCCATTAGGAGGCCCTTGACTAAGTAGGAAGAAGCAGGACCAGACGGGGGTGGGTGGGTGGGAGATGTTATCAGGGACTCACCGAAATGTTAAGAAGGGTGCCTGTACGTGCGGGGGCATGTGTGAGTGTAGATTACAGGGAAAGCGATGGTGGGAAAAAAGGTTTCCCCTGTTTTATTTTTTTCCAGGCCTGCAAACACCCCAGAGCGGTTTCGACCCCCAGATGGGCTTTTAAAAAAAAATTAACTCAGCTGAGCGGAAGCTCAGCTCCCAAGGCTGGGAGATCGGACGACGATGCGAATGTAGTTTATGGGTAAAGGCTCTGAGAGGGAAGTTGATAATTAAAACTGATGCTATAGAGCTCAAAAGTTGATCTCGGGCTGAAATCCAAAGCGAGCAGGCAGCCCCGGCTCTTATCGCCATCCCTCGGCTCTGAAATGGGATGCGCTTGTCCTTCGAGATAAGAAGCCAGGGCTTTTTTAATTAAAAATAATTATTCCCCTCGTTTAGAAACATCATGGAAAAACCAGCCCTGTTTGGAGAGCTGCAGGTAAAGAAGAGCTGAGCTGCTGCACCAACCCTTTAATTTTGAGCCACCCCGCCAAATGTTTTAACGGCAGAAGTTGAGGCGGGAGTTGGGTTGGGTGGCTTGCAGCTGAATGCGGGGTGGGAAAGGCCGTGTATTAGGCAAATGGGGCCACACATGTCGAGCCGTAGAGCAAGTTATGTGTGCAGGCACCGTGTGCTCCATGGACCCAAAAGCTGTTTTCCTGCCACCATTGGGGCAGGAGCAGTGGTGAAATCTAAAATTTATTACTACCGGTTCTGTGGGCATGGCTTGGTGGGGTGGGTGGGGGGGTTAGTCACTGGGTAGGCGTGGCCAACTTTTTTTTTTAACTTTTAAAACCATTTTTTCTACAACTTCTTTGGCCAAAGAGGTTGTAGAAAAAATGCTTTTAAAAGCCTCTGACGATCCCAGCTGAGTTGCCTGATCAGCAGAGGCTTTTTTTTTTCTTTTAAAAACATTTTTTCTATTTTTTCCACGTGATCGTGGGGATGCTATAATAGTCATGTGAAAAAACAGCAATAGCAATAAGCCCTTAGACTTCTATACTGCTTCACAGCGCTTTCCAGCCCTCTCTAAGCGGCTTACAGAGTCAGCCTCTTGCCCCCAACAATCTGGGTCCTCATTTTAACGACCTTGGAAGGATGGAAGGCTGAGTCAACCTGGAGCCGGTCAGGATCGAACTGCCGGCAGTCAGCAGAACGAGCCTGCAGTACTGCATTCCAACCATTGCAAAGGAAGAAAGGAAGGAAGGAAGGAAGGAAGGAAGGAAGGAAGGAAGGAAGGAAGGAAGGAAGGAAGGAAGGAAGGAAAATAGCAATAGCCCTTAGACTTATATACCACTTCACAGTGCTTTTACAGCCCTCTCTAAGCAGTTTACAGAGTCAGCCTCTTGCCCCCAGCAATCTGGATCCTCATTTTACCCACCTTGGAAGGCTGGGAGGCTGAGTCAACCTTGAGCCTGGTGAGAGTCGAACTGCCAAATTGCAGGCAGCCAGCAGTCAGCAGCAGGAGCCTGCAATACTGCCCTCTAACCACTGCGCCACCGTGGTTCTAATGGCCATAAGTCGCTTTTTTCAGGGCCCTTGTGATTTCAAACGGTCACTAAACGGATGGTTGTAAGAGTCAAGCGCTACTATCAATCAGCAAAAGGGGATGTCACTTCCTACACGGGATCTGATTTCCAAACGACCAAGGATGCTGTAGGTAAAATATGTGTCAATTAGATCAGCGGGTAATCCTTTTCTGCTCTTTCGGCTGGGATACCTGCCCAGTGGTGAAATCCAATTTTTTTAAACTACCGGTTCTGTGGGCGTGGCTTGGTGGGCGTGGTGTGGCTTGGTGGGTGTGGCAGGGGAAGGATACTGCAAAATCTACATTCCCTCCCCACTCCAGGGAAGGATACTACAAAATCCCCATTCCCTCCGCACTCCAGGGAAGGATACTGCAAAATCCCCATTCCCTCCCCACTCCAGGGGAAGGATACTGCAAAATCCCCATTCCCTCCCCACTCCAGGGAAGGATACTACAAAATCCCCATTCCCACCCCACTCCAGGGGAAGGATACTGCAAAATCCCCATTCCCTCCCCACTCCAGGGAAGGATACTGCAAAATCCCCATTCCCTCCCCACTCCAGGGGAAGGATACTGCAAAATCCCCATTCCCCACCCCACTCCAGGAAGGATACTACAAAATCCCCATTCCCTCCCCACTCCAGGGGAAGGATACTGCAAAATCCCCATTCCCACCCCACTCTGGGTCCACCAGAGGTGGTATTTGCCGGTTCTCCGAACTACTCAAAATTTCCGCTGCCGGTTCTCCAGAACTTGTCAGAACCTGCTGGATTTCACCCCTATACCTGTGCCACCGTGACTACCAGGGATGCTTTATTGCCTTATTGCCAAGATATGTGCATTTGTGATTTCGGGTGGGGGTGGGGAGAAGAGGAAGGAAGCTTTCAGGTAAAGCAACTCCGATCCTTCGCTGCAATTAAAAGCGCAGCTTGACGGCGGAAGCAATTACGGGTCTCGGAGAAGAGGTAGCTTGCCTTCAATGGAGGAGTTTAAGTGGGGGCTGCACAGCCCCCTGCGAGGGATGCTTTAATCCGGCTTCCGCTACTGAGTAGGGAAGTGGGACTCCGTGGCCTTTTGCAACCCTAGCATTCTAATTTCCATCCGAGTTACATCCATACATATCATTATCTCAAGCAAAGAGTGGGTTGTCATTCATCTTGAAACCTGGAGCGTTCTTGTGAGGGAAATAAACGCAATAAAATTAGACCAGTCTTTTTCAACCTGGCCGATTTTATGAGGCGTGGATTTCAATTCCAGATATTCCACTCAGAGGCGGGGAGGGAGAGGAAATTCGGGGACTTAAAAAATCCGCACATATTTTAAAAGGCACCGAGGTGGAGAAAGGCTGGGTTAAAACCTCTGTTTGGTTTTAAAAACGAAGGACCTTGATTCGAAGTTGTTTGACGGAACCAAGGGTGGCGGGGGTTAAAAATTCAAAATGGCAGCCAGGGCCATGTCATCAAAGCCTCTTGTTTGGGTTGTGACACGTGTTAAAAATATAAGGAGCACAGTTTTGCTTGCATGATTGTGGCTGCCATCTGCGGGGGGGTTGACTCCCCCCCCCCCCCCGCACTCCCTGCAAACATCCACAGGATGAAGTCTCTTTCCCAGTTCTGTGTGTTTGGATAATTTGCAATATGAAAAACTGAATGCTCTTTTTTTTTAGTCTTTTAGAGTTGGAAGGGACCCTGGAGGTCTTCTAGTCCAACCCCCTGCCTAGGCAGGAAACCCTCCACCACTTCAGACAAGTGGTTATCCAACATCTTCTTAGAAATTTCCAGTGTTGGAGCATTTACAACTTCTGGAGGCAAGTTGTTCCACTGGTTAATTGTTCTCACTGTCAGGAAATTTCTCCTTAGTTCTAAGTTGCTTCTCTCCTTGATGAGTTTCCACCCATTGTTTCTTGTTCTGCCCTCAGGTGTTTTGGAGAATAGCTTGACTCCCTCTTCTTTGGGGCAGCCCCTCAAATATTGGAAGACTGCTGTCATGTCTCCCCTAGTCCTTCTTTTCATTAAACTAGACATACCCAGTTCCAGCAACCGTTCTTCATATGTTTTAGCCTCCAATGTCCTAATTATCTTTATTGCTCTTCTCTGCACTCTTTCTAGAGTCTCCACATCTTTTTTACATCGTGGCGACCAAAACTGAATGCAAATATTCCAAGTTTGGCCTTACCAAGGCATTATAAAGTGGAATTAACACTTCACGTGATCTTGATTCCATCCCTCTGTATATGCAGCCCAGAACTGTGTTGGCTTTTTTTTTTTTCCTTCTCTGTGCCATTCCTATCCTTCCCTCGTTATCTCACCAATGTACAACTGGGAGAGCAGTTTCCTCTTGGTCTGTCCCACACTGCTACTACATTTCCCCCTCCAATCCCTCACAAACAATTTGAAGGCAATCTCCGATCATCTTCATGGATGCTAACTTCACAAGCCTAAGGACAAAGGGAAAAAAAACACTGTCCCATTTTGCACTAACAAAAATATCCACACTGCTTGTTTGAACACCCCACCTACGTCTTTAGTTTACATAGTAGGTGCTGGTCTGGTTCTCTGCAAAAATATCTCAGTCGGTCCTATTAGGGGGGAGCTGAAAAGCCATCAAGCCACCCTTCCACTTGAAGGACCCGTCAGCCCAGGAAGCCGAAAACCAGCAGAGAACCAGATTCTGCAAATGGAGAAAAAGTCTGCTGTCCCAAATCTTCACCTTCACACACATACTGTATGCAGACTAGCCTCGTAGTAGGTTTTACTATAGCATAGCTCCACTGAGAGTAAACCAATTTAATTCTTTTTTTTTTTAAATTTGATTTATATGCCGCCCTTCTCCGGAGACTCAGGGCGGCTTACAATGCGTTAAGCAATAGCCTTCATTCTTTTGTATATTTATACAAAGTCAGCTTATTGCCCCCACAAACTGGGTCCTCAATTTACCTACCTTTGAAAGAATGGAAGGCTGAGTCAACCTTGAGCCTTGGAGAGATTCGAACCAGCAGAAATTGCAGGCAGCTGGTCTTAATAACAGGGTGCTTTTAGACCACTGTACTACCAAGGCTCTTGCCTTGGTAGTACCTTAATTCTTGAAGAGAGCTATAACTGCGGGGGATGACAAAGTTGTGATGTCAATCCCAGAGCAGTGCAAATGTTATCTGGAGATGCCCTGATTTCCTATCATGAATACCATTTGTGAGTCAGAAAAAAAGGAGAAGGTAGAAGCAAGGGTGTTTTGGACAAATAACGAAAAACCTTTTGTTGCAAAAAAAAAAGTAAAAATATCTGCCTATATTCTCATGACACACTGACCACAAATCGGCCAACCACAATTCATTTGACAGGAATACTGCCTGTGTGGTTCATTGATGCTTCAGTGTGTCATGCAACAGTTCCTCACTCATGGATTAATTACTTAGGCTGCAGTAAACAAGAGGACAGTTAGATGGCAGTAAAGGGATACAGAACATTCTCTTCACTGCCATCTAATGGCTACTTGGCATTTTGCAGCCCCAGGTAAAATAGCCATCAGTGAAGGCCACTTCAGTGTGCCTTCCTTGAGCTGGGCACTGGTTCTTGTTAAAGCAGTAAACTCCATTATTTGATTACGGTGTTGCTATTTTAAATTAATTACCCGGAGTTTTTAACCAGGCACATTTCATTACATTTTACTGATTGGTTTCTGCAGGTTACCAGAAAGGGCAAATGAAAAGGAGGAATAGCTGGAGGGCTCACTTTTGCTAATTCAGCAATCAAAAGTAATGAAAGAAGAGGAGCTACGGAAAAAGCTCCAAGAAATTCTGCCTTTATAGAATAGATTTCCCTGTTCAATCTGTTCTGGTCAGTCTAAACAAGGATTTGGGGTCTCGCAACCAACGCAGGCGTTGCCTCTTTGGAGTTTAGCATGGATGCAGTGCCAATCTCCCAACACAATTTTTTTTTTTTTTGTCTTTTTATGACCCCATGGAATCCTTTGCATCGGGATGGAGTCAGGGCAACTGAATGGAGCTGAGTTTACTGGCTGGATGCCTTTCTTGTCGCCGGTGGGGAGTTCGCAGCAAATATAACAGCCATAGGCTGCATAAACAGAGGGATAGAATCAACCGTAGAGTGCCTTCAAATTGTTTGTGAGGGATTGGAGGGGGGGGGGATGTAGTAGCAGTGTGGGACAGACCAAGAGCAAACTGCTCTCCTAGTTGTATTTTGATGAGATAATGAGGGAAGGATAGGAATGGCGCAGAGAAGACAAAAAAAAAAAAAAAGCCAACACAGTTCTAGGCTGCATAAACAGAGGATAGAATCAAGATCACGTGAAGTGTTAATTCCACTTTATAAAGCCTTGGAAAGGCCACACTTGGAATATGGCATCCAATTTTGGTTGCCACGATGTAAAAAAAGATGTGGAGACTCTAGAAAGAGTGCAGAGAAGAGCAACAAAGATGATGAGGAGACTGGAGGCCAAAAGATATGAAGAACGGTTGTAGGAACTGGGCATGTCTACTTTAATGAAAAGGACTAGGGGAGACATGAGAGCAGTCTTCCAATATCTCAGGGGTTGCCGCAAAGAAGAGGGAGTCAAGCTAAAAAGAGCCGAGGTGGCGCAGTGGTTAGAGTGCAGTACTGCAGCTACTTCAGCTGACTGCTAGTTCAGCAGATCAGCGGATCAAATCTCACCGGCTCAAGGTTGACTCAGCCTTTCATCCTTCCGAGGTGGGTAAAATGAGGACCCAGATTGTTGGGGGCATTATGCTATTTAGTATATTGTCTTTGGTGTAAGCCGCCCAGAGTCCTCGGAGAGTGGGCGGCATAGAAATATGACTAATAAATAAACTATTCTCCAAAGCACCTGAGGGTAGGACATGAAGCAATGGATGGAAACTAATCAAGGAGAAAAGCAACTTAGTTTCCTGAAAGTGAGAACAATTAACCAGTGGAACAACTTGCCTCCAGAAGTTGTGAATGCTGCAACACTGGAAATTTTTAAGAATATGTTGGATAATCATTTGTCTGAAGTGGTGTAGGGTTTCCTGCCTAAGCAGGGGGTTGGACTAGAAGACCTCCAAGGTCCCTTCCAACTCTGCTATTCTATTCTATTATCTCTGTGTGTCCAACACAATACCCAGTGATAAATAATTAGCGTTTTATAATAAACCATAAACAAGAGGGGAGTTCAAAAACGGTCAAGTTGATGGTTGAAAAAAGGCAACTGAAGTTCTGTACAAATAAAAAATAGGCAAGAGCTTCAAATACACCCTTGTGGCTGCCATGTTGTCTTTTATGATCTTGCAACGACTATAACAGAACTGGTGTGTGTGTGTGTGTGTGTGTGATTGAATTATTTTTCTGCTAAGCAAGTAATTCAACCTCCCTCCTTCCCTCTAGTTACTCATCTTTCTCTAGTATCCCATTTTATGTAGGTTTTAAAGAAGCACCTCACACATCTTCCACACCAATCTGGAGGCAACTCAAAAAATGTATAGTGCAATTATAATTAATTAAGCATCTAAATTTATCAGGAAAAGATGAAGGATTGCATTTAATCTGCAACCTAGCCTGCAAAATTAAACTTTGGAATGTGGTTGGCTTTATTCCTGGTTTCATAGAATACAGAGGAAGGTGCTAATAAATATGTATATTTTTTTTCCCCTCCTGCCTTCTTGTTCTAATCCTATATGTTTCCCACTTGCCTTCCCAACCAAGAATCTCTGAGCAATTAAAAGAGCTCTAATTAAGCATGAAAGAAAGTATAACACCAAGGCATTAAAGGAATGAGTTGGGTAGTTGGGGCTGAGGTGGGAGCAGAGAAAGGGAGATTTCAGGGTGTTGCAGGGACTCTGAAGATAGTTATTCAAATTCATAAGTGCACATGAAGGCGGTATTTGCAAGACACGTTTACCCATGGTTAACTTAATCATAGTTACTCAATTACCCGGTGTTGTTGTTTTTTTCAGTTTACACAGCCCAGTGAAGCATGAACCAACCACAGAGTTGGGATTTGCACAATATCAATATGTGTATCTGCAAAGCTCTCAAATTTTTCGTGGTCGGAGCTGTGCAGAATGAGAAAAGAGGAACCAGGTACATGTCATATTGCTCGGGAATTTGGAGTTAAGCATCCCCGGCTGCCTGAATTTCTTAAAAGAACTCTAGTGGGCTGACGGGGTGGCCGCCTTTTTGGCGGACCATTTTTAGGGCTATCTTATCTGTGCTGCAATACTCCAGATGGCCACTAGCCAGCAGCAAAGGTTGGCGTTTTTGTCACATCGCAGCCACCTAGTGGTCATTGAGAGTTTTGCAGCCCATTTCAGCAGCTGGACTTACACTGTCCAGCAGTACTTGTAGATGACTATAATACCAGGTTGTAAAAAGCATCAACTATTTACTTCTATGAACCAGGGGTGAAATCCAGCAGGTTCTGACAGGACCTATGAAGTTTATTCCTCTTTTAAGGGAAAAGGGTGATTCAGATGGGCACGCATGGGCACGCATGTTGCCCCCGTCAGCAACTTTTTAAATAAAGAGGTGCAGCACATGAACTCACTGAACCAAACCCTCTCTTCCCTTTTGAGTCCGGATCACTTCCTAGTCCTCCAGTCCACACTGTAGGAAGTTAGCACCCACTCCTCTCCTAGTATTTTAGGAGATATTAAAAGGGTAGAATGTTTCCCCTAAAAGGGAGGCAGAAACTCAGCCCCCCCCCCTTTGTCAACCGTTGTAAGCCGAGGACTACTTGTGCACACAGGTAAGTCACATGTGGCTGGATCAAATGTCAAGAAGGGGATAAGAGGCTACCTTCCCTAGCTCTGTGTCTAGACTCCAGCTGGACTCGCTGCTGAATCTCGCTCCGCTGTGCAGGATGGGATGGAAGGAAAACATCACCAACTATTCATTTCTCCTGCATCAAGACAGTACCCTGGGGAAATTTGTACTGCAGAATTGAAAAAGAGGTCGACCTACAAAGTGCACTTGTCAAGATTGCTTGAGGAAGAGGGGCTGGACTAGAAGACCTCCAAGGTCCCTTCCAGCTGTATTCTATTCTACGATAAGATCCTGGTTGTCTGCGTAACTAGCGGCCACACCTTATATTTCAACTCCATCCCTACAACCAATTTCTTTCTGGAACAAAAAAGCAGTCAAAGAAAATACGTTTGCCCAAGATTGATTTGTATTTCTTTGTTTTTTTTGCTGCCCTGATCGAGTCTAACATGTAACTGGTGATCACAGACAAACCAACAAACAAAAAATGTAGTACCCTCATCAGGGTGTGTTCCAACCGCAATAATAAATAATTAAAACCTAAACAACATGAAATTGCAGCAAAGGATTTACATGCATGCATAATTTATTTACTCACAGAGTTTGCACAGCTACCCAACTCAACCAATCGTGATTCTGGGTGATACACTATGAATCAACTGCAGAGGAGCTACGAACAGGAGTGGGCAACTGTGGCCCCTTTTACGACTTGCACGTTTCAACTCCCAGAATTCCTGAGCCAACATGGCTGGCTCAGGAATTCTGGGAATTGATCAGAGGTGGTATCCAGCAGGTTCTGACCAGTTCTGGAGAACCGGTAGCGGAAATTTTGAGTAGTTCGGAGAACCGATAAATACCACCTCTGGCTGGCCCTGCCCCCATCTATTCTCTGCCTCCCGAATCCCAGCTCATCGGGAGGGAATGGGGATTTTACAGTATCCTTCCCCTGGAGTGGGGTGGGAATGGAGATTTTACAGTATCCTTCCTGTGAAGTAGGGAGGGAATGGAGATTTTAGAGTATCCTTCCCGTGGAGTGGGGTGGGAATGGGAATTTTGCAGTATCCTTCCCCTGGAGTGGGGTGGGAATGGGGATTTTGCAGTATCCTTCCTGGGGAATGGGTGGGAATGGAGATTTTACAGTATCCTTCCCCTGGAGTAGGGAGGGAATGAGGATTTTACAATATCCTTCCCCTGGAGTGGGGTGGGAATGGGGAATTTGCAGTATCCTTCCCATGGAGTGGGTGGGAATGGGGATTTTACAGTATCCTTCCCCTGGAGTGGGGAGGGAATGGGGATTTTACAGTATCCTTCCCATGGAGTGGGTGGGAATGGAGATTTTACAGTATCCTTCCCCTGGAGTGGGGTGGGAATGGAGATTTTACAGTATCCTTCCCCTGCCACAGCCACCAAGCCACACCCACAGAACCGGTAATAAAAAAAATTGAGCCCCACCACTGGAATTGAAGTCCATAGGTTGCAAAAGGGCCATAGTTGCGCACCCCTGGTTAAGAATGACCCACCCCACACCAAATAAGAATGCAATAAGAATGCCAACTCCTATTGTATCTCTCCCTGCTGAAATGCCAATCAATCGGCCTCAATACCTGAAGAAAGAAACTGCCAAAAAGGCCAATGCAATCAATCCTAGGCTGCAAAAACAGAGAGATAGAATCAAGATCACGGGAAGTGTTTTAATAAAGCAAGGCTTTATAAGGCCTTGGTAAGGCCACACTTGGAATCCTGCATCCAGTTTTGGTCGCCATGATGTAAAAAAGATGTGGAGACTCTAGAAAGAGTGCAGAGAAGAGCAACAAGGAGGATTAGGGGATTGGAGGCTAAAACAGATGAAGATTGGTTGCTGGAATTGGGTATGTCTAGTTTAATGAAAAGAAGGAGTAGGGGAGACATGATAGCAGTCTTCCAGTATCTCAGGGGCTGCCCCAAAGAAGAGGGAGTCAAGCTATTCTCCAAAGCACCTGAGGGCAGGACAAGAAGCAACGGATGGAAACTAATCAAGGAGAAAAGCAAACTAGAACTAAGGAGAAATTTCCTGACAGTGAGAACAATGAATCAGTGGAACAACTTGCCACCAGAAGTTGTAAATGCTCCAACACTGGAAGTTTTAAAGAAGAGATTGGACAACCATTTGTCTGAAGTAGTATAAGGTTTTCTGTTTGAACAAGGGGTTGGACTAGAAGACCTCCAAAGTCCTTCCAACTCTTGTTATTCTGTTATCTCTGCCTGCCTACCCGCCTGCTGGATTAGGGCCAAGTGTGTCAGGAGAGAGAAATCTTTTCAGTGCAATGAAAATAATTCTATCGTGATAAAACCTTGTCCGTCTGCAGCAACGCACTTTACGCCTAAGATTCACCGTTGCTGAATCTACCTGCATTCTCAGTATCCATTCCCAACCATGCTTGCCCATCAGTCCGCTTTACTGATTAAAAAATTGTTTTTCAACCCTGCTTCGCCAGGTGACTTAAAGGTCTAGTCGATGCAATTGAACTACAGGCTTTGCTTGGTTAGCATTAGCCCTGGGTAATATTTCTCTGATTTCCCAGGTTGCATTAAGACAGTAACCAGGTGAAGCGCGTGGTGAGAAGGCAGCCAAAGCGATAAAAATCAAAGCAACCCACCAGCTTTTTCAAATAAAGCAGATCTGGGGGAGCAGATTTAATGGTTAGCATCCCGCTGTTAAGCAACATTGAACTCTTGAAACTTTGCAACGGTGACTCATACTTTACCTTTAGATTACTACACGAAGTTCTACGCAGCACTGCAATAAAAAAAAACAACTTGGAAGCCGTAAGGGGTTGAAAAAACTCAGCGGCCCGGTTGCTAACAGGCAAGTAGGTTTATTACCTGAAGAAGAGTCCCCCCCCCCCAGCCACTGATCTGGTTGCTAACAGGTTTCCAACTGGCAGGCAAACCAATTCAAGATGCAAGATTTCGTTGATAACAGGATAAGAGTAGGAAGGGACCTTAAAGGTAGTCTAGTCCAGCCCCCTGCTCAAGCAGGAAACATTGTACTAATTCTGGACAAATAGCTGTCCAGTCTCTTCTTAAAAACTTCCAGTGATGGAGCACCCACAACTTCTGAAGGCAACTTCTATTCCACTGGTTAATTGTCCTCACCGTTAGGAAGTTTCTCCTTAATTCCAGGTTGCTTCTCTCTTGGATTAGTTTCCATCTATTGTCTGTCTTTGTAGGTTAAGATGCATCCTATCCTATCCTATCCTATCCTATCCTATTTTACATTCCATTCCATATTTATTATTCTATTCTATTCTATTCTATTCTATTCTATTCTATTCTATTCTATCTATTCTATTCTATTCTATTCTATTCTATACTATTCTATTCTATTCTATTCTATACTACATCTATTCTACATTCCATTCCATATTTATTATTCTATTCTATTCTATTCTACATTCTATTCCATTCCATTCCATTCTATATTCTATTCTATTCTATTCTATTCTACATTCTATTCCATATTTATTATTCTATTCTATTCTATTCTATTCTATTCTATTCTATTCTATTCTACATTCCATTCCATTCCATTCCATTCTATATTTTATTCTATTCTATTCTATTCTATTCTATTCTATTCTATTCTATTCTAATTTTCTATCCTATCCTATCCTATCCTATCCTATCCTGTTCTATTCTATTCTATTCTAATTTTCTATCCTATCCTATCCTATTCTATTCTATTCTATTCTATTCTATTTTCTTCTCTTCTCTTCTCTTCTCTTCTCTTCTCTTCTCTTCTCTTCTATTCTCTTCTCTTCTCTTCTATTCTACATTCCATTCCATTCTATATTTATTATTCTATTCTATTCTATTCCATTCCATTTTATTCCTTCTATTCTATTATTCTATTATATTCCATTCCATTCCATTTCCTATTCCTATTATTCCTATTCCACTCCACTTTATTCTGTATGTATATGTATACATGTATGAATTTATCAAATTTCTATACTTTTAATGAGGAAGGTGAAGCTGGGCTATGATTTAATATCCTTGTGGTTTTTGTCTGTGGTTGTTTTGTTCTGCTGTGATCTTACTGATCTTACAAATGATCTTAAGTTATTAAAAGGAAGGTGGTGCAGACACGATCGTATACATAAATAAACTCTTAACCGTGGCTAGGAAGTCGAAGAAGAAATTAGCTTCCCTCTTTTGTCAGCATATGACAAATGATGCTTCCCCACTAAAATTCACAGAAAAGACAGATGCCATTTCTATCCAGATGATTTATAGCATCTTACAGTATCACCAATATAAACAACATTGTGACAATATAAGGTCCGTCTTTCTTATTAATGCATTGGGGGGGTAGTGGTACCCAGGCGATGTTCTAAAATGCTGTAAATCATGAATGTGGAAACATCCAAAGATTTGCAGGACAAGATAGCCATAGCTCTCTCGTCGGAAGTGGGTTTATGTTGCTGACATTTTTGTCTTTGGCCTGATATTCCTAGATACAAAACAATTACAGCTCAATACTCAGTATTCCAGTCTGGAATATGGAGGGGCTCAATAGCTCAGTGGTTGGAGACGCTGAGCTTATCTGACAGTCCAGGTTCGAGACCCGAGTGCTGAGCAACGGGTGAGGTCCTGTTAATTGCTCCAGCTCCTGCCCATCTAGCAGTTCGAAAGCATGAAAACGCGAGTAGATCAATAGGTACCACTTCAGTTGGAAGGGTAACAATGTTCTGTGTGCCTCGGCATATAGTCATGCTGGTCATATGACCATGGAAGTGTCTTCGGACAATGCTGGCTCCCTCGGCTAAGAAATGAAGATGAACACCATTCCACAATGTCGGAAATGGCTGGATAGAGAAACCTTTACCTTTACCTTACTCCAGACTATTGCTGCATTGCAACTTGTATATTCTGCATCTTAACGACGTTATTAAACAGTTCCGCCATACTTATTTTGAAATCCTGGCAAGGACAAAGAATAGACTTTCCCTGGACTAGATCAACATCATTTGGGCAGCTAGCAACATCAGGGGGGCTGCCACAAAGAAGAGGGGGGTCAAATTATTCTCCAAAGCACCAGAGGGCAGCACAAGAAGCAATGGATGGAAACTAATCAAGGAGAGAAGCAACCTGGAGTTAAGGGGAAACTTCCTAACAGTGAGGACAATTAATCAGTGGAACAGATTGCCACCAGAAATCGTGGGCGCTCCATCACTGGATGTTTTTAAGGAGAGACTAGACAGTCACTTGTCTGAGATGTTATAGGTCAGTGATGGCTAACTTTTTCGCCATCGCGTGCCAAAAGCGAGGGGGAGTGCGGAGGGGTCACGCGTGCGCGTGCGTGCTCACACCCATAATTCTATGCGCCCTGCCCCCGTGCATGCACGCGTGACCCGCCCGCACTCCCCCCGCTTTTGGCACCCGATGGCACAGTGGGCCTAGTAGGCCCGTTTTTCGCCCTCCCCAGGCTCCAGAGGCTTTCTAGGAGCCTGGGGAGGGCAAAAACGGCCTCCCCCCTCAGAGGCCCTCCGGAGGCCGGAAATGGACTTCCAGTGGGACAGGAAGGCCCATTTTTTGCTCTCTCCAGGCTCCAAAGGCTTTCTAGAGCCTGGGGAGGGCAAAAACAGCCTTCCCCACCCCTAGAGGCCCCCCGGAGGCTGGAAACGGCCTACTTCCCTACTTCTGGTGGGCCCAGAAGGCCCAAAAATGACTCCACCTGCCATTCCACTTCCATTCCATTCCTTCTAAGTCCAAAACGGAAGGAGAAAAGCCAATGAGTTTCAAAAGCAAAGCATCAAGATGAATAAACAGCATTAAAAATGAATGAATAAGTAAATACACCAATATTTGCTGCTTACAGTCATTTTTTGAGCAGGAGGGCTATGCAAATTGATTCAACAGACAAACAAGCAAGCAAGCAAAAAAATTTTTTTTTTTGGAAGGGAACAGGGAAGACGGAAAGGGAAGAGGGAGCCTTCTTCAGCCAGCAATTCCAGTTCCACTGGCAGAGAGTCAGCGTGGCATCTAATGCGACATTTCGAAGCGGAAAAATAGGGTAGAAAAATTCTTCAGTAAATTCCTGGATTTGGAGCGAGTCTCGTTTGCATCATGCGTTAATGAATGCAAATGAAATTGGAACCAGCTTTGGACGACATGAACGTACTGAAGACTGAGCTGCCTATCGCTGTTAATGCCTAATAAAATAATAATAATAATAATAATAATAATAATAATAATAATAATAAGAAGAAGAAGAAGAAGAAGAAGAAGAAGAAGAAGAAGAAGAAGAAGAAGAAGAAGAAGAAGAAGGAAGAAGAAGAAGAAGAAGAAGAAGAAGAAGAAGAAGAAGAAGAAGAAGTCACTGAGACCACTTGGAGGTATATCTGTGTCTTCAGGATCACCTGTGTAGTGCTAATGGAGTAACGCAGACTAGGACACAGATAAACCTCCAAGTGCTTCAAGGACCCTCTAAAACAGTGTTTCTCAACCTTGGAAGCTTGAAGATGGGTGGACTTCAACTCCCAGAATCCCCCTGGCTGGGGGATTCTGGGAGTTGAAGTCCACCCATCTTCAAACTTCCAAGGTTGAGAAACACTGCTCTAAAAGAACACAAATGACCAGCTGTCTGCAAGGAGTATAAATCCTTCCATTCCCCACCATCCAGTCAGAGCTGAAGAAGCTTCTTGGATGAGAAGCGAAACATCTTCAAAAGAAAAACCAGAAAGTCCAGTTGCCTCTTGAAAAAAGCACCTTTGGGACAACCACGACCTGGACGGCTGACAATCTCAATAGACAGATAGTCCTCAACTTATAACACTTCATTTAGTGACCATTCAAAGTTACAATGACACTGGGGGGGAAAAAGCGACTTATTACCTTTTTTTTCAGAGTTACAACCCTTGAAATGAGAAGAAGAAGAAGAAGAAGAAGAAGAAGAAGAAGAAGTCACTGAGACCACTTGGAGGTATATCTGTGTCTTCAGGATCACCTGTGTAGTGCTAATGGAGTAACGCAGACTAGGACACAGATAAACCTCCAAGTGCTTCAAGGACCCTCTAAAACAGTGTTTCTCAACCTTGGAAGCTTGAAGATGGGTGGACTTCAACTCCCAGAATCCCCCAGCCTGGCTGGGAGTTGAAATCCACCCATCCTGGGAGTTGAAGTCCACCCATCTTCAAGCTTCCAAGGTTGAGAAACACTGCTCTAAAAGAACACAAATGACCAGCTGTCTGCAGGGAGTATCAATCCTTCCATTCCTCACCATCCAGTCAGAGCTGAAGAAGCTTCTTGGATGAGAAGCGAAACATCTTCAAAAGAAAAAAACCAGAAAGTCCAGTTGCCTCTTGAAAAAAGCACCTTTGGGACAACCCGCAACCTGGACGGCTGACAATCTCAATAGACAGATAGTCCTCAACTTATAACACTTCATTTAGTGACCATTCAAAGTTACAATGACACTGGAGGGAAAAAAGCGACTTATTACCTTTTTTTTCAGAGTTACAACCCTTGAAATGTCCCCATGGTTATGCGATCAAACTTTGGACTTGCTTAGTCCAAAGTTTTGCTCATATTTATGACGGTTGCAGTGTCCTGGGGGGGGTGGCGGTGTGTCATTTGATCCCCCTTTCTGTGATCTTCTGGCAAGCAAAGTCCGATCCCCTTAAGAACCGTGTTACAGGAGTCACTTAACAACCATCCCGATTCACTTATTCCCCGATGGCAAGAGAGGTCGCAAAATGGGGCCAAACCAGGGGTGGGCTTCAAAAATTTGAGCAAGGGGTTCTCTGCGTGGTTGCTGGGTAGGCGTGGCCCTGGTGGGCTTGGCCTAGTCAGCCTCCTGCACCACAGTGGGAGGGGGAGAGTTTTTGCCCTCCCCGGGCTCCAAGGCTTTTCTTGAGCCTCCGGGAGGGCGAAAACGGCCTCCCCAGGCTCTGGAGGCCCATTTCCGGCCTTCCCAAGCCTTTGCCTGCACCCTGCACTTACCTGCATTCAAAATGGGCCACGTGGGGACTCCGGGGAGGGGAGGGGCGGGGCCAGCCAGGAGTGGCATTTGGGGGTTCTCTGAACTGCACAGAATCTTAGCTAGAGGTTCTGCCGAACCCCTGTGAACCCTCAGCAGCCCTCCCCTGGGCCAAACTCACTTCACAACAATCTCACTTAATGACAGAAGTTTTGGGGCTCCATTACGGCCGTAAGACGAAGGCTATCCGTGTTAACTTAAGCTTCCCAAACCACGTGGCAAACCTCCAACATCAGGGAATCACGGACAGCGACCGTGAGCCTCGAAATGGCAGGGCCCCCGTCTCTGACAGGGGCCACAGCGAACAGGGGAAGGCCAAGCAATCTTGCAGATGGACTGCAGGCACGAATGCCACGGATGTGGAAAAGAAGAACTGCTCTTTGAGAGGATACAACAGAAAAAAAAGGCAGATGCAAAAGGGACACGTATTTTGGACTCTGCCCTGGAAGAAACCGAAGAGGAACAAGGAAGGAGGAAGCGAGATGTTGGGTAAGGTTGTCTGGACATCCCCAACTGCAGCTCAGCCTTCCAGCTTAATTAAGGATTTGAGGTGCTTTTCCAATGTTTTTCTGTTTCTCTCTCCACCCACTGATGTAAATAATGGGGCCCCGAGGCTCTTTTAATTCTCAGTAATAAGGAGTGTGCCTTCTATACATGTGGATGCAAGACTCAGAAGGCGGCAGAGCCCTAGCAGAATTACTTCTCGGAAAGGCTGCCTTGAGCGTCAGAGTGACTGGAGGAAAAGGAAAACCATCCGGTTAGAGAAAACATAAGAAGGAAAAGGAGAAATTCTGATAAATAGCAATAGCACTTAGACTTATATACTGCTTCATGGTGCTTTTTCAGCCATCTCTAAGCAGTTTTACAGAGTCAGTCTCTTTCCCCCAACAATCTGGGTCCTCATTTTACCCACCTCGGAAGGATGGAAGGAGGATCAAACTCCTGGCTGTGGGCAGAGTTAGCTTGTAATACTGCATACTAACCACTGAGAGGGAGGGAGGGAGGGAGGGAGGGAGGGAGGGAAGGAAGGAAGGAAGGAAGGAAGGAAGGAAGGAAGGAAGGGCAATAGCCCTTAGACTTATATACCGCTTCACAGTGCTTTTTCAGCCCTCTCTAAGCAGTTTACAGAGTCAGCATTTCCCCCCCAACAATCTGGGTCCTCATTTTACTGACCTTGGAAAGATGGAAGGCTGAGTCAATTGCAATAGCACTTAGATTTATATACTGCTTCACAGCCCTCTCTAAGTGGTTTTACAGAGTCAGCCTCTTGCCCCAAACAATTTGGGTCCTCACTTCGGAAGGATGGAAGGCTGAGTCAACCTTGAGACTGGTGAGATTTGAACTGCCAAACTGCAGTCAGACGGCAGTCAGCAGAAGTAGCCTGCAGTACTGCACTCTAACCACTGCGCCACCGCAGCTCTTAAAATGTACAGATGTCAACAGAGGCAAGGAGAGGCAGCATCGTTCCTCAGGAAGTAGAAGCTGGGTCCCAGTTTTGACGAAGAGCAGAGAGGCAGGAAGGATTGCCCCCTCCATTAATTCCAAACAAGGAGAACCTGACCATCTATGGTGCAGCTCAGATTGTCTCCACACCAGGCAATTGGCCAACGGCAGGAGTGGGTGGATTTCAGCAATGCTGGGTCCGGCAGCCTAATCCTACAAAGATTAGTTTATGTAACCGAGAAGTCCCCGATTAACAGATCTGATGAGCTCAACAGCGTAAGAAGCAAAAAATAATTGGTTACTGTTAATTTTTTTTATTCCTAGGATGCGATCTGGACCGAAGACAACCGGACGCGGCAATACATGAGAACTTCTACTGGCCAGAGCACATTTCCCATCAGGCTGCCAAGTCCTGTATGGCCAGAGGAGGAGCAGAGGGCACCCGTCTTCATGAGGCAAAGAATCTTTAATCTGTGCTGATTTGGGGAAAATGGAATACGGGCATCAGTTTTAGCCTCTCCCAGGTCTCCAAGATGGTCTCTACTACTCAGTGATGAGAGAAAATGGATGACAAGGAGCAACCGAGGGGCAGGAATGGAGAACGTGAGAGACACTGGGGGATCTAGGCCAACTCGCCACAGGACAACTCCAATTTTTATCAAGGGAAATAACGCCGAAGAAACAGTGGTAAATAACATTTGTCGCATTGAGTTATGGAATTGTCCCATGGCAAATTGTCCCCATGGTGAATTAGCTGCAGCAAATTGTCCGGCGGCGAGTTGGCCATGGCAAGATGGCTGCAGCAAGATGACCATGGCGAGGTAGCCACAGCCAGTTGTCCCATTCCAAAACCCTGGTTAGCAGTGGTTTTTCCTGAGGGGTGGCGGGGATTGACTTTTGCATCGAAAGGTGGTTTGATTAGTTTTGTCGATTTTGCACGAATACGCAAAGAGCGTTTGGTCAGCCTGGATGAACATGGCGAGCCTTAAGCAAGGCTGTACGAATCGCGCATGGAGAAAGTTCCGATTCTCTGCCTTAGCCAATCCGCAATTCCCGGATTGTGTAATTTATTGAAGTTTAATGATTTCCCATCTTCTGGTTTTTGCTAATCACTAAACGGGAAAGAACACAGACGTTTCTCTCCCCACTGCCCCTGGGAACCTGTCTTCGTTTCCATTTAATTTTTTTTTTTTCAGTTTCCAATCCTCTAAGAATTATCTTCACAGCTGTAACGGCTAAAAAGTGGCTCATTTTCCATTCCAAAGTGGAGATCTGTAGATAACTGCGTTCTCTATTCACTGCTGTTATTTGTTGCCTCTGCTAAATTCCACATTTTGGGTTCGTTGTTGCATGCAATAATGTTACGTCAGCCAACTACTCACATACAAGAGATCCAGGGTAGCTTAAAGGTGTTTTTTAAAGAAATAGGGTGGCATTTTTGGGGCGCTCCAAAAGAATCAAGATGGCGGCTGCTCAAACCCTCAAAGCCACCATTTTGATTTTTCTGACTCCCCCCTTTCTGAGGAAAACACCCTCTTTCCTTTTCCCGCGAACTCTCCAAACACTCCCCGGTTTTCGCTGCTGCCTATGAATTGCAAGGCTGTCAATGCGCTTGACTTGATTTATGTTATCGCCTTTATCGCTTTCTTTTCCTTTTCAGGAATTTCACACGGAGAGATTTTGGGGGTCAGAAACACAGAAATGTGATCCGACGGGGCGAAGCTGTCGCTGGCTTGGCTGGGTTCCCATTCCCCCCCCGACACCTGTCACTCGCATCTTGTGCCCCGCTGCGTTACGTGTCGGAGGGTCTTCATTGCAAGATGCCGCAACCTTCAAGTGGAACAACTTTTGACAGCCGAGCAATTCTGCAGGATCTCCGTGGCCCATCTTCCCTCATCCTGAGGCCGGCCGTTTTTTGGGAAGCCTCTGACCCCCTTCCAAGGGCCTTGGCCCATCAGCCTGAAGGAGATAGGGAGACGCTGGACAGCCCTTTATAGCCATTCCTTTGTCTTCAGGGGCATTGTTAGCGATTGCCGTCCATCGACGCGGTTCGGTTGTTCGGAAGGACTTTTCCTGTGGGGACAGAAGCAGCAGGTGGCCAGTCCTAATGAGGAGGTCCTGCTCAGAAGAATCAGTTAACCGTCAACTTCGGTCCGGGCATCTTATCTGAAGAGACGCCTGCTCCACATCCTTGGCGTACATCTCATTTCCGATGACCTTTTTAGTGGACTTTCTCGGAGGCTGAAATATGCTGATTTTTTGTTGTTGTTCTCATTGGGGGCTCTTGAGACGCTGCTCTCAACTCTGAGTTTCCTAATACTGTGGGAAATGCTCGTCTGCCGTCATTCAGAAGTCTTCTGCTCCGGAAAGGGACTTCTGGTTTGCTTTCGCCAACGCTTGTACGCGTCCGACTTTGCTTGGGGGTTGTTTTCTAAACCTCGCTTTTTCTATGGGAAAGAACGAGGGTGCAAATGATGGAGTTTCCCAACTATCCAGGGGTCTGGGTTGCTACCGGTTTGCCCCGGTTCGAGTGAACCGCTTGTAGCGGCGACAGGAAGCTTTGCCCATCCACCCAGACATCATCAAATACACTCTGCGCATGTGCAGAAGTGAGCAAACCGGTAGCAAATGTAAGTGAAACTTACCACTGGTCTGGAACCCACCCCAAAGCAGCCTCTATGCCCAAACCCAAAATAACCCATGAAAAAATGATCTTCCTTGATTTAATCCCTTGGATCAAATGGGATGGTGGGAAGCCAAGAAGGCTGCAGATCCCTGGGACAGGGTGCAATCTTGAAAGATGCAACTCTTAAAAAGAGCCTTGGTAGTACAATGGTTTAAAGCACCCTGTTATTAAGACCAGCTGCCTGCAATTACTGCAGGTTCGAATCTCGCCAGGCTCGAGGTTGACTCAGCCTTCCATCCTTTCTAAGGTAGGTAAATTGAGGACCCAGTTTGTGGGGGCAATAAGCTGATTTTGTATAAATATACAAAAAGGATGAAGGCTATTGCTTAGCGCATTGTAAGCTGCCCTGAGTCTCCGGAGAAGGGCGGCATATAAATCAAATTAAAAAAAAAAAAATCTTTCCTCCGCCTCCCTTGGATGTTTTGCAGCAAGTGAGTGTACAAAATGCCGTGTTCCATCCGTGGGAATGTGGGGAAAAATCTGCATATTTAAAAAACAATTTCTAAAGTACGGTCTCTTGCATCACATTGAATGAAAACGTGTGGGATTAAAAAGAGAGATATACAATGGCTGTGGCATTTGCTCAGTCAAACTAGCTCAAGAGTACAGTGAACAATGGGCCTCTCGCCTTCCCCAGGAGGCAGACAAAAGAGGCAAGATGGCGGCGGTGACAATGTGATTAAAGCACACCTCCGTGTGGTGGAGCTTGTATAGTGATGACAATACAGTTATCCCTTTTCTCTGGACCCCTTGCAGACGCTGCTGCTCTAGCTGGTACCTCCCTTATTCCCACAGATTGACCTAAAGGCAGAGTACCATCATCAATCAATCAGAATAGAGCTGGAAGAGACCTTGGAGATCACCGATTAGATTAACCGAATTGGAAGGGACCTTGTAGGTCAACTAGTCCAACCCCATGTTCAAACAGGAAACCCTATACCTGTCATGGTGAACCTATGGCATGCATGCCCAAAGTGGCATGCGGAGCGATGTGGCCTGGTACACGCGGCATCGCCTGTTCCTCTTCCGGGTTTCTGGCACACATGCGCGCACAACAATCAGCTGGCATGCATCAGTGCTGGAAACTAGAAGAGCTGGTCTTCCGTTTTCCTGCATGAGCATGGGCGTTGGCCAGCTGATCACCGCATGCGCAATGCACGCCAGAAACCCAGAAGAGTAGCTGGCTGAAACCGGAAGTTCAGTAGCTGAAACCGGAAGTTCATTTTTGGGCGCGGAGAGTGCAAAAGTTGGCTTGAAACTCAACATTAAGAAAACTAAGATCATGGCATCTGGCCCTCGCAATTCCTGGCAAATAGATGGGGAAGAAATGGAGGGAGTGACAGATTTTATTTTCCTGGGCTCCAAGATCACCGCAGATGGGGACTGCAGCCAAGGAATTAAAAGACGCTTGCTCCTGGGGAGGAAAGCCATGGCAAATCTAGATAGCTTAAGAGGCTACCTTTCCTAGCTCTATTTCTGGACTCCAGCTGGACTCGCTACTGAATCTCGCTCCGCTGTGCAGGATGGGACCTGTCTAGGTGACTCAAGAATGAATAGAGCCTTCCCACCTCAGCAACGGTCAACAGGGGCAATCCCCTTGAAATCTCAAGGCAGAATTTGTGCATCCTTTTCTAGGGGCTATCAGATGTGGGCTGCATAACTCGAGACAGCCTCTAGATGGCAGCAAAGAACAATGGGTATGTCTTTGCTGCCATCTAGTGCTCATTCTATGCTATGGCAAATCTAGACAGCATACTAAAATGCAGAGACATCACCCTGCCAACAAAAGTGCGTATAGTCAAGGCTCTGGTTTTCCCAGTTGCAATGCATGGCTGTGAAAGTTGGACCGTAAGGAAGGCTGAGCGCCAAAGAATGGAGGCCTTTGAACTCTGGTGCTGGAGAAGACTCCTGCGAGTCCCTTGGACTGCAAGGCGATCCAACCGGTCAGTCCTAGAGGAGATCAACCCTGACTGCTCTTTAGAAGGCCAGATCCTGAAGAGGAAACTCAAATACTTTGGCCACCTGATGAAAAGGAAGGACTTCCTGGAGAAGAGCCCAATGTGGGAAAGATTGAGGGCAAAAGAAGAAGGGGACAACAGAGAAGGAGGTGGCTGGATGGAGTCATTGAAGCAGTTGGCGTGAGCTTAAATGGACTCCAGAGGATGGTAGAGGACAGGAAGGTCTGGAGGAACGTTGTCCATGGGGTCACGATGGGTCGGACACGACTTCACAACCAACAACAAAAATTCACCCTGGCCAGCTCCTCTTCCAAGTTGCGGCCCAGACGTGCGCGTGCTCCCTTTTCGGGTTCGCCATCACAGGTTAATTGTATTTCTTGAAATGTGGCAACGGCAAACCCGTTCGAGGTGGACTTTCTAAACTTCGTTCGGTGTAATTGCTTTTGCACGGCCGCGCTGTTGTTTTTAAACGGCTATTTGAATTCTTGATTGTTTTGTGCAGCACACATGTCGCCCGGAGCTCTGGTCAGAGAAGTGATTAATATAGTTTAAACAAACAAGTCGAAGCAGCAGCGAGCCATCCAGTTTGCCTTCGCTCTTCTTGGTGTTCAGAACGGCCTGTGCTTGCTTGCACAGTTGGCCCAAGGAAGTGAGGAAGCTGGGCTGAAGCATCTGGCCACGGTCTGTTGCAACGCTTTGGCTATTGGTTGCAGTCCATGTTGTGGCTCTGTTACCTGAGCCTGTGTCATCGGCAGGAGAGGACTCCGAGAGTGAAGGAGAGGAGTTGGCAAGGCCTCCTTCTCCAGGACCCTCCTCTCTGGCAATGCCTTCAGTGTCCGCCGAAGGGCAAGAGATAGGGCCGGGGCCAAGCACGTCCACGCAGCCACAGGTGGACAGTGATGAGGGAGATGAGTCTTAGCTGGATCCTCGGTAGCGTCGCAGAGATAAGCGCGCACAACAGAAGAAAAGGCGTGCCAGAGATTAAGCTGAGTCACTGGACCACACCCCACAGGGTATAAAAGGGGGTGAGGTGGCCATTCAGACTCTGTGACGGACAAAACTAACTACTATCAGGTTACATTGCATCTTTGGAAACAACATTATCGGCCTTGGATTTAATTACGGACTGGACTTGACAATTCTTGAACTGTGTGTATTTTGTTTATGAGTAAAGTCTTGGCAAGCAGCTACTGGGTTGCTGCCAATCCTCTTATTGAAAGAATTGGTTGTCTGCCAGTTTATTTAACCCCCGGCTGTCTGTTTGTGTGCGTGTGTGAGACGGGGACAGAACAGTACGATGGGGCCTTCTTCCACAAACCTGGTTAAAACTATGGACATGAACAAGACTCTTCAGCGCTGTTCCTTCTACGCTGGACGTGCAAGAGCTGAGAGGTTGTGAGCCAGCGCCCTCTTTTCCCGCTATGCTTAAATTGGGTGATTAAGAACATGGTGGGGTCTAGAAGGAAGGCATCCATCAACCATAGGGATGGCCAGAGAGGAGAAGGAAACCTCCCCCCCAAAAGAGCAGTGTTGGGAAGGTAGGGAAACCATGAAAATTTGGTCTCTGGAGGTTCTCAGTCCTCCAGGTCCTGGTTGTCCCAAAGGTGCTTTTTTCAAGAGGCAACTGGTTTTTCTTTTGAAGACATTTTGCTTCTCATCCAAGAGGCTTCTTCTGCCATTTTTTCTAGAAATCCGTTCATACTCCCTCACCAGTCGAAGGGTTTGGGATTTACCATTTCTGAATTATTCAATTCAATTCAGAATAGAGCTAGAAGGGACCTTGGAGGTCTTCTAGTCCAACCCTGACTAGGTGGCTGAGTGGCTAAGAAACTGAGCTTGTCGATCAGAAAGGTCGGCAGTTCGGCGGTTCAAATCCCTAGTACAGGTCTCCTGCGTGAGCAGGGGGTTGGACTAGATGACCTCCAAGGTCCCTTCATCTCTGTTACTGTTAACCCTTGCTCAAGCAGGAGAACCCATACTATTTCAGATAAGTGGCTGTCTACATCAGGGGTCAGCAACCTGTGGCTCTGGAGCCACATGTGGCTCTTTCACCCCTCTGCTGTGGCTCCGTGTCACTCAAAATATGCGTCACAACCGTCAATGTGCGACACCCGCTGGCGCATGATTTATTGAGCTTTTCAACCCCCGGTAGGCCAACCATGGATAAATCCAAGAAAAGAAAAGTTTCAGAAGAAAACAGAACGTTTAATTCGACTACATATGCTAGTTTTGTGGCCGCTCGAGAAATAGTCAGGCACGGGAAGGTTTTTGTGGCTCCCGGTGTTTCCTTTTCTGTGGGAAACGAGTCCAAATGGCTCTTTGAGTGTTTAAGGCTGAGATGTACCCATGTGGCTTCCTTGGGGGAGAGGTGGGTTGTTTACGGTAAACAACCGTAAAGTTATCGGTGGTAAATTAATGAGTCGTTTGCTGACGAACGTGATTTTTTTTTTTTTTTACGTTTCACTTTTACTACAGTGTGCAAATTTAAACCTGGCAGGTTGGCCCGTCTATCACACTTTGTACTGCATCTTTTGCTAAGCCTTGGGTTGCAAAATCTCGAAGCTCAAATTCCAACCTTCGGCGTTCCCATCTCCTACTCGGCCTTTGAAGCCACAGGGGGAGCTTCGGTATCTTTCAGGATCTGGTGGAAGATCCGTTTCCAAAGCAGATCCTGCATTTGCAGTGATGTAAAACAGTGACTGGTGGTGTCTCATCGGGGCTGTCTTGACCTGCATCCCATGTTAACTGGTAGGTTTTTTCCCACGGTTGACAGATTATTCATGAGACTCTGCAGGTGGGGTATTCCTCACTTTCCCCATCAAATGTGTCATAGAAAGATGAAAGAGTGATTTGCAAAAACTTGGGCTAGGATAGGAGTCAGCAACCTGCGGCTCCGGAGCTGCATGTGGCTCTTTAGGCCCTGGCTCCCTGTCGGGTGATCCCACCACTGGCCGGCCTCCCCTCCCAGTCACTCCTCGCCTGGCCTGCGAAGGTAAGGGTGACGGCAGGGGATGGAGAAGTGGCCGGGGCAGAGACAGAGAGATACAGAGAGAGGGGGAGAGAGAGAATGACTGGGAGGGGAGGGCGAGGGGCGGGGCCAGCCAGTGGTGGGATCACCCGACAGGGAGCCACATGTGGCTCTGGAGCTGCAGGTTGCTGACCCCTGCCCTATACCATTCCGGACAAATGACTGTCCAGTCTCTTCTTGAAAACCTCTAGTGACAGAGCACTTCAGAAGGGAATCCCGTTCCACTGATTAATTCTTCCCGCTTGTAGCTGTTGATAGGGAAGTCTGACTAACTGGACACGCTAAATGTTGCTTTTTTTTTTTGCAGTGTGTGGCCTAGGAGCCATACCTTATTTTTCTATTGTGCACCGAAAACAACTTTCTCCTGTTGCCTTTGGCCATGGGAACGAAGGATTCTGCAAGCGGCAATCCTAATAGTTCTGGTGGACCACAGGCGATGGCTAACCTTTTCCGGACTGAGTGCCCAAATCACATTTCTGTGTGCGCGAATGTGCCCGCGCACGCCCAAACCCTCAAAATGCAATGTGCATGCAGCCCCCACGCATGTGCCCCACCCTCCACGCATGTGTGTGCGCCCCCTGTGCATGCCCATGAGCCCCCCCACGTGCCCTGTCCCCCGTGCATGCACACGAGGCCCCCACACGCGCCCCACCCCCCGTGCATGCATGCAAGGCCCCCCACCACGCATGCACAGCACAGATCTGAAGACCAGCTGGCTAATGGGAGGCATACGGAGGTGAACTGGGGTGACGGCTCACATGCCCACAGAGCGGGCGCTGCGTTTCACCTCTGGCACGCGTGCCACAGGTTGGCCATCACGGCTCTAGAACCCCCTCTTGAGATGGCTCGTGAGTGATCTGCCTCTTAACTGGAACATCAACAGCGGCTTGCAAAGGGAATGCCTCGTTCCTAAATTAATCCATTCTATTAGCTGCAACATACTTGTTAATGCATTCTCAGCTCACATACAAGCTGGATGTAATTTGATTGTGTCCTCTAGAGAGAGAGGGGGGGGAAACTTATCAGAAAGAAAGTAGCCCAAGAAATATTGGATTCTGTATTATGGTTCGACCACTTTGTTACATGGGTCATTTTTACATGCCCAACTCTACCATTGGTTCATTATCCTCACTGTTAGGAAGTTAGGAAGAGCCTTGGTGGCACAGCAGACTAAAGCACTGTTAAGTAACACCGGCTGCCTGCAATTACTGCAAGTTCAAATCTCACCAGGCTCAAGGTTGACTCAGCCTTCCATCCTTCCGAGGTAGGTAAAATGAGGACCCGGTTTGTGGGGGCAATAAGCTGACTTTGTATAAAAAAAAGAACACCGCTTGGGGGGAGGGGGGGGGCGAAAGCCCTACTAAGAAGGTATGTACAAAAGTATGAAGGCTATTGCTTAACGCATTGTAAGCCGCCCTGAGTCTCCGGAGAAGGGCGGCACATAAATCGAACCAATAAATAAATAAATAAATAAGTTTCTCCAGGTTGCTAAATTTTTTAAATTTAAATTGTGATATTTGTATTGTGTTTTACCTGGCTGTACACCGCCCCGGGTCCCTCGGGAGAGGGGCGGTATGGAAATAAAATTATCATTATCATCATCATCATCATCCTTGATGAGTTTCCATCCATTGTTTCTTGCCTTTTGGTGCTTTGGAGAATCATTTGAGGCCCCTCTTCTTCTTTGTGGCAGCCTCTCAAATACTGGAATATTGCTATCATGTCTCTCCATAGTCCTTCTTTCCTCTAGCCTGGCCAGACCCAAATCCTGCAGCCGTTTTTCATATGGTTTAATTCTTCCAATTGCTTCAAAACAATGCCTGGTTTTTGGAGGGTTTTTTTTTTTTAAAGAAAGCAAACAGCTAGATCGGATCGTCAAACTATTGATGCTTAAGGAACCTCATTAGCACCAGTGAGGATTTCTGGGTTTCAAAGCCTGGGAATTGGCACTGAAAGCTGGCCAAGACTGAACAGCCAAGGAAGGATAAAAATAAACACAGCTTGTAGCGGAGTGGGGGGAAAAAAAAGAAGATGCAGAAGATATTTCTTTGCACAATCCCACTGAAGAGTTTCCCATAAGAAACAGGGAGAAAGGTGAACTCTGGAATCCATGCCGGGCAAGTCTGCTAGATATACAGATATATAATCACTAGGCTGCAGATATACATACAGTCACTAGATGGTGGCAGAGAAGCAGAAAAACCTCATTCTTTCCTGCCATCTAATGGTCTCCTAGATTATTGCAGCCCAGATTGGATAGCTACAGGTAGGCCTCGATTTAAAACAGTTCATTTACTGACCTTCAAAGTTACAACGGCAATGAAAAAAGTGACTTATAACCCTTTTTTCACAGTTACGACCTTTGTAGCATCCCTCAAAATTCAGACGCTCGGCAACTGGTTCATACCTATGACCGTCGCTTGTGTCCCAAGGTCACGTGATCCTTTTGTGCGACCTTCTGACAAGCCAAGTTGATGGGGAAGCCAGATTCACTTAACAACCAGGGTAGTCACTTATCAACTGCGGTGGATTCGCTTAACAACCGAGGCAAGAAAGGTCATAAAATGGGGCAAAACTCACTTAAGAAATGCCTCACTTAACAACAGACATTTTGGGGCTCAATTGTGGTTCGTAAATCGAGGACTATCTGTATTGTGATAGGATGGTGGGCAGTGGTGAAATCCAATTTTTTTTTATTACCGGTTATGTGGGCGTGGCTTGGTGAGCATGGCAGGGGAAGGATACTGCAAAATCCCCATTCCCACCCCACTCCAGGGAGAAGGATACTGCAAAATCCCCATTCCCTCCCCACTCCTGGGAGAAGGATATTGCAAAATCTCCATTCCCTCCCCACTCTGGGGCCAGCCAGAGGTGATATTTGCCGGTTCTCCGAACTACTCAAAATTTCCGCTACCGGTTCTCCAGAACCTGTCAGAACCTGCTGGATTTCACCCGATTGTGGGTACGTTTAGTCTAACAAAGAGAAGAACTAGGGGAGTGCCAGGATAGCAGTCTTCCAACATATGAAGGGCTGCCACAGAGAGGAAGGGGTCAAGCTATTTTCCAAAGCACTTGAAGGCCAGACAAGGAACAATGGATGGAAACTGAACAAGGAGAGATTCAACCTGGAAATAAGGAGGAACTTCCTGACAGTGAAAACAATCCACCTATGGAACAGAAGTTGCCTTCCGAACTTGTGGGAACTTCATCCCTGGAGGCTTTCAAGAAGAGACTGTCAGAAATGGTGTAGCGTCTCCTGCTTGGTCAGGGGGTTGGACTAGATGACCTACAAGGTCCCTTCCATCCTTACTGATGTTATCAACATTGAGAGCGAATACCAGCACTAAAAGCCATGCCTTCTAGAAGAACCTAAGTCTATATAGGCCAAAACTCTCAAGGTGGACTGGTACCAGTCTTTGGTCTTGGATGGGGTTGAGCTGCCCCAGATGGGAAGGAGTTAGGATTAAATGACATATAATATTTTAAAAGACATGCTGTAGCAGCATCTAAGAAGCCAGAATGCCTCCCACAACTTGGTGGAGAAAATGTCTGGATTGGAAACCGATCAAATACACTTTTATCTTGTCAAATGCGCTAATCTAACTTTGCATTTTAAGCATTCAAAACATATGCATTTGTTGCAACGCTGCTATGGGAACTTACTTTCATAGTTGGTGGACCTGTCCCCGAGCAAAAGAATATTGGGCTAGAATTCAAAAATGGATTTTAGAAATCAAAGGATGTAGAATAGATTTGAACCCGGAAACGTTTTTACTAGGCATGAAACCAGAGCACTTAAACAAATCTAATTGGTATCTCGCTCTCCACATCACCACTGCAGCCAGGATCTCATTCGCGCAAGAATGGAAATCCAAAAATATCCCATCGGAGGCTACGTTAATTGCAAAGATCATGGACTGTGCAGAAGCAGACAAGCTCACCGGACTTTTGCGAGATAGACAAGAATTGGGGTTATATAGGAGCTGGGACAGATGGTATGCTTGGCTGAAAAAAAAGAAATCTTAAGAATGAAAATATTAACCTTAATGTGAACGTGGGTAAATATTTATAGGAGCATTGCATTACAGTTGAGAATTTTTTCTCCTGGATAAACTTTTCTTTCTTCTGATGAGTTGGCTTAATGGAGGTTTGTACTTTCTCTAGGCAAAAATTGATACTTTAAAACTCTATATGTATTATTTTACTCTCTGCAATTCTATCCATATTGTTATACTTTTTTTCCTGTATTTTTTAATAATTTTCAATAAAAAAGAAAAAAAAAGAAAAAAAAACATATGCGTTTGTCTCACTGCTCATTACCACAGTCTCGCAAGCAGCCAAGTCGTCCAGTTCTCCTATTTGGAGAGGAAGAGGGAAGCTAAGGGAACATCCCTTCGCCTGAAGCACCTGGCAGGAATGTGGCAGAGGAACTTGGAGACAGGTTCTCCGTAGCTTGTGGTTTGCACTCCTGGAATGTGGGAAGGCCTTCGCTCATTTTTCAAAAGCTCAATGGAGGCACTGGGAAATTAAGAGTCAGGTTTACCAGAACCTTTCTACAGTAGTGGCCAAAATTGTGGAAACCTTTTGGGAAAAGAATGAAGGCTATTGCTTAGTGCATTGTAAGCCGCCCTGAGTCTCCGGAGAAGGGTGGCATATAAATCAAAATTAAAAAAAAAAAAGTATATTTTGGAGGTTTGATGGCTAATAACATGACTTTTTTTTTTTGGAGTTTCAAGATAATCATATTCCACTGCTGGAATGGCCTGGGAATAGCCTGGATCTTAACCCCATTGAAAATCTATGGAGCCGACTAAAGAAACTGGTTGAGTCAGAAGCGACCCAGCAATAAAACCCAGTTAATAGAAGCAACCATTCAATCTTGGTTTCACATTATAGCAGCTGCAGAACTAAAAGACTTTGGTTCACTCCATGGGAAGACGTTGTAAGACGTCCCCCTGGTTTTATCCTTCTGGCATCATTTCTTCTGTCACTGAACTTTTGGGCTCAATTGTGGTCATTATATATTATAACTTTATACTATATTCTTTCTTTCTTTCTTTCTTTCTTTCTTTCTATCTATCTATCTATCTATCTATCTATCTATCTATCTATCTATCTATCTATCTATCTATCTATCTATCTATCGTGGTCATAATATACTATAACTTTATACTATCTTCTATCTACCGTGTTTCCCCAAAAATAAGACATCCCCTGAAAATAAGCCCTCTCCAAAAATATTTAAATGCATGTGCAGCCGGTCCCCGCCATTTCCTCTGGTTAGGGTTAGGGAGACAGAGCTGGAAATCAGGTAAGACGACAAGAGGAGCCCCGTCTTGCTCCACGCACCCCAAAATAATAAGACCTCCCTGAAATTAAGGCCAAGCACTTATTTCGGGGTTCAAAAAAATATATAAGACAGGGTCTTATTTTTGGGGAAAAACGGTATCTATCTATCCATCCATCCATCCATCCATCCATCCATCCATCCATCCATCCATCCATCCATCCATCTATCTACAGTATCTATCTATCTATCTATCTATCTATCTATCTATCTATCTATCTATCTATCTATCTATCTATCTATCTATCTATCTACCTACCTACCTACCTACCTACCTACCTACCTACCTACCTATCTTGTATACATAATACCATAACTATAATGACTAAAACTTTGTTGCTTGTATCTTTACAATTTATATTTTTATTTAGTTTCCTAGCACGATTTATGCTGATTGCTTATTTAGTATCCAATGACTATCGCTAAGTGTTGTATCTTGTGGTTTATGATGAATGTATTTTTATGATGACTATGATCATGATTTATCACTTATTGCTTTTATCTACACGGAGAGCTTACGCGCTGAAGACAAATTCCTTGTGTGTCCAATCACGCTTGGCCAATAAAGAATTCTATTCCATTCTAAATTCTAAATAATAATAATAATAATAAGCTGAGAACTACCTGTCCTATATTTATATTGTTTTGATTTATTTTTCCCTTGCGTCCATTTTCCTGCTTCGGCTGGTGACAAGAAGATGCTGCAAAAAAAAGTGAAATTCCGCTATGGCCCTCTGGAAATTGGTTTCTGCAATAGCCTTCGGGGCCTCGGAGGCCGCCAAGTGGTATGACTCGTGGGATCTCAGGCGTATCTTGCGTGGGAAGGCCTTCTGCCCTGTCCTTGATCAAAAGTCAGCGCTGAAGCCAGAGGTGTCTATTTACAATCAATCCACCCCACCCCTCTCCGAAATTCAAAGACCAATTATAGAGTCAACTCTTCTGTAAGTCAACTCCAACAACGGTCTCTTACAATCTGTCTCTTATTCTCTCTCTCTCTCTTTTTTCTCTCCAGATAACACAGACAGCCCCACAACGTCTGCAAGAATGTGTGCGTATGTGTACAATTTGAGCAGCACCGCACATCTGCTGTTTTTGACCTGCAATATGCGTTTCCCAGTCCACAGCTGTTGACTTGAGACTGAGAAGATCTGTTCCTTCGATTGCTTTCAAGGGATGCCAAGGTTGCTGCAGTGGTTGGCTTAAAATAATGCGTTTCCCAGGGCTGGGAACGCTCTGCCTTCCCAGCTGTTTGTCCTATTCATTCCCGTCCCCCAGTGTTGCATCTCAAGCCAAGTCCCTGAGCAACTTAGATCCTGCGCAGAAGGACTGCCAAAGAGAAATTCACAGGGGTGTCAGATTAGACATGCACAATGGCAGTTGGGCTACAGGCGGTGGAACGGTGTTTCTCAGCCTCAGCCGCTTTTAAGATGTGTGGACTTCGACTCCCAGAATTCCCCAGTGCCACACGAGGGGCTGGGGAAGTCTGGGAACTGAAGTCAGAGTAACAGAGTTGGAAGATCTATTAGTCCAGCCCCCTGCTCAAACAGGAGATCCTCTACCATTTCAGACAAATGGCTGTCCGGTCTCTTGTTAAAAACCTCCAGGGATGGAGCACCTGCAACTTCTGGTGGCAAGCTGTTCCACTAGTTAATTGTCCTCACTATTAGAAAGTTTCTCCTTAGTTCCAGGTTGCTTCTCTCTTAGATTAATTTCCATCCATTGTCTGTCTTTGTAGGTTAAGATGTATTCTATTCTGTTCTGTTCTGTTCTGTTCTGTTCTGTTCTATATTCTATTTTATTCTAATTTATTCTATTCTATTTCTATTATTCCTATTCCAATTATTCCTACTCCACTCTATTCTGTATGTATATGTGTATGAATTTATCAAATTTCTATACTTTCAATGAGGAAGCTGAAGCTGGGTTATGGTTTAATATCCTTGTGTTTTTTGTCTGTGGTGGTTTTGTTCTGCTGTGATATTATTGATGTTATAAATGATCTTAAGTCATTGGAAGGAAGGTGGTGCAGACACGATCATATACATAAATAAACTCTTAACAGTGGCTAGGAAGTCTAAGAAGAAACTTCTGGTGGCAAGCTGTTCCACTGGTTAATTGTCCTCACTGTTAGGAACTTTCTCCTTAAATCCAGATTTCTTCTCTCTTTGTTTAGTTTCCATTGTTTCTTGCCTTGTCTTCTGGTGCTTTGGAGAATAATTTGACTCCCTCTTCTTTGTGGCAGTCCCTCAAATATTGGAAGACTGCTATCATGTCTCCCCTGGTCCTTCTTTTCATTAAATAGACATACTCAATTCCTACAACCGCTCTTTGTGTGTCCACACATCTTAAAGTTGTTGAGAAACACTGCAGTATGTCTTAAACTATAAGGAAGTCCCCAAGACTTTGTGCATAAAATCTTATTCTCCAAATCCTTTCATCAACAGGAGCAAATTCCCACGGCTTTTCTTCATATTTGGTGACCTTTCTAAAGGAAGCAAGGATGCGGCGGCTCGGTGGCTAAGGCGCTGAGCTTGTTGATCTAAAGGTTGGCAGTTCAGCTGTTCGAATCCCTAGTGCCACATAACGGGGTGAGCTCCCGTGACTTGTCCCAGCTTCTGCCAACCTAGCAGTTCGAAAGCAGGTAAAAAATGCAAAGTAGGAAAAATAGGGACCGCCTTTGGTGGGAAGGGAACAGCGTTCCGTGCGCCTTTGGCGTTGAGTCATGCCGGCCACATGACCACAGAGACGTCTTCGGACAGCGCTGGCTCTTCGGCTTTGAAACGGAGATGAGCAGCGCCCCCCTAGAGTCAGGAACGATTAGCACATCTGTGCAACGGGAACCTTTGCATTTACCTTTTACTAAAGGTAGCAAATAAGCACCCTTTCTCTTGGGCTTGTGCCTGTGTGGTTGTTGCCTAATTGACTCTGATTTTGCTATGTGTGATGAGGGCAGCAAAGAGAGAGAGGGCACCATCATAATTTGGAGAAAATCTGACGGATCAACACCATAATTTTGGAAGCATAAAAACCTCCAGATGTGGCCAGATGACAACAGATCAGTGATGACATTCAACCGGTTCTAGCCGGCATGAGCAAACTGGTAGCAGCGGCTGTGGGCTGCCCACCCACCCGGATGTCATCACGTCCCATTTTTGACAATCTGCATATGCGTGGAAGCACGCGCGCACTCACATTTGCGAACCGGTAGTGAAGATGAGTGACTACCACCCCTGCAACAGATCACGGTCTATTCTTATAACGACGACGTCTTATGAAGCAGGTTATACCGAGGGATGAATACAATGTACTGGAAACGTGAAAGTTAAGTTCTCCTTAGCTGAAGTCTAACACTTCAGTCAGGTCACCATATCGACACTCCAGGAGCTTCAGAACTCATTCGAAGTCCCTGCCCTAAATAAATAAGTAAATGTGCCTTTGAGACAGGGATGGCTCCTGACAACTGCCTGGATTAACAGCCTGCCTAGTCTGCTTGATCTCAAAAACCCGAGAACAGTCAAACCTGGTTAAAGCTTGGATGGGTGACCACCAGATAGCCTCAGAGCTTTAGACTTGGACGTAGGAGATCTTGCAGGAAAGGTGGCCACAGCTAAATCATGTCTGTACTCTGGCCAAGAAAACGTAAGAGGTGTTCATGAGGTCAGTTGGGGTTAAGGTCAATTTGAGATTGTATGTTGTTAGTCTAGATCAGGGGTGTTAAACTCAAGGCCCAAGGGCCGGATCCTGCCCGCGGGGTGCTTAGAACTGGCCCGCGAGGCCACCGTGGAAAAAGCAAAGGACTGGTCCATGGTGCCTCTGCCACTGAAAACGGAGCTGGGGAGGGCCGCACATAGCCCTCCCGAGCTCCGTTTTCTCTGGCAGAGGGTTGCAGGAGGCTATTGCAGCCGAAAACGGAGCTCAGGAGGGTCGCGGGCACCCCTCCCGAGCTCTGTTTTCCCTGGCAGAGGGTTGCAGGAGGCCACTGCAGCCAAAAATGGAGCTCGGGAGCCCATTTAGCTGGCAGAGCTCTCTGGCCGCCACAGGCGCCCCCGACATGAGTGATGTTGAACTGGCCACGCCCACCATGACCACGCCCCCCCCCAGCCCCAGACCCCGGGGTCAAACACAACCCTGATGCGGTGGCCCTCAATGAAATCAACTTTGACACCCATGGTCTACATCACGTAGTGTTTTCTACTGAGAGTGGATCTGGAGCTCAGGGGTTCTTTCTTTAGTCCAGTCCCTACCGGGGTGGGGTGGGGATGTTAGTCCAAATTGTGGAGAATTTTTAGCTACGCCTGGGCAGAAAAATAAGAGGGAGTCTATTTCCTGGAGATGATGGAGTGTAAAAGCTATCCTTAGATCCATCTCCCATACGGCAGCTTGCCTTTCCTTGATGTCGCACCTGCTGCTTATCTCTTTCTAACTCCCTTTCTACCTTCGCTTGCTCGTCTCCTAAAAACGCAGCTTAGAACTACCGATACTTTTGAGACGGAGTTATGGAATAATTGTCACTCAAGGAATAGCTTTTGTCAACCGAGTACGGTTGACAAAGAATTTGCGCAGCCCCAAACTTCTGCGAAGGCAGAAATCATTCTCGATCGGGGGGAAAGAGAACAACAAAAGGCCTGTACAAAACTGGAAGGGAAGGGGGGATTTGTCAACAGCGGCTCTCTCGGCGCCGTTGAAAAGGGACTTGGCACCTTCAACAGGAATGGTTTTGTCTCTGTGTAAAAAAAATGACTGGTATGATAGCAGAAACAAATGAGATCTTTTTCAAGCCTGAAAGGCATTTAATGTGATCGGTCAGGTCATAAATTCCTGGGCTGAATGCTCTTTATTTTATTTCTGTTGCTCTCTGCTTTGGGAATGGAGGGAGCGAGGAGGAGGAGGAGGAGGAGAAGAAGGGAAGACAAATGAATTTTTCAAGATAATGTAATGAGCACAACAGTAAACGTTTAATACTACATGCAAGTTGGTGCAGGATCAGATGCAGTGCAGCTTAACCCTATTCCTTCCTGAGAATGGCTGTACTTCAGGCTGTACTTCCTGAGAATGCTCAGGAAGATAAATCTATCTCAGCATCTCCTTCTGTCCTACTATCGCAGCGCCATTGAGAGTGTCCTGACATACGGCATTCTTGCATGGAATGGGAGCAGCTCTGTAGCGGACAAAAAAAACTCTACAGAGAATCATTAAAACTGCCCAGAATAACATTCTCCAGCTACCAGCCCTGGACGACATCTTCGAATCTCACTGTTTGAGAAAGTTGCATATCCTTCTCAGAGACTCTTCCCATCCTGCTTTCAATCTTTTTGGACTGTTGCCTTCTGGCAGAAGATACAGAACAATTAAAACTCGGACCGCACGTTTTCTGAATAGTTTTTATTATCCCAGAGCTATAATGGCACTCAACCATGAACTAAAGGGCCACCATCAGTGAGCTGTTGGACAGCTTTAGTTGGTCTGTTGTGTGGATGTTTGGGTGGCTCAGGGGTGGGGAATTTGTGGTGGGTGGGAGTGTGTTTGGGGATTGTTATGTGTGTTGGACCTGGTCTTTGGGTGTTAAGTGAATTTCGTTGAATGGGTATACTGTATATTCACGTACAATGACAATAAACTTATTTATTTATTTTATTATTTATTTATCTACCCATTCTATTAGGTCAAACAGGATGGGCTCACTCCTATTCCCTTCCCCTCATGTGCAGAGAAGGGCAACTAAGGTGATTAAAGGCCTGGAGACTAAAACATATGAAGAATAGTTGCAGGGACAAGTGGTGGCTAATCTAGAGAAAAGAAGAATTAGGGGATTAGCAAAGCTGGCTGGGGAATTCTGGAAGTTGAAGTCCTCCAGGCTTAAAGTTGACAAAGTTGACCCCTGCTCCATAAAATTCCCTCTGCCTCCCTCGTTCTTACCTCGTGGTCAAGAGCAGAGAGCGTCTTCTGCTGGTTTTGGGTTGGCTCCTTGTGAAGCCTCTGGGTCTTCTGTAGGGCCTGCTTTAAGCAGGAAGGCCTCATGAGGGGCAGGAGTTCGCAAAGCTGCTGCAGCTGTGGAGAAAAGAGGGGCTTATAGATGCAACTACCACAAGCACACACAAACAAGCAACACAAGGTTCATGGAGACTAGAGCTCTTCAAATTATCCAGGGGGAGGAGGTCCCAAAATCTCCTTTGACCACCTCTCTGCCACTAAAACACGAACAATTGTTTCCTAAATGTCAGTAACCTCTTAGAGAGAGAGAGCTGATTTCCTCTGCGCATGCTCCAAGATGGCAGCCTCCAGCTGATCCTCCGTTGCCGGAGGGGGTAATTCTCGGCATTTTCGGGGGTTTGCAAGGGCCAAGTTTCTTCTCTTTGGCCCGGCTAAAGGTTACCGGTTACCACCTTTAGAGCGCTCCATGGCTTAGGACCGGGGTATCTACGAGACCGCCTTCTGCCACCAGTGGCCTCTCACCGACCAGTACGCTCCCATAGAGAGGGGCTCCTCAGGGTGCCGTCGGCCAAACAATTTAATTTAATAAATTTAATTTATTATTATTATTATTATTATTATTATTATTATTATTATATTATTATTATTATTATTATTATTTAGGATCTGCTTACAACCGAATAATGTGGGGTGGACCTCAATGTGTAGCATTGACTACAGATTCAAAGTCTAACATTGAATTAGATAATGCATGGTGACCAGAGGTGGAATTCAACAATTTTAGCAACCGTTTTTCTGCCTGGTTGCTGGGTAGGTGTGGCCATGGTGGGCGTGGCCTTCTTGGCCTCCTGCTACCATGGCGGGGGAGGGGACGTTTTCACCCTCCCCAGGCTCCGGAGGCTTTTTTGGAGCCTCCAGGAGGGCAAAAAACAGCCTCCTCCAGGCTGCGGAGGCTGGAAATGGACCCATTTCTGGACTTCCGGGAGGCCCGTCTTTCGCCCTCGCAGAGCCCTGCACTTACCTGGCATCCAAAATGGGCTGCGTGGAGACTCCAGGGAGGGGAGGGGAGGGGCGGGAGGGGCCAGCCAGTCCTTGCAACTTCCGGTTCAGTGAACCAGATGTAAAATTAGCATCCGTTTCGCCTGAACCGATCCGAACCGGCTGAATCCCACCCCTGACTGTGACCCACAATGTGAAGCCTTCTCGTTTAGCTGTCCCAAGTCCTGGATGCCTTTTAATAAAATCTGTTAGCTGGACAACTTAATATTCTTGTATTTCACAGCACTGTTAATATTCATGTAGTTCATGCTCCTCTGATGAAGTGAATGCAGCTTGCAAAAAAAATAATAATGTTGTACCCTTTAATAAAGCTTGTTTGTGGGAAATGATCCTACTAGACCTTTCCGGATTTTTTGGCCACCATAGAGTAAAACTGCACACCTACAATGTCTATAATAAACAGAAAAATAGGTCTGAAAGAGATGCTTAGGTCAAATGTCCTCTTCCTGATATATATTAGTTTGCTGTCTGCAAGAGCCGGGTGGGCATCGATGGTCCCTTTACAACCTGTGGACTTCAACTCCCAGAGTTCCCATCACCCATCTTCTTCCACTTATGACTGTATGACTCTAACCTTGTTGCTGGTATCCTTAAGATTTATATTGACTGTTTCCTAGTATGATTTGATTGCTTATTTATACCCTGTGACTTTCATTAAGTGTTGTACCTTATGATTCTTGATGAACGTATCTTTTCTTTTATGTACACTGAGAGCGTCTGCCCTAAGACAAATTCCTTGTGTGTCCAATCACACTTGGCCAATAAAGAATTCTATTCTATTCTATTCTATTCTATTATGTCTGTCCTGTCCTGTCCTGTCCTGTCCTGTCCTGTCCTGTCCTGTCTGTCCTGTCCTGTCCTATCCCTGTTCTAATCCTATCCTATCCTATCCTATCCTATCCTATCCCTGTTCTAATTCTCTCCTCTCCTCTCCTCTCTTCCTCTCTCCTCTCCTCCCCTCCCCTCCTCTCCCTGTTCTAATTCTATTCTATTCTATTCTATTCTATCTATTCTATTCTATTCTATTCTATTCTATTCTATTCTATTCTATTCTATTCTATTCTATAGTGCTACTGCTATCTGAAGGGACATATCTCAGAAGCTGAGTTCGCATTCATGGTGGTACCTCAAGGCAAGAGTGAAGAACAGATAGAAGGGAAGTATAGCTGAGTCAAAGGAAAGGAGTGATGAATTGTGAATAAAGGCAGTTAGAATTCTTTTGGTCTTTTTTTTGCTGAGGATGGGTTAAACAGCATTGAAAATGACAAGGAAGGAAGGAAGAGAAGATGAAGTTGGACAGTCTTCTGAGGAAGTATTCCATAAGTGGACTTTTAAGTCCAGCATTCCTTCCAAAGAGAGTAGCAAAATTCAACCATGATCGTCCCATTTTCCTGCATTCCTCAAACACTTCCAAACAGTCTGAGCCAGGGGTGAAATGTAAAATTTGTTACTACCAGTTCTGTGGGGGTGGCTTTGTGGGGGTGGTGGTAATGTGACGGGTGGGTGTGGCCAACTTTTTTTTTTTTTTAACCTTTTAAAGGCATTTTTTTTCCCCCTACAACCTCTTCGGCTGAAGAGGTTGTAGAAAAATGCTTTTAAAAGGCTCTGACGATCCCAGCTGAGCCGCGCAATCATCAGAGGCTTTTTGATGATCGCGCGGCTCAGCTGGGCATGGAGGGGGGCAGGGATTTTTGCTACCGGTTCTCCGAACCACCCGCCACCATCGCTACCGGATCGGGCGATCCGGTCTGAACCGGGAGCATTTCAGCCCTGGTCTGAGCCCTCCAAGCTGAGCACGGAAGAAGACAGGCGAGAGACGTGGACACCTTAAGTCTTCCAGTTAAAAAAACAGAGCAGGAAAATGATTGTTCCAAACGATGTGTGAGCCGAGCGGTCTGTTCAAGTTGTGGCTTGCAAGCTAGTCACCTCTTGGCTCTCTTCTTGCTGTGTCTACCCGTTTGTTTGCATTTATACAAAGCCCCGTGAGTGACTCAGGCTGCCTGTCTGACAACCGGGCTCCCCTGGTCTTGTTGTCAAACAGAGTTCAGCAACGTTCGGCAGAAAACGCTGAGATTTCATGCTCCAGGAGAAGATAAAAGAGGCTGCAGATTACAAGACGCACAAACTCATCCACGCCATCTTTTGTGGGGAAGCAGCAACTCAATTTGCGACTGAAGCAAGGGCACGGCGAACTCTGCTGGCCTACCAGTGAGTTGGATAAGCAGAGGAGGGGACACCCATTCCTGCTGCGGCTGAATGGCCAGCCGCATGTCCCATTTTTGGCCTCCTAGGCCTCTAGAAGGCGGGTGGGGGCCGGCGGGTAGATGGGGCGATGTGGTTGGAGCAGCCCTCATGGTCCCTTGCGGCCCGGATTAATGTCTTCAGTGGGCCGTAGTTTGAGGACCCTTGTTCTAGAGCCTCAACACAGGAAGGCGTTTGTTGCTCTTCTCTCCACCCTTTCTAGAGCCTCAACATCAGTGTCTCAAAATCAGTGTCAATTCTTTGCGACCACACAGGGACCTTCCCCAGGCGGATCTGTCCTTCAGGCTTTCCATGGGTGGACCCACCACCCCTGTGACTGAGTCCATCCCTCTTGCTGCTCCTCCTCCTCTTCCTTCCAACTGGCATCAGGGCCTTCTCCAGAGAGCTGCTTTTTTGCATACCATAATAAGTCCAAAAGAGGATAATTTGAGCTTTGTCATTTGTGCCTCGAGCGAGGACGCTGGCTTGCTTTGTTTGATGATGCACTGGTTTGTTTTCTTGGCCGCTTCCAATATTCTCAGTGGTATTTTCCAATACCAAAGATTTATGAATGTACTGTATGAAAAGAAATTCCCCATTTGGTGCTTTATTAATTTTAAAAAACAAAAGCGTTCTTTGCAATGGCATATTGATTTGAAAATTAGAAAGAGGGGCTTTGCTCCTTCAGACTTGCGGATACATTTCTGTCCTCTTCCGGACTCAGCTATGAGTAAGAAAGGTGTATTTTGAGCACATGTAGCTTGGGGCAGGCAGGTGGGAGAAGTAGCATTAATCTAGAAACAGTTGTTCTACTTCTCTGCGAAATGGCTCTTCACCCATGGTGTCTGCTTTTGTATCAGCTCAGCTCCTGTTTCCGATAAAAGACTTCAAAAGACAGGACTGCAGTGTTTTCCTTGCAACTGGGTGGGAATTCCTTTCCTTGTCCTGCTTTTTGCATTTCCCTTCTGTAGTAGCCAAGTCCCTGGAAGACCAGGTTTGAGGCAGAACATCCTGGAGAAGGTTGGTCTACGTCAGCACTCTCCAAACTTGGCAACCTTAAGTCTTATAGACTTCAACTCCCAGAGGTCCAGGTTTGGGGCAGATCACCCTGGAGAAGGTTGGTCTACGTCAGGGGTCTCCAGACTTGGCAACTTTAAGACTTGTGGACTTCAACTCCCAGAATTTCCTAGCGAGCTGGAGAAACATTCAGATTCCATTACTATCCACTACTATTGTTTTGGAAACTTGAGAAAAGTGAAACTTATATTGGAGTGAAAAGCCCGGAAACTTTAGTACTGGCTTTTCACCAGTAGCACCAACATGATGTATCTAAATAAATTTGTTCTTTGAGGAAAAGCAATGCCTCGGAGTTCAGTTGGATGCATTATTTGGAGCCTGACATTAACTCAGATTTGCAAGATTCCATTACTGTCACGTAACCTTATAATAAAAGTAGCATTCGTTTGCGCGTCTTTCCAAGTTTGGTCTACCTTGAATGGCTGACAGGTAGCTATTCGGGGAAGGGAACTGTAGGGAGCACAGTAGCGTGGCAGGCCAAAACCGTTGGTGACGACTGGAGAAGTGATACCACTGACTGTGTGGAAGACCCTTTATTGTCTTCTAAAGACAGAAAAAATATGTCCCCACGACTACATGCCACTCACATTAGATCCCTCCCCCCCAAGCTCATACGGTACACAGATGATGCCTGAGAGTAAAGCATGTGGTTTGTGGTTTTGCTACTAGGGAAAGAGCTCAGCATTGCTGGAGTGATGAACCAGCCAAGCTGGAGCCAGTCCCAGAATTCCCCTTCCTCAAGCCTTCTGTGGAAGGAACTCGGAAGTCATGATCCCCCTAAGACCCTGCTGTCTTTTTTCAGGCTCATTACCCTACCTGAAGTGGGAGAGAAGTTGCATCACATTTCCAGGAACAGGAGCCCTTTAGGGCAGGGATCTCCAACCTTGGCAACTTTACGCCTGGCGGACTTCAACTCCCAGAATTCTGGGAGTTGAAGTCCTCCAGCTTTGCTGGCTGGGGAATTCTGGGAGTTGAAGTCCTCCAGCTTTGCTGGCTGGGGAATTCTGGGAGTTGAAGTCCTCCAGCTTTGCTGGCTGGGGTACACCTCACAAAGAAAACCTCACAAAAAAAACCTCACAAAACATCTCTCAAAAATCTTTAACCAGATGTTAGTTGGTGCATCTACTAACACGACTCTCAAACACCATCTATTTTCAGGCCTGCTTCTCTCGCAATAGCGGGGGAGGGAAGAACCCAAACCGAAACAGGGGCAAGCTTAGGTACAGCTCAACGGCCTTGCGATTTGGAGTCTTGGCGGCTTGCTCCCTATAAGGGCCTGGGGCAAAGTCAGCCCTCCCAGACCTCAAGGCACGGTGTGGCCAATCGGACAACCGCTTGGCCCTCTTTTTGAAAAAGAAAAAAAGAAAAAAACCTGGATGGATGGATGGGACATTCCCAGTTTTCTGCCCGCTTGGATTTTCGAGCCTAAAAAGGAAACGGTGCAGCAAGCGAGCGAGTGGAACGGAGCCAGTTTCAACCCCCAAGGGAGAGGGAGGGGGGGAGAGTGGGGAGGGGATCAGCAAAGGCCACTCTGAAAGGCAGCCTCTGTTAGTCCAGCGCGCCTGACCTTCTGGAGGAGAGGATGTGGGTTTCTGCTGAAAGCCCTCCATTCACAGGGCGCTGACCCCCAGAGTCCCAATCTCTTCAACCGGCCTCTTTGTCTCCCGGCAAAGTGGCATGGGAGCCGGAGTGGAGTGACGTGGGTGCCAGGTCTGGATTCTAGTGGGGGGGGTAGAAACCCACATGCCCCTCGGAAAGCTGAAAAGAGGACGAGCCGTACGTTGTCATCCCGGCAGGAGCTCCGAGAAATGTCATTCATCTTCCCTGGCCTCCAGTGGTGGAGACAGCCCTATTTCCAGCCCCCCCCCTCAAAGCGAAGAGTGGGTTAGTGTCATTAAAAAACCCACCCGGCCGTTTACATAGCAGCAAGTGTGAAGAATTTAAACAGTTGGAGATTAAGGAGGTTCTCAAGGGGGTTTTGATGGCTTCGCCTTCGTCCTTGGAAGCCAGCTGTGATTAGGCCGTTTCTTTTTTCGAAAGCGCGCGCAGAGAGGGGAAAAAAAAATCATGTGTTAAGGGGGTTGCTTCACCACCCCTCCCCAAACCCTCGGCCCTCTCGACTTTTGCACCACCAAGTCAGTAGCAGGGCAGTCGGGACGTTTTAAAGTAGGGATTTCTCTGATGCTGGGGGTAGCAGAGCCCACCACCGCCAGCTCTGGGGGGAAAAAAACAAACCAAACCTTGTATATAGGAAATATATCCCTACGTTCGGTTGTTTGAAGAATTTGATCGCAATTCATGAACCTCTGGACAGTCAACCTGACCGAGCGGTGCGCTTCCCTTCCCTACGATGGCCGCCTTCCATTTGACAACTTTCTGCCAACTTTACAAAGCTGGGACGACAATTCCAATGCAAGTTTAAATTATGGTACTGCTAGGATCGGATACCATCTGTAACACTGTCTTCCTTCCTTGCTCCCTCCCTCCCTCCCCTCCCTTCCTTTCTGCCCATCCATCCATCCAATCTTTCCTTTTTCTCCCTCCTTCTTTTCCTTCTGTCTGTTCACTTCTTCCTTTCTTTTTCATTCCTTCCTTCCTCCCCTTCCTTCTGCCCATCCATTTATCCAATTATCTCCCTCTTTCCTCTCCTTCTGTCTGTTCTCTTCTCCTTCTCCTCTTCTTCTTCTTCCTTCTTCTCTTCTTCCTCCTCCTCCTCCTCTTCTTCTTCCTTCTCCTCCTCTTCTTCTCTTCTTCCTTTTTTTTTTAATTTAATTTTAATTTTGATTTATATGCCGCCCTTCTCCGGAGACTCAGGGCGGCTTACAAGGCGTTAAGCAATAGCCTTCATACTTTTGTATATTTATACAAAGTCAGCTTTTTGCCCCCACAAACTGGGTCCTCATTTCACCTCCCTTAGAAAGGATGGAAGGCTGAGTCAACCTTGAGCCTTGGAGAGATTCGAACCAGCAGAAATTGCAGGCAGCTGTGTTAATAACAGGGTGCACTAAACCACTGTACTATCAAGGCTCTCTTCTTCTCCTCCTCTTCTTTCTTCTCCTCCTCTTCTTCTTCCTTCTCCTCCTCCTCCTCTTCTTTCTTCTCTTCTTCCTCCTCCTCCTCCTTCCTCCTCCAAAAAAATCTCCTGGGGCTGGGCTGCCTTGTCTTCTCCTCTTATTTGACCAATAAAGGAAAACTCTCAACTTTCAATTCAGAATAGAGCTGGAAGGGACCTTGGAGGTCTTCTAGTCCAGCCCACTGCTCAAGCAGGAGATCCTATACCATTTCAGACAAGTGTCCAGCCTCTTCTTAAAAACATCCAGTGATGGAGCATCCACGATTTCTGGTGGCAAGCTGTTCCACTGGTTAATTGTCCTCAACGTTAGGAAGCTTCTCCCTGATTCCAGATTGCTTCTTTCCTTGATTAGTTTCCATCCGTTGCTTCTTGTCCTGCCTTCTGGCGCTTTTGGATATAGGTTGACCCCCTCCCCTCTTCTTTGGGGCAGCCCTTCAAATACTGGAACGCTGCTATCATGTCCCCTATAATCCTTCTTTTCTCTAGACTAGCCAAACCCAAATCCTGCAACTGTTCTTCATGTGTTTTAGCCTTCAGGCCTTTAATCATCTTAGTTGCTCTTCTTTGCACTTTTTCCCAAAGTCTCAACATCTTCTTTGTAACGTGGTGACCAAAACTGGATGCGGTTTTCCAGCTGTGGTCTTAACTAAGGATTTATAAAGCGGCACTAATCCTTCATGTGATTTTGATTCTATGCTTCTGTTTATACAACCCAGGATTGTATTAGCTTTATTGGCCGCTGTTGCACACGGCTGGCTCGTATTTAATCCACCAGGACTCCAAGGTCCCTCTCACAGTTACTGTTTTTGAGCCAGGTTTCGCCTAATATATACTTGTACCCAGAGGTGGGCTGCTGAGGGTTCGCGGCTAAGATTCTAGCTAACATTCTGTGCGGTTCAGAGAACCCCCAAATCCCACTCCTGGCTGGTCCCGCCCACCCTGCCCCGCCCCTCCCAGGTGTCCCCATGCAGCCCGTTTTTGAAGCAGGTAAGTGCAGGGCGCGCGTAGAGGCTTGGGGAGGGTGAAAAACGGGCCTACCGGAAGTTCGGGAAGGCCGGAAAAGGGCCCATTTCTGGCCTCCAGAGGGCCTCCGGAGCCTGGGGAGGCCATTTTCACCCTCCCGGAGGCTCAAGGAAAGCCTCCGGAACCCGGGGAGGACAAAAACGGCTGAAGAAAAGCCTCCAGAACCCGGGGAGGACAAAAACGCCCCCCACCCCACCGTGGTACAGGAAGCCAACTAGGCCACGCCCACTATGGCCACACCCACCCAGCAACCAGGCAGAGAACCCCTTGAAGCTCACCCCTGCTTTTGTTTTTTTCCTGCGTAAGTGTAAAACCTTGCTTTTCTCCACATTAAAATTTCATTTTGTTGGATCCTTTTGGAACCTGAGCTAGCTTGCCACTTGCTATCTTTTGCTCGGCAGCCCTGAAGTTTTCGTTCCAGCGAGGTCACGATCGCAGGGGAAACCTAGATGGCTTCCTTCCTGGCCAGCCTTGACGTGGTGCGTCTTGCTCAAGGGTGAACAGGCTTGAGCTGGCAGCCTTGAACCCGTGTGTGGACTTGCCCTGTTAAAACATTCTTCTTCTTCCTCCTGCCTTCGACGTCTCTTTCCCGCTTCCAAAACAGCTTTCGCACTCTGCGTAACCCCCGTGGAAGGGTTTGAATGTGAACAAATCAGCAGAAATTTCATTGCCACAGAGCGCTGGGGTGGGAGTGGGCGTGGGGGGAAGAGGGTGGGGAGAATCTGTCAGATCTCCAGTGCCTTCCCGTTTGTTCCCACCGTTTCTCCGTTGTGCCTGCTGGTTTAACTTATTCGTCTTCCCTCCAAAGAAGTGGCGGAGAAGATTTCAACAATAGCTAGTGCCAGAATGAATCACGGAACCTGTCTGTGTATAGACAAACATAAGCCGCCCACCTGCACCGCCTTAAAAAGTGCAGAAGCTGGAGAAGTCGATGCGGTGACGGCCTGCAGAGGAAGCCGAGTTGGCAATTTCATAAAAAAAAATAATAATAATAAAAAAAAAAAAACCAGAGGACTCAACTGCTGGAGGAGAAAGGGAGGCCTATGTCTGCGATCAACAGGTTTTTTTTTTTTTTCCTTTCCTTGGTGGTGGAAAGAAGCTCGTTTTGAATTGAGCAAGAGCTTCGTGGGGGTTTTGGGGACTCGTTCCTTGGTTGCTGCAAAGCGGGGCTGATGGAGAACTCGACCCTTCCTGAACTTCTCTCTGCGTACAGCAGATCCTGGAATCCAGGGGTGGGCTTCAAAACTTTTAGCAAGGGATTCTCTGCCCGGTTGCTGGGTGGGCGTGGCCATGACGGGGACGGGGCGTTTCTGCCCTCCCTTGCCTCCAAGGGCCTTCCTCAAGCCTCCGGGAGGGTGAAAACAGCTTCCCCAGGCTCCAGAGGCCGTCTGGTGGACAGAAACGTGCCTGTTTCGGGCCTTCCCAAACTTCCAGTAGGCCTGTTTTTAACCCTCCCTGAGCGTCCACGCGTGCCCTGCACTTACCTGCATTCAAAATGGGCCGTGTGGGGACTCCTGGGAGGGGCAGGGCGGGGTGGGCGGGGCCAGCCAGGACTGAGATTTGCGGGTTCTCCGAACTTCACTCTCCCAAACCTCTACGAATACCCAGCAGCCCCCTCCCAAGGAGCAGGGGGACCTCCCCCTTGGTCCCTTCTTCCTATGGGGCGGGGGTGTCAAACTCGATTTCATTGAGGGCCACATCAGGGTTGCGCGCGTGTGTGTGTGTGTGTGTGTGTGTGTGTGGCCAGAATGGGTGTGGCCAGCTCGACATCACTCATGACAGGGGCTCCTGTGGTGGCCCAAGCGCTCTGCCAGTGAAAACGGGCTCCCAAGCACCATTTCCAGCAGTGATGGCCTCCTGCAACCTTCTGTGGCGGAAGATCAGTTTGCATCGGGGGTGAGCCACTATGGACCCCTTTACTACCTCTGGTCCAACTCAGCTCAGGAAAAAAAAACCAAAAAGACAGATAAATGGAAATAAGAGAGAAAAGGGCAGCCAAAATAAAACGTGCAACTCCTTCTATTTCTGCTCTCACCTCCGATTTTATCTCCATCCACTTTGGACAATGACGCGGGGTGAAATCCAGCAGATTCTAACAGGTTCTGGAGAACTGGTAGCGGAAATTTTGAGTAGTTCGGAGAACCAGCAAATACCACCTCTGGCTGGCCCCAGAGTAGGGTGGGAATGGAGATTTTGCAATATCCTTCCCCTGCCACGTCCATCAAGCCACGCCCGCAGAACCAGTAGGGAAAATTTTTGAATTTCACCCCTGTGCGGAACCCACAACTGTGGCCCTCAGCAGAAAAGCAATTTGCCCTCTCCGTCAGCAACCCCCCACCCCATCCTTCCTCTGCAAGGGGAGCGATGCTCCCTTTCTAATTAATTTCGCAGACTCGAGCAAAGATAACCGAGGTGAGGCTTGTTGAGAACTTTCAACGCCCTAAAAACAATATATAAATGCCAAGTGTGAAGAATGAAAATTGGCTGAGAAACTCAAAGCCCTTTCCATTTAGTTAATGCTCAATTATGACTGTGAAACAAAGGAGTCCTGTGATTTTCTTTTATTATTTTTTTTAAATCACCTACAAAGGAGGCATTCTTCTGCTCTGTCTGATCTGGGGTTATAAATTGAACGCCGTGCCTTCGCGCCCGATGGCTGGCGGCCTGCGTGAATGAGTAAGAAGCGCTAATATCCTGAGGAGGAGGCGAGAACGAAGCTTTTTAAAGAGGTCTTCGAGAAAGTCCGTTGAAGAGACCCTGGTCTCTCTCTTATGTGGCTTTCCTGGGGTGGGGGTGGAAGGAAGGGGGGGGGAGATCTCACCACCCTTCATGAGCCCCAACCACAGAAAAAAAACCAGAGAAATATTCAGGCGTCAGGATCAAAGTGGGGAAATCAAAGCCAGGAAGTATCTCAAAAGTTTTCGTCGGTCACATGTGGCGCGCGGTCTTCTTGAAAAGTCATTCTGTGGGTCTCCTCCTCTCCCCCCCACTCTTTTTTTTAAACCCCTGGGAAATGATAGGACCCAGATGAGGAGGAAACAATTACCAAATGTCCTCAATGCATATTCTTGGAAAGCGGGCAGGATGCAGGATGTCTCTGCAAGTGGCTCTTCAAAGGCCTCCTTTGTAGACAGGAGCCAGTGGGTAGAGCAACATGGCTGGGACAACCCTTCCTATCTTCTGCTCTCCTCCCTCCTTCCCTTCAGCATCTTGGAAGACTCTTTATTTAGATTAAATAAAAGCGACAAAAGGAGTTACAAGATACCAGAGGGAGAAGCAGGACAGATTCACCAAAAAGTTAAAATTCTAAAAAGGGCAAGAGATGACGGATAGAACACTTTTTAACATGTTTTTTTTTAAATTTGATTTATATGCCGCCCTTCTCTGGAGACTCAGGGTGGCTTACAATGTGTTAAGCAATAGCCTTCATACTTGTGTATATTTATACAAAGTCAGCTTATTGCCCCCACAATCTGGGTCCTCATTTTACCTACCTTAGAAAGGATGGAAGGCTGAGTCAACCTTCAGCCTGGTGAGATTTGAACTTACAGTAATTGCAGACAGCTTGATGTTAATAACAGTGCTTTAGTCTGCTGCGCCACCAGGCTCTTCTTAATGGTGATTATTCTAATGAGCGTTGGGGAAAAAAAGAAGTAAAAGTAGAAATTGGGAAAATAATATTATGTATACTGAAATGTAATAGAACATACTACATTTACTAAGTATACACAAGTGTTAGAAGTTGAAAAAGTATGATTATGTATGTTAAAATGGTAATGTCACTTATCAGTATTGTATGCAAAATATATTGACCCAGATAATACACTGTTCACTAAGCACTTATGGATGTTAAAGATATATATATATATATATATATATATATATATAAAAGGAAGACTTGTCTGCCCCTCTGGTTGTTTTGCAGGGTGGAAGCACACATCTGTGACAGATGTGCCTTAAAGACAGGGATGGGAGGGGAGAGCTGTCTGTAGAGACGGGTACGGCAGGTTTTACGGCAACGAGCTGAACCCAAGGAATCCGTTGGATTTGTGCATCGTCTTCAGTTCAGCTCCTTGGTTGGTTAATGTGAGAATCAGCAAGGGCGAAAAGGCCTTCAGGAAAGCGACCTGGCCAAAAACGGTTGGGTTTCGTAGAATCCGCTGAAGAATCCACAACGCGTAAGGAGATATTTTAGCCTTGGGAGCAAGCAGGTTCAACTTGGTGAATGTATTTTAGTTTATGGAGGCCCAATTTACTGGGCTGTGATTCAGAAGCTCTCTATGATGTCCCCGTACGTGGCATTCAGCAATCCAATTCTACTGCTGTGTTTATCTTAGCTGCTTTAAGATCTGTGGCCTTCAACTCCCAGAATTGTGCCGTTCGACAATCCCGATTCTGTAGCGACGCTAAGATTGGTGGACTTCAACTTCCACAACATGCCATTCCGCGATCCAATTCTACGGCGGTGTTCACCTTAGCCGCTTTAAGATCTGTGGACTTCAACTCCCAGAATTCCCCAGCCAACCATGCATGCTGAATTCTGGGAGTTGAAGTCCACAGATCTGAAATCTGCTGAGATTGACAGACGCTGTTCTACGCTGTCCCTCTTACCAGGGAAATGCCTCTTTCACAACGAGTGCTTTTCACAAATTAACAGGAAAAGCTCCATCAAAAGGACTCAACAACCCTCTGACTTTTCTCTTGGGAGTGATCCCCCCAAAAAGTGATTCCAAGATACCTCCCGTTCAGGGGTGGTATTCACTTACCTTCGCTACTGGTTTGCAAATGTGAGCGCGCACCTCCGTGCATGCGCAGGGCCTTCCGCGCATGTGCAGAGCATCAAAAATGTGGATAAATGGGACGTGATTATGTCTGGGTGGGTGGGCAGAGCCTCCCACAGGGGCCGATACCGGTTTGCCTGAACTGGATAGAATCAGCTGAATACCAGCACTGCTCCCGTTGGAAAGAGCCGAGGTGGCGCAGTGGTTAGGGTGCAGTACTGCAGCTACTTCAGCTGACTGCTAGTTCAGCAGATCAGCGGATCAAATCTCACCGGCTCAAGGTTGACTCAGCCTTCCGTCCTTCTGAGGTGGGTAAAATGAGGACCCAGATTGTTAGGGGGCAATACGCTATTTAGTATACTGTCTTTGGTGTAAGCTGCCCAGAGTCCTCGGAGAGTGGGCGGCATAGAAATATGACTAATAAAATAAAGAGAGCCAGTGAAACCCCACCCCTGACCCTTTCCTTCTCTTCCCTTGGTTTCCCAAACTAACCTGGATTTCTTCTTGCCAGAAGTTTGGGGCCATCTTCATCTTTCCAAGCAGCTTCATAATGAAGTAGAGGCTGAGGTTTCTGCGCAGTTGTCTGGGGAGGAAGGACAGGGGAAACGTTCATCAGCGCTCTTCTAACTTGCCTTGGTACTCCTTTCACTGCCCAGGGCTCAGTTGACCATGGAGAGGGCAAATTCCAATGGTTTCCCTACCTCACCTGCCCCAATGCCTTTGGTTTTGCTAGCAAGAGGAAGGGGCCATCATCCAGGGGAGCTATTCTGACAGGTTCTGGCGAATCGGTAGCGGAAAGTTTGAGCAGTTCAGAGAACTGGCAAATACCACCTCCGGCTGATCGAAGAGTGGGATGGGAATGGAGATTTTGCAATATTCTTCCCCCAAGAGTGAGGTGGGAATGGGGATTTTGCAATATCCTTCCCCCAGGAGTAGGGTGGGAATGGGGATTTTGCAATATCCTTCCCCCAGGAGTGGGGTGGGAATGGGGATTTTGCAGTATCCTTCCCCAGGAGTGCGGACGGAATGGGGATTTTGCAGTATCCTTCCCCTGCCATGCCTACCAAGCCATGCCCACCAAGCCACACCACGCCCACCAAGCCATGCCCACAGAACCGATAATAAAAAAATTTGAATTCCAACATCCTCTTTGCTAGCCAGGTAAGACGGACAGCCAATAAATGTCAACAAACGAAGAGATCAATATACAAATAGCAAAAGAGGAAGATCCAACCGAGAAGACAGTGAGAACTATCAATCGGGTTTAAACAATTTTATTGGTTTATAATATAGCGCACAAAGAAAAGACAAAAGGAACTGGTGGGGAAATTAGGGAAGGGAAAAGGGAAAGAGACGAGTGGGGGGAAAGCAAGGAGAAAAACGAATAAAAAGGCGTTGACTTCCAACTGTCTTTGGTACAGAAGAATAAAATGTTAATATCAAACCTCAACTTTTTACTTTTATATAATTGCATATGCAGTGAGAATAATTAATCAAAGGGAACAGTTTCCCAACCACCATTTGACCGGGATGGTCCAAGATACCAATAGCACTTAGACTTATATACCGCTTCATAATGCTTTACAGCCCTCTCTAAGCAGTTTACAGAGTCAGCCTATTGTCCCCCAACAATCTGGGTCCTCCTTTTATCCACCTCAAAAAGGATGGAAGGCTGAGTCAACCTTGAGCCTGGTGAGATTCGAACTGTCGAACTGCAGGCAGCCAGCAGAAGTGGCCTGCAGTACTGCACTCTAGCCACTGCGCCACCAAGATCTCCTGCTTGAGTAGGGGATCGGACTAGAAGACCTCTGAGGTCCCTTCCACGTTCCATGTTATGTCTCAGGTGCTCAGGTCTTGGGCCGATCCTAATGTCACCTTCCTGAAGATGGATCCAGCGGTGGGTTTCCAATATTCTTACCAACGGTTCGCCATGCACATGCTTCCGCGCATGTGATTTGCTCAAAAACGTGGCTAAATAGAACAGCATTATATCCTATCACACTCGAATCAGTACGAACCGGCTGAATCCCACCTCTGGATGGATCCTTTTGGTAGCTACAAAGACAGTGAGGTGCATCACGTGTCTAGGTGAATAGAAGGGAGAAGAGGTCGGTGGGAGTTTCCCATCTAATCCATCTCAACCGACCTCACAAAGCAGGTGGGGGGTTAATGGTAGACACCCCTCTGCCCTCTCGAGCTAAATAAACGCCCACAGTTGAATCTCTGTCGTCAGGCTCTCAGGCTTACACTCACCACTTCTATTTTGCAAGTGCCACAGATGCATCCTGTTTCCAGACTGAGCTCCAGAGAACTGCACTGTCTCCATTAACAACACGAGGTCACTCATTACAAGCCGGTTGTGGTGAGCCTGGTTCCCACTCTTGGTCCCAGCAGTCTCGTGGAAGCAGGTCTTGACACTGATACAGATTAACGGAGTTGGAAGGGACCTTGTAGGTCATCTAGTCCAACCCCCCACCCAAGTAGGAGACCCTATACCATTTCTGACAGGTGGCAGTCCAATCTCTTCTTGAAAGCCTCCAGGGATGGAGCTCCCACAACTTCCAAAGGCAACTTCTGTTCCACGGGTTGATTGTTCTCACTGTCAGGAAATGCCTCCTTATTTCCAGGTTGAATCTCTCCATGTTCAGTTTCCATCCATTGTTCCTTGTCTGGCCTTCGGATGCTTTGGAAAATAGCTTGACCCCCTTCCTCCTCTCTATGGCAGCCCCTCAAATATTGGAAGACTGTTATCCTGTCTCCCCTGGTCCTTCTCTTCACTAGACTAGCCGTGCCCAGTTCCTGCAACTGTTCATCGTATGTTTTATCCTCCAGTTCCCTAAACATCTTGGTTGCTCTTCTCCGCACTCTTTCTAGAGTCTCCACATCTTTTTTATAGTGTGGTTAAATCTCTCCTTGTTCAGGTTCCATCCATTATTCCTTGTCTGGCCTTCGGGTGCTTTGGAAAATAGCTTGACCCCCTTCCTCCTCTCTATGACAGCCCCTCAAATATTCGAACACTGCTATCTGTCTCCCCTGGTCCTTCTCTTCACTAGACTAGCCCGGCCCAGTTCCTGCAACCGTTCTTCATATGTTTTACTCTCCAGTCCCCTCATCATCCTGGTTGCTCTTCTCTGCACTCTTTCTAGAGTCTCAACATCTTTTTTTTAATAGTGGTGTGACCAAAACTGGATGCAGTACTCTAGGTGTGGTCTTACTAAGGCTTTATAGGGTGCTATTAGAGTACCTCACTTGATCTTGATTGTATCCCTCTGTTAATGTAATTTAGGATTGCATTGGCTTTTTTGGCTGCCGCCACACACTGCTGACTCACATTTAACTGGTTGTCCACTAAGACTCCAAGATCCCTCTCTGTTACTGCTTTGCCTGCATCCTACCTTAAGGAACTGAACATTAGTTAAATCACCTACGGATGCTTTGGGGAGGCAGACTGCAAAATGCCTCTTTTGATGATGGAGGATGCTACTAGCGAGAGAGCTTGGCAATCTGGAGCATGGTTCAGTGGTTAAAGACGCTGGGCTTGTTGGCTGAAAAACCAGCAGCCCAGGTTCGAGACCCGAGCACCACGTGACAGGGTGAGCTCCCGTCCTCGCCTCAGCTCGGGCCCACCTAGTAGTTCGAAAGCATGCAAAGGCGAGTAGATAAACAGGTACCACTGGGGAGATAACAGCACTCTGTGATGTCAGGCTGACCACTTGACCGCAGAAATGTCTTCGGACAGCGCTAGCTCAAATGGTCTTGAAATGGAGATGAGTAGTGTCCTCTAGAGCAGGGGTGTCAAACTCAAGGCATGGGGGCCAGATCCGGTCTGCGGGGTGCTTAGATCTGGCCTGCGGGGGCGCCCTCAAAACAGCAAAGGACCAGCCCACAGTGTCTCTACCAGCAAAAATGGAGCTCGGGAGGGCAGCGGGCGGCCTTCCCGAGTTCCGTTTTTGCCGGCAGAGGGTTGCGGAAGCCATTGCAGCCAAAAATGGAGCTCAAAACACCGTTTTCACTGGCAGAGTGCTTGGGCCACCACAGGCACCCCACAACACAAGTGATGTCGAGATGGCCACGTCCACCCTGGCCCCCCAAAGTCAAACACAACCCTGATGTGGCCGTCAATGAAATTGAGTTTGACACTCGTTTTAGAGCCAGCAATAACTAGCGGAATAAAATCCACAGGGACTCCTTTTTTTTTCTTCGAAGAGGATCTTAAGAAGAGGTTAATTTTTAAATCACAGGCCCTTCTGTCTTAGGAATTTGGAAGCAGGACCTCAGAAAGTCCCTTAGGATGATTAAAAAACCATAAACAGGTCCCAATAGTCTGGCAAATTATGCTTGCCTTTGTCCTTTAGAAATGATTAGAAGGTTCTTCTCACTTCTTCTCACACCCCATGTTTTAACTAAGAGCTTGGAAGAAGAGAACAGATGCAGATCTTAACGCTTGTTGTGGTCCGCCAGCAGCCTGCAGAGCTGGCAGCGGAGTCAGACAGTGAGGAGGCTGGGGAGGAACATGGGCCAGTCCTGGAGGCTGTGGAAGGCCCGGATGAGGGCTCTGCGTCGGAGGCAGAGATGGGGCCAGGGCCATCAGGGAGGGATGCGCCGACTCCGGAGCCTCCAGAGGCTGACAGTAGAGAGGCAGAGGAACAGGAGGAGCCTGTTCCTAGTGCACGTATGAGAAGAGCTGCCAGAAGGCAAGAGCAGCTACAGCAAAGAGGATGACTCAGGAGTAGGGCCAAGAGATGATTGGTCCCTCCCATAAGGCTTAAAACAGACCATCAACAGCTCTTCGGATAAACTGAGAATGAGTTAATTCTCAGCTATTTTAATAAAATCTGTTTGTTTTTTGGAACTGTTTTGCATTTAATATTAACTACGTGGGCCTGGGTCACAACAACGCTGGGATAAGTAACTTGAGGAAGCCATGAGGCTGTTTGTTCCTCTGGATGGGTAGTCCTCGACTTACGACTGTACTTGAGCCCAGAATTACGGACATAAATAGTTGCAGTTGTTAAACAGGTACCATGTGACCGGACTTGACTTGACAGCATGTTTTCCAAGTGGCCGTAAAGTGAATGCCGTCATTAAGGGAATCCATTTTACCCAACGGGCGTTTTTGTCAGAAAGCAGAAGTGAATGTCAGAAATCAGCACAAAAACAGTCGGGAATTTCGGTCAAAGGACCCTGGGATGCTGCAAACAGCAGGAAAAGGGGAATCTGGTTGCTAAGGGCCCAACATGTGAGCATGGGACCCACAGGGGGAGGAGGGGGTTGTAACTTCGAATTCGGATCGTTAAATGCCCTTTGGGGGGTTGTTGTAATTTCAAAGCGTTGCTAAGCAACCGGTCGTAAGTCGAGGAGTACCTGTAAATATTCTGTGTTGCTGAAGAAACGGCTTCCCACGTTCCTCCTGCGGAAGCCATCTCTTAGGAATTGTGCAAATACTGAACTGCTGGTACGTGTGTGCAATCCTGAAATCTGGCACAGTGTGGCAATTGCTCCTAAAGGCAAGCTGCCTGCAGCAGACGTGTGGATGGAGACCTACACTGAGATTTCGTACCTCTCTCTCTCTCTCTCCCTTCTCCCTTCCACTCCTTCATCTCCCACTCTCTACCTACTCTCTCCCTCTCTCTTTGCCTACTACTCTCTCGCTCTCTCCCTCCCTGTCCTCACTACTCCGCTTGCACTCTCGCACTGTTCCTCCCTCTCCCTCCCACTCCTTCTCTCTCCCACTCCTTCTCTCTCTCTCTCTCCCTTCCCTCTCTCATTCTCCCTTTTCCCCCTCTCCCTCCCTCCCACTCCTTCTTTCTCTCTCCCTCCCCTCTCCCTTTTTCTTTCCCACTCCTTTTCCCTCTCCCTTCCCTCTCTCTCTCTCCCTTCCCCCTCTCTCCCTCCCTCCCACTCCTTCTCTCCCTTTCTCCCTCCCACTCCTCTTCTCCCTCCCTCTCCCCTTCCCTCCCACTCCTCTCTCTCTCCCTCCCTCTCTCCCTCCCACTCTTCTCTCTCTCCCTCCCACCTCTCCTCCCTCCCACTCCTTCTCTCTCCCTTTCACCCCTCCCACTCCTTCTCTCTCTCCCTCCCTCTCCCCTTCCCTCCCACTCCTCTCTCTCTCCCTCCCACTCCCTTTCTCCCTTCCTCTCCCTCCTTCTCTCTCCTCCCACTCTCCTCTCCCTCCCACTCCTTCTCTCTCCCTTTCTCCCTCCTACTCCTTCTCTCTCCCTCCCTCTCCCCTTCCCTCCCACTCCTCTCTCCCTCTCCCTTCCACTCCCTTTCTCCCTTCCTCTCCCTTCCTCCCACTCCTTCTCTCTCTCCCCTCCCTCCCACTCCTTCTCTCTCCCTTTCTCCCTCCCACTCCTTTCTCTCCCTCTCTCCCTCCCCCCTCTCTCACACACACACAAATAAAAAGCAATTCTGTAAGATGCAAAACCCGAGGTGCCTGCAGAGTACGTTCAAACAAGCCAAGACCACAGCTGCCCTCTTGCCCAGGCCTTGTTTTCCTTTATTTAAACTATATTTGTAGTGTGCCCTTCATAAAAATACGCCCTTGAGCAATTTGCCAGACGTCGCGAGGTATAAAACAATAAAAGGATGAAGGCATGAACAGGCGTCGAGACATATTAAAACAGCAAGGAGTGACCATAAAATAAAATCCTAATAAACGGAGGATAAAATCAATACAGAGCTGAGGGCGACAAGAGCATTTTATTCTAATATAATCAAGTAATAAGGAAATGTAGTTATTTATTTAGGGAAAGGGGCAGAAAATGTAATTTTTTAAACCATCGCTTGTCCTGTTTGTTTGTCGGGCATACAGGTAATCCTTGGTTTACAACTATTCGTTTAGTGACTCCCCGAAAAAAATGATCAAAATTCAGACGATTGGCAACTGACTCATATTTATGACGGGTTCTGGGGTCACGTGACCCGATTTTCGCAACCTTCCGGTCAGCAGAGTCAACGGGGAAGCCAGAGTCACTTAACAACCACGTGATTGCCTTAACACTGCAGGGATTCACTTAACAACGGTGGCAAGGAAGGTCTCAGAATGGGGCAAAAGGCATTCAACAATTGTCTCGCTTAGCGAGACGGAAATATCGGGCTCAATTTTGATCGCAAGTCGAGGACTACCTGTAGTAAAAAAAGAATAATAAAAGATTTGGTGGAACAGCTTAAAATTTGCTCTGCTCTTTTCACGGAGGTTTTCGAGCCTTCAGCTTCTAAACGTTTCTCGGAAAACAGCATTGGGGGAAAGCTTTGATTTCAATTAGAAAAGAGAAGAACAGTTTGGCCACCCTGGGGGCGACGAAGAAGGCTGTTTTTCTACCATAATTATAACTAGCCCTACTTGTTCTTATTTCTCCAGAGACTCGGGACATGTAGAAACAGATGCAGGGTTACAAAACGCTTTTAATGTTTATTTTCTTAGCTAAAACCTGTAATTCCGTTCCACCCACACACGCCCATTCCTGCCTCCCCATCTCATCCCAAAGTCCGGCTGGCCAGGCTCGTCTCGAGTTCCAAAAGATTCGAGGTGGGAACAGAAGTGGCGTTCACGGAATTTTAACACCAGTTCGCCGCACACCGAAAATGTGTGTGCACGCCTTCTGCGCACATGCTTTGGTCACGCGTGCGGCTTACACGCCTGTGCACGGCTTAGAAAACGTGACTAAATAGGACAGCATAGTGCCAGGGTGGGCGGGTGGGCGGGGCCCGAACCGGTCCGAACAGGCTGAATACCTCCACTGGATGGGAACAGGGGTGGGTTCCACTTACCTTTACTACCGGTTCGCAACGAGAGCGTGCACGCTTCTGCGCATGCACAGAAGCTTCTGCACATGTGCAGATCGCCCATGATGATGTCGTGGCAGGTGGGCGGAGCCTCCTGCTGGTTTTATTACTGGTTCTATAGAACTGGACCGAACCGGGAGCAACCCACCACTGGGTGGGAAGCCTATCATCCACTACTCTGCCTTTCGTGCGATTGCCTTTAAGTACTACAGTTCCCAATTGCTTTTACGGATTCCGAGTTGGCTTGGCTGGGCCTTTTCTTGGTAGATTTCCACGAATCACTGCCTCCTTCAATACACTGTGGAACCATCTCTTTGCTTAAGGTGCTTTCCCTTGTTGAGATTGTCCTTCCAATATTTTTATGCACGCGCGCGCATGCATGTCATCCTCACACACCTAGGTACGTACACTAGTAACAGCAGGGTCACAAATCTGATCGTGTGAACAAGAGGCTGCTCGTGGTTCAGGAAATCAGAAGTCGTGGGAGCTTCGCCCCTGGAAGCTTTCAAGAAGAGACTGGACTGCCATCTGTCGGAAATGGTGTAGGGTCTCCTGCTTGGGAGGGAGGGAGGTTGGATTAGATGACCTACAAGATCCCTTCCAACTCTGTTACTCTGTTATCTATTCAGTTGAAGCAGAAGTGAGCAGAGGACCCCAGCTGCATCATCAAGAGCGTTCTCCAAAGGAAAGGAGATTAAACTATCCGTCTTTTCTTTCTCTGGGTGATTTCCACGTTTTTATGGAAGCTTCGGAGGGATTCTGAACACAAAGAACGATTTTGTCGGAAAACAACATTGATAGTCTTGCTGCACTTATCTCTCGTCAGCATCTTCTGCTTCTGATCTTTTGCCAAGAGAAGCCTTTGGCAGTTTGCCTAATTATACCAAGGTTGGTGATTAGACTGAAGAATTTGTGTTATGAAGAATTTGTTTTAATTTAGTTTGGACTATGCTGAGAATGAGTTAATTCTCAGCTGTTCTAATAAAGTCTGTTTGTTTTCGAACTGTTTGCATTTAATTCTAACTACTTGGGCCTGGGTCACAACACTTATAAAGCGATACTAAGACTCCACATGGTTTTGATTCTCCTCTTCTGGTTTATACAAGTTGGGTAGAGCTGAAGTGTCTAACGCGGTTCCTGACTCATTCCTGCCTACCCCAATTACACACATCGAGTGATGCAAACTAGGACAATCAAATAAAATGCACTCGACTGGCACAATGCACAGAATGCCCTGTATTTTCTTCCTTGATACACAATTTGCATTCTCTCGTCAGGGAAAACCGGTGTTTAGCACGCTCCTCTCTGTTCAAAGGAATTGTGCTCAGAGCAGGTGGCACAAACCCTGACAGTGCCACGCAGGTGGCTTGCGTGGCATGCTAAGCAAAGGAATCCACAGAGCCGTTGGGGATGTACGGCATCCAAATAAATACATTAAAAACAAAAGGGGAAAAAAATCAAACGAAAGGAATGAACAAACCTGGAAAAACAAGTCCCGCTGTTGGTGCCTGAGATCCCAGCCCCGAAAAAAGGGGCATCTGAATCAGGTCTAGGAAACTGGAGCCCAGAAGCACCCAAAACTGTGCCCAGCCCGGAGAGACCCACGTGTCCCATGCTTAATGCAGCAATTGAAACCGCCTGGATTTCTATCGTCGCCAAAGTAATTATTGCTTCATTCGTTAAATTGGAAAAAAAGGGTGATTGCGCATTCCTTTGCAGCTGTTAACACTAATGCTCAGGAACGGCGGTTCTGAATTATAAACAGAATTAGAATGGATGGACTGAGCTTCCTTATTTCTCTTTAATTTTTTTTTTTTAAAAAAGAGTTTATGATAAGATAAAATGCAAACAGAAATTATGAACGTTAAAGAAGAGAAATGAAGGGGGGGGGGAAAGAAGGGGTGAACTCCGAATTTTTTGGGTGCTGCAGAATGCAGGAAAAAAACTAGAGCCTCAACCGTTCGCTTTCCATTTGAAAAAGTTTCAAGCCATTTGCATAAAAAAGTCATTCTAGTTGGTGTAGGGCAGGGGTCAGCAACCTGCGGCTCTGGAGCCGCATGTGGCTCTTTCATCCCTCTGATGTGGCTCCCTGTTGCTGATCGGCTCCACAATTGATAGGGCTTTCGGTTAGGACAGGTAAGAGGAAAAAGGACGCCGTGCTAGGAGAAGACTCTATGGTGGGGGAACCAGACTTCCGGTCGGCTCTAAAATTGAACGGGGGGCTTCCGGTTAGGACCTTTGTTTTTCTTTGAGTGTTTTTAAGGTTGCTGACTCCTGATGTAAGGTTTCCTGCCTAAGATGGTCTACAGATGGTATACAGGTAGACCACAATTGAGCCCAAAATTTCAATTGCTAACTGAGACAGTTGTTAAGCGAGTTTGGCCCCATTTTACTTTCTTGCTATGGTTGTTAAGCTGCAGTTGTTAAGTTGTTATGCAGCTGTGGTTGTTAAGTGAACCTGGCTTCTCCATCGATTTTGCTTGTCAGGAGGTTGCAAAAGGGGATCACGTGAGCCCGGGTCACTGCAACCGTCATAAATATGAGTCAGTTGCCAACGATCTGAATTCTGATCACCTGACCATGGAGATGCTCAACAGTCGTAAACATAAGAAACGGTCATAAATCACTTTATGTATGCCAAGGACTATCCGTAACAGCAATAGCACTTAAACTTATATACTGCCCCATATTCCTTTATAGCAGTGGTCCCCAACCCCCGGTCCGCGGACCGGTGCCAGGCCGTGGAGTACCTGGCACCGGGCCGCGCAGCGGCCGGGGGACATGAACGCTGCAGCGCAAAGGCTCCTGGGCCGTGCGCAATGGGCCGTGCGCAAAAGCTCCTGGGCCGTGTCCCCACCCCTGCGCGCGCTTAGCGGGCCGCGGCGATAAAAAGGTTGGGGACCACTGCTTTATAGCACTTTCTGGACAGTTTACAGAGTCAGCCTCTTGCCCCCAACAATCTGGATCCTCATTTTACTGACCTCAGAAGGATGGAAGGACGAGTCAACCTTGAGCTGGTCAGGATTGAACTTCCTGGCTGTGGGCAGAGTTTGCCTGCAATGCTGCATTCTAACCACTGCACCAACACTGCTTCCTCCCTCCCTCCCTCCCTTCCTTCCCAAGCAATAGCACTTAGACTTATATACTGCTTCACCGTGCTTTGCAGCTCTCTCTAAGCGGTTTACAGAGTCAGCCTCTTGTCCCCAACGATCTGGGTCCTCATTTTACCCCTTGAATGGGTAAAGAATGGAAGGCTGAGTCAACCTTGAGCAGGCAGGATCGAACTTCCTGGCAGTGGGCAAAGTCTGCCTGCAATACTGGCTTCTAACCACTGAGGCACCAGGAAGGAGAAGGAGAAAGGGAATAAGAGAAAAGGAAGGAAGGAAGGAAGGAAGGAAGGAAGGAAGGAAGGAAGGAAGGAAGGAAGGAAGGAAGGAAGGAAGGAAGGAAGGCAAGAAGGAAGGAAGGAAAATAGCAATAGCACTTAAACTTATCTACCGCTTCACAATGCTTTACAGTCCTCTCTAAGAAGTGTACAGTGTCAGCCTCTTGCCCCCAACAATCTGGGTCCTCATTTTACACACCTCGGAAGAATGGAAGGCTGAGTCAACTTAAGCAGGTCAGGATCGAACTCCTGGCAGTGGGCAGAGTTAGCCTGTAGTATTGCCTTCTAACCACTGACCCAAAGGGGTCAGGGGAGATAGCTCCCCTGAATGGACTTGCCAGAGGTTGCCCTGCCAGCCTCCGGTGCCTGTGACACCCATTGTTTAGAAATCTGAACTCTGAGCCCAGTTGGATCCTTATCCAAAGTCAAGATCAGGGAAGGGAAACGCTGCTCCTCCTTCCTGTAAGAGCTGTGTGTTTCCAAAAAAAGAGAATTTCCTAGACGGTGACTAAAATAGGGAGACGTTGGCAGTGGGATCCGTATTCTCCCTAGAAAGGCTGATCCGGTGCCAAAGTTTCCATCTCTCCATGTTGCGCTAAAAACATCAGAGACTTCCTAACAGGTTTTATGTTAGGTTTTGCACATTTGCTTTTCAAAGCAAAATTTTCTTGGACTGTTGTATGTCTAACAGATTCTAACAGACAAACGGAGTTAGTCATCCTTTTGGTGTGTACTACGCATGTTTCACCACTGGTCTCAACCGCAGCAAACTTGGGGTTTGCTGGGAGTTGGGTAGACTTCAACTCCCAGAATTCCTCAGCTCAAAGTTACTGGGGGGTTTGAAAAACATTTGATCTCAAGCAAAGTTTCCCAGGACTTAAGGTTGTACAGTAGTGGCTAAAATTGTGGAAAACTTTTGTGGAAAAGTGTATTTTCTAAAACTAGCTAATACCACCACTTTCTTCTGGAGTAGTACCCTAAAATTATATATCAATGGAAAGATACTTTAATCAAGAATGTAATGCAATAACTTTTCGGAAGGATTTGCTATTAGAATAGCAATTACAGCATAAAGAAGAAAAGGGGAACATGTAGAAAAACCAAGATATACAAAAATGATCACCGTAGAAAAAACCGAGATATACAAAAATGATCACCATGTCAGTTAATACTTCGTTGGGTAACCTTTAGCATGAATGACGGCCTTACAACGTCTTCCCATGGAGTGAACCAAGTCTTTGAGTTCTGCAGCTGTTCTAATGTGAAACCAAGAATGAATGATGGCTTCTATTAACTGGGTTTTATTGCTGGGTCGCTTCTGACTAACAAGTTTCTTTAATCAGCTCCATAGATTTTCCATTGGGTGAAGGTCTGGGCTATTCTCAGGCCATTCCAGCAGTGGAATAGGATTATCTTGAAACTCCTAGAAAAGGCGGTGTTATTAGCCATCAAACCTCCAAAATACAATTTCCCCAAAAGGTTTCCACAATTTTGGCCACCACTGTACTGTCTTCACTTGGGAAAAAAGCCCCCTTCCCTGCCCCTTAATATCAGCTTTCGGCACACGAAGGGCTTCTACCTGTGTGGGGTACAGCACGAGTTCAAAGAGAAAGCACTCTCTATTTTCAAACACGCAACAGGCATTTTCATAATAATAATAATAATGATGCTAGCGATTTGCGATATTATAAAATGAAAAGAGCGCCGAGGGGAGAATGAAGCAATAAAGTGACCTCTTGAAAAAAAAGCCGAAGGGGGGAATTTTAGCTCTTGACGTGATTCACAGGAACTGTTTACAGGGCCAATGGCGGAGGCCGCTGGGACCGATCGCTTTGCTCCGTGTCTGTGGAGATTCTCAGTCATCCAGGTCGTGGTTGTCTCAAAAGTCTTGGTAGTACAGTGGTCTAAGGCACCCTGTTATTAAGCTGGTTATTAAGACCAGCTGCCTGCAATTACTGCAGGTTCGAATCTCGCCAGGCTCAAGGTTGACTCAGCCTTCCATCCTTTCAAAGGTAGATGAAATGAGGACCCAGATTGTGGGGGCAATATGCTGACTTTGCATAAATATACAAAAGGATGAAGGCTATTGCTGAGCACATTGTAAGCCGCCCTGAGTCTCCGGAGAAGGGCGGCATATAAATCAAATTAAATTTTTTTTTAAAAAAGTGCTTTTTTTCAAAACAAAGTCAACGTTTCATACATATATAGATACATCCTCTTCTTTGGGTAAGAGAATCCATTTAACCACCCCGCTTCTCTTTGCTGGGGGAATAATATTCAACCATTGAATATTGAACTAATTTTTGAACTAATTGAACTAACATTCAATATTAGGCAGACGTCTTCGGACAGCGCTGGCTCATCGGCTTTGAAACGGAGACGAGCACCGCCCCCTAGAGTCAGGAACGACTCGCACATATGTGCGAGGGGAACCTTTACCTTTTTAAAGGGCCGTCAGCAACATTCCCAGGTGAGTTTTCTCTTATTTCCAACCTGAGGATGGGACCAGGTGGAGCACTCCAGGTGTTTGGTTCAAGAATTTGAGTGTGGGGAACAAAGGCGGCATTAGGGCTGGGGAGGGGGCAAAGGAGGGGGGGAGCTGAAACCATGGTGTGGATGCACCAAGCAAGATCCTGAGCCTAGTTTAGCTCAACAGACAGAAAAACTGTAATTTAACACCAGCTGTCTGCAATTAAAGTAAGATCAAATCTCGCTAGGCTCAAGGTTGACTCAGCCTTCCATCCTTTTTAAGGTAGGTAAATTGAGGACCCAGTTTGTGGCAGCAATAAGCTGACTTTGTATAAATATACAAAAAGGATGAAGGCTATTGCTTAACGCATTGTAAGCCGCCCTGAGTCTCCAGAGAAGGGCGGCATATAAATCAAATTTAAAAAAGAAAAGAAAAGATCCATATAGCCGGCTGCCTTGTAATCCGATTTCTGCTAGTTATGAACAACTGCAGCGTCTCAATTGTCCATTTTAATGTATGTCGCAGGACTACCAGATTCTGTAAACGGCTTTGTTCCCTAGGCCATCCATCTGTCTGGTAAACTCGCGAGATTCGTTTTTCTCGCCATGCACATGTATACATCTGAACTACACTGTGGAAAAGCTGGAAAAGCAAGAGAGAATCTTTCCTCTTTTTCTTTTTTTTTTTTGCAGTTATGGATCATTTGACAAGACCGAGTTGGTCCCACGTCGCCTTGTCAAGATCCAACCTTGTGTGAAGCTGCGGGTGGAGGGGAACATTTTGGACAACCAGGCCAGTCCTTGTGGCTCAAACTGTTGCAGGTGCGACTTGTGGCCCGGGGCTGAGTTTATTGAGGTATACGTGGCCTTGTGCATCACTCCCCTTTTGACTAATAAGCCAGAGGACAAATGACTTATTTTAGAATTGTTTGGGGGGGTGGGAGAGAAAGAGAGGGAGAGAGAGAGAAAGACAAACACAATCATTATTCTTCGCGTGTGTCAAGGTTGTGTTACAGCTTGTCTAGCCAGCCAAATGACTTTGTGGGAATCAGGTTAGCGCTCAGTCCCGTGAGCCTTATCTGGATCTTGCCAACGGGTTTCCATGCTGATTTTTCGTTTGTTATCTTATTTCAGGCCGCTCGGTGACAGTAATTTGATGGGCTACAGTAATTTGATGTAGCTCCTAGCCTGCTTGATACGATCCTGCTCGGAAAAATAAACCTAACAGCGTCAGGATATTCCCCACACGGCCTTATTTCAGATTATTGGCTTGGTCAGCCGTCTACCAGCCCTACGTTAAGGTGCTTCTAGGATTTTGCTGGTCGTCTCCCATTCAAGCGCTGACCTGTTCTGATCCTGCTTAGCTTTTCAAGGTCAAGCAAGGCTGTTAAGCTTGCCACCTACCCCTTAGTGATAAATGCAGGGACATCTCATTGACTCCAGGGCAATGTAGCACTGTTTTTGAGAGTTAATTGACTGCAAAGAGATTTTGGCCACATTGAGCTGCGAAGAAGCCGAGCCCAACGTCACCCTAGAGGTTTAACCAGGGGCTGCCACAAAGAAGAGGGAGCCAAGCTATTCTCCAAAGCACCTGAGGGCAGGACCAGAAGCAACGGGTGGAAACTAATCAAGGAGAGAAGCAACCAAGAACCAGGGAGAAATTTCCTGGCAGTTAGAATAATTAACCAGTGGAACAACTTGCCTCCAGAAGTTGTGAATGCTCCAACACTGGAAGTTTTTAAGAAGATGTTGGATAACCATTTGTCTGAAGTGGTGTAGGGTTTCCTGCCTAAGCAGGGGGTTGGACTAGAAGACCTCCCAGGTCCCTTCCAACTCTGTTATTCTATTCTATTCTATTCTATTCTATTCTATTCTATTCTATTCTATTCTATTCCATTCCATTCCATTCCATTCCATTCCATTCCATTCCATTCCATTCCTTCTGTTCTATTATTCTATTCTGTTTTTTATTTGAAGACGTTTCGCTTCTCATCCAAGAAGCTTCTTCAGCTCTGACTGAATGGTGGGGAATGGAAGGATTGATACTCCTTGCAGACAGCTGGTCATTTGCATCCTTTTAGAGAGTCGTTGAGGCCACTTGGGAGGTTTATCTGTGTCCTCAGGGTCACCTGAGTGATGCAAATGGTTCCTGTAGTCTGCAATTTTTCCCCTCTCTATTCTATTCTATTCTATTCTATTCTATTCTACATTCCATTCCATTCCATTCTATATTTATTATTCTATTCTATTCTATTCCATTCCTTCTATTCTATTATTCTATTCTATTTTTTATTTGAAGACGTTTCGCTTCTCATCCAAGAAGCTTCTTCAGCTCTGACTGGATGGTGGGGAATGGAAGGATAGATACCCCTTGCAGACAGCTGGTCATTTGCATCCTTTTAGAGGTCTATTGATGAACACCCTTCGAATGGTGTGGGAATAGGAATGGATTTCCAGAGGAAAAAGAATTGCAGACTACAGGAACCAGGAGCACCACTCAGGTGACCCTGAGGACACAGATAATCCTCTAAGTGCTTCAAGGACCCTCTAAAAGGATGCAAAGACCAGGTGTCTGCAAGGAAGATAAATCCTTCGATTCCCCACCATCCTGCCAGAGCTGAAGAAGCTTCTTGGATGAGAAGAGAAACGTCTTCAAAGAAGAACCAGAAAGTCCAATTGCCTCCTAAAAAATGCACCTTTGGGTTGGGAAAAGAGGGTATCAGGGCAGGAGGGGCTCAGTCATGGGTTAATGCCAGCACGGTTTTCTGCTGTCAGATGGAGAAGTGAGGCCATCAACGTAGCCTTGAGCCAAGGCCTTCAAACACCTAACCGACCCAGAGAGTGGAGTAACTTTAAATGCTAGATTCTCAGCATCTCCCTCCATGGACTTTTGAATGAAGACTTCTTCTGCTGGGCAATGCGATGGCAATTCTTCAAGTTGTGTTTCTGCATTACCGTTTGGCCCAATCCCAGGAAGTAAATGGAAGAGAGCAGTGCAACATCTAATGGGTCCGTTGGGACTTGAAATTTGCAGCCTAACCTGCCTCAAATCTTTCCTTCTCTCATCCATCATCCCCACCCCACCACGCAAGGTGGCAGCGACGCTGGTTCTAATGGAAGCACTTCAAGAAGAGCTCGCTAAAAGGTAGATTACAGGGGATCTATTCCTCTTAACTGGCCACACGTCTTGCTTGAGAGAGCAGGATCTCTTAGGCCTCCGAAAAGACGGCTTTGTCTTTGACATCACCCCATCTCAGAAGGGTCCCCCAACTCAAACGAAGAATCAATTCAGGACCATTTGAAGTGACGCCGCCATGGGAAAAAGTGGCTTACGATCATTTTTCACACTTACGACAGTTGTAGCATCCCTATGGTCACCTGATTAAAATTCAGACACTTGGCAACTGCCTCATATTTATGACCGCTGCAGTATCCTGGAGGGGCCATGTGACCTTCTGATGAGCAAACTCGATGGGTAAGCCACATTTGTGTATTAGTGTATGCGGAACTGGCCGTAATTGTATGAATGGAAGGGACTAAACCAATGTTTCTCAGACCTGGCAATTTTAGGATGTGTTCACCTCAACTCAACATCTTAGAGTTGCCAAGTCTGAGAAATACCAGGACTAAACCAAAAGCAGATAAGCCACATTGTGGAACAGTTGTTGTTGTTAGTTGCGAAGTCATGTCTGACCCATCGCGACCCCATGGATAATATTCCTCCAGGCCTTCCTGTCCTCTACCATCCTCTGGAGTCCATTTAAACTCACGCCGACTGCTTCAGTGACTCCATCCAGCCACCTCGTTCTCTGCCGTCCCCTTCTTCTTTTGCCCTCCATCGTTCCCAGCATTAGACTCTTCTCCAGGGAGTCCTTCCTTCTCCTTAGGTGGCCAAAGCATTTGAGTTCAGTCTTCAGGATCTGGTCTTCTAAAGAGCAGTCAGGGTTGATCTCCTCTAGGACTGACCGGCTGGATCGCCTTGCAGTCCAAGGGACTTGCAGGAGTCTTCTCCAGCACCAGAGTTCAAAGGCCTCCATTCTTTGGCCTTCTCAGCCTTCCTTATGGTCCAACTTTCACAGCCATCCATTGCAACTGGGAAAACCATCGCCTCAACTATAAACGCTTTCATTGACAGGGTGATGTCTCTGCTTTTTAGTATGCTGTCTAGATCTGCCATAGCTTTCCTCCCCTTTCCTGTGCTTAATAGGCTGCATTAAACACAGCAATCTTTTCCCACCTGCATTCTTCTCCCCGTCCCCACCACAAATTCTGGATATTTCTGCCAGGGGTGTCTGCAGGTGTCAGAATTTGCAAGATAATGTGCACCGTGCTATAAACCGAGGCCCGCCCTACGGATGCTGCTAATTTCTGCAAAAAAAAAAAAGAAAGAAAGAAAGAAAAGAAAAAATCTCTAATGGCCATAAACAAAGGCAACAAATACACCCTTAACGTTCATGATTGGCTCCTTTTCAAATTCCATTTTAGCTTCACGTGCGTGTGGTTTTTTTTTTTTTCCTTTTCAAAATTTCTTCGCCTTCCTGTTCCTGCTTCTGAGCCAAAGTGCACATTTGAGAACCAGTACAGCTAAGAATCCATCCCGTGCACGCACACGTTTCTCTCCCCCCTCCTCCTTTTTTTTTTTTTTTTTAAAAAATGATGCTTCCACAATGCAGCTAATCGAGCAAAATTTATCCTTCTTACGTTGTTTCGTTTCCTGACGGGATTAATTGCAAGGGTTGCAAAAATGACGTCCTTGCGCGACGGATAACCCCAAAGGATGAACAGACCGGGACGGCGACATATTTGAAATCCAGGCAACTCTGGACAGATCCACATCGAGCCGCCAACTTTATTTAATCCTTTTTATCAGCCGCCTCGATCACCAGAGTAACTTTATATTGTTGGACAACGATCAGAAACGATGTCCAACAAGACATCAGGGAGAAGGGCGGTATATAAATTGGAAATTAAATTAAATTAAATAGTAAACGAATTTTTAAGGGGAATATAAGGTACTCCTGGTGAAGGAAACAGTCCAGAGAAACAGTTCGCCAAGTAAAATCACAAATCACCCTGGAGCAATTTTCCTAAGGAACGACAGGGACAGGGCTGTGAGGGCTTGAGAGGAAATATCCTTCCAAAGGGCAGGGACCCAGAGAAGACGCGTCTTCATGAGTTCCCAAAATGATACCCCTTTGGTGATGGGATCCAGAACAAGCCAAACCTGCAAGATCTTAGCAGATCTGGAAGTATGCTACTCACGTTGTCTTATATTTTCTGTTATGGATTGCACCAGTAGAGGCTAAACCAATTTCGTTGTATGCATGATGTACAATGACAATAAAGGCTGCTATTATTATTATTATTATTATTATTATTATTATTATTATTATTATTATTATGTTGTTGTTGTTGTTGTTGTTGTTGTTGTTGTTGTTGTTGTTCATTAAACATGAAACTCAGTCAACTGAACATTCAAAAATGTGTCACAAATACCATTTAATGGTGCTAATGGTTGATACGGGTTGCTGCCAGCGTCCTAGGTATCAACCAATATCTTCTTAAAATATATGATGTTCCAAGTAGTGCAGTTTTTTGCAGTTCCGCTGGTGTTATTGCAGAAAGCTGCCATTTCTTGATGTGTTTTGTAAAATTCTTGGACATGGTACCAAGTGCCCCGATGACAATGGGTATCACGGTTACATGTTTCATCCATAATCACATAGTTTCGATGGCCAAGTCGCAATATTTTGTGATTTTTTTCCTTCTTCTTCTTTCTTCTTTCTTCTTCTTCTTCTTCTCCTTCTCCTTCTTATTACTACTACTACTACTATTACCAGGCCACAAGCCACGATAGGTTTTATAAGTGACAGCTCATAGTTTCAGTTGCATTTGTCTGATGCTCAGGAATCAGTGTAGCTGGAGAAATATGTTGCCTCGGGCAACTTAAGGCACACCCATAACTACTTATTTCGCTGCAGTCTGGACCAAGTGTACATTCTCTGTGGTATTCAAGGGTAGCTCTTGAAACAGCACATTACAGTAGCCCCAAGGAGAAATGAACAAGACGTGAGTGAACATGAGAAAGGCCTCCAGAACAAGCAATGGGAGTAACTGTTGCGCCAGATGTATTTGTGCAAAGGCTGCCCTGACCTTTGCTGGCATTTGGTTGAGTTACTCAACTTATCCAGGTGATCCTGGGCCACAAAAGCAATAGCAATAGCACTTAAGACTTATATATTGCTTTACAGTGCTTTGCAGCCCTCTGTAAGCGGTTTACAGAGTCAGCCTCTTGCCCCCAACAATCTGAGTCCTCATTTTACTGACCTCGGAAGGATGGAAGGCTGAGTCAACCTTGAGCCTGGTGTGATTTGAACTGCCAAACTGCAGGCAGCCGGCAGGCAGCAGAAGTAGCCTGCAGTACTGTACTCTAACCACTGCGCCATTGCGGCTGAAGAAGGAGCTGTATGAGTCCTTTCTTTCAGGAGGAACCAGTCCCTTGTCTGAATATGGGTCAACTGGAGATGTTCTGTCCGTAGCGACCCCAATGTGCTCTCTTCCACCTTGACTCTATGCTTCTGTGCTTACATGGAACCGAGAAAAGACCTATGCAAGTATCACTGAGACTGGGCTCCAGTCATGGGGAGTGGAAGGAGGGCAGATGTTTTTCTGCTCTGAGTGCCAGAAGAAACCAAGGAACTGGGGAGTCGGAGACCCGAGCAGTGCCATCACCTTTGCTCCTCTATCTTCAATGAACCTGGCTGGCCCCATGCCATGGGTTGTGTTCTGAGCTAGGCTTCCCCAGCAGCACGAAGCCGAGTCCTCGTCCCGATAAACCCCTTTTATTTAATTTACAGTGAATTCCTCTCCAGCAAAGTCTTTCCTCTCCCGCAGCCTTTCAAGATAGTTCACCATGACCGACCTTTATCGGGCTTGGAGAGTGGCCAGGCCGATATCTTTCAGACTCCCGCAATACTTGGCAAGAATGCAGGAATGAATGAATGGTCTCCTGCAAACTCCACTCCCCGTTCGCTCCTCTTTTATTCCCTCTGGGAGGGGCCCTTCATCGTCCACCTGTGGCCTTACTCCCTAGTCGACCCTTGTTCTTTAGCTCTCCCCTTCGTCTGGCAACTTTGCTCATTGCGCACCCTGGGAACAGGTTCCAGCTGTTCTTCTGCCCCACTGATGTCTGACTCCGAAGGCAGCTGATATCTGTCATACGGCCCTGGCTCCCTCTCTGCCTCTGATGCAGAGCCCTCATCAGAGCCCTCCCCAGACTCCAGGACTGGCCCATGTTCCTCCCCAACCTCCTCACTCTCTGACTCCACTGCCAGCTCTGCTGGCTGCTGGTGGGCCACAACATACGTTCTCCCTATTGAGTTGGGCAAAGGTAGGGCTTATTGGTGGCCTCCATGATACCCAAAGATCAGGTTGCTTGGCTAGACCACAATTAAAATCCCTCCATCCTGAATTCCAACCCCAATCAAGTTTGCTGCTTGCAGTTTTCCCATTGTTAATGGTCACAAAGAATCTTGGCTGGAATAAACCCAGCAATTTTGTCCACATCCTCCAGCAGATAGTAGGTCAGTTGGAGTGTGGGAAAAAGAGGAGGCTACCCAGGCTTTATTTGTGCTCTCCTGCCCCTGCCCCGCCATGATTTCAAAACAACAGAGCCTGCAGTCCTGATGCAGATGATCTGAAGCCCCAGAGCATATTGTCCTGTGGGGCAGTTTGCAGGTTGATCCCAGCAGCGACCAAGGGGAGAAATGAAGCTCAAGACAGATTAATCTCTCGGTAGAAAAAGCGGAATCTACCTTTGACTGGGCACAACCTTCTTTGGCAGGCAAGGAGCCACAGAAAAAATGGGGAACACGGAGAAAAGGAAAAGGGGACGCAATGTGCAGTTATGGGACCACTAGGAAGATGCAAGAGAGACCCCCTTGGAAATCAAGGAGGATGCTAACCGGCTACGCCCAACGCACCAAACCTAGCCCAGCTTAATAACATTTAATCGTTGTCATCATTGCACACTTTGTACCCAAGTTGAGAACCCTATGAAATCTTTGGGGGATGGCTGGGTCAGGCAACGTAGTAAGATTAACTTCCCACCGCTTGCTGAATCATAACTAGGCAATCTTTCTTTAGCTGTCTCCAGGAGGATGTGTGAAACCTCTTCTACCGGCTAAGTGTCACCGGAGGAGAAAGAGCGGAAGGCAAGCTTGAGGCGTATTCCCAAAGGATGGATGGGTGGATTTCATGAATTTCAGAGAACATAAGCTGCTCTTTATCGTCGCCGCTAAAATTAGCTGCTCAGCCCTTCCTGCTGACCCCAGTTCATATGTGTATTAGAGAGAGAGAGAGATGGAGGCGGCTTTTTTTACATCTCTTCCTCCAAACTGTTACTTAGGATGAAGCAAACTCAGATGATAGATGATAGATGATAGATGGATGGATGGATAGAGGTAGGTAGGTAGGTAGATAAGATAGATAGATAGATAGATAGATAGATAGATAGATAGATAGATAGATAGATAGTAGATGATAGATGGATGGATAGATGGATAGATGAATAGACAGATAGAGGTAGGTAGGTAGATAGGTAGGTAGATGGTAGATGGATGAATGGATAGATAGATGGTAGATAGATAGATGATGGATGGATGGATGGATGGGTAGGTGGGTAGGTAGATAAGATAGATAGATAGATAGATAGATAGATAGATAGATAGATAGATAGATAGACAGACAGACAGACAGACAGACAGACAGATATAGATAGATAGATGGTAGATGGATGGATAGATGGATGGATGGATAGATGGATAGACAGATAGAGGTAGGTAGGTAGATAGATACATAGATGGCAGATGGATGGATGGATGGATAGATGGTAGATAGATAGATGATGGATTGATGGATGGATGGATGGATGGGTAGGTAGGTAGGTAGATATGATAGATGATAGAGATAGATAGATAGATAGATAGATAGATAGATAGATAGATAGATAGATTAGATAGATAGATACAGACAGACAGACAGACAGACAGACAGACAGACAGACAGACATCCCAGTATCTAAGGGATTTCCACAAAGAAGAGGGGGTCAAACTATTCTCCAAAGCACCCAAAGGCCAGATAAGAAACAATGGATGGAGACTAACCAAGGAAAGAACCAGCCTAGAACTGAGGAGAATTTACAGCCTTCTGATCTCCCTCATAGAGTGATACTACACTTCAGAGAGTGACTTCACGGTACTATTACTGTAGCATGCCTTCCATCGTTTTCATTTGGCATTTTAAGAAATGCTAATTGGGAGTCTGTTTTCCCTCCTGTAACTCCTTCCCACCACCTTTCTATAAATACTGCTGCTTGGAGGATCTGTCAAACTCAGGATTTCCAGCATGGAACCTTTGGCAACCTTGGGAGAGTACAAATACTGAGCTTGGTTCAAAAAGAAAGAAAGAAAGAAAAAGAAAGAAAGAAAGAAAGAAAGAAAGAAAGAAAGAAAGAAAGAAAGAAAGAAAGAAAGAAAGAGAGAGAAGGGAGGGAGGGAGGGAGGAAGAAAGTAAGGAAAGAAAGAAAGAACGGAAGGAAGGAAGGAAGGAAGGAAGGAAGGAAGGAAGGAAGGAAGGAAGGAAGGAAGGAAAGGAGGGAGGAAGAAAGGAAGGAAAGGAAGGAAGGAAGGGAGGAAGTAGGAAGGAAGGAAGGAAGGAAGGAAAGAAGAAGGAAGGAAGGAAGGAAAGGAGGGAGGAAGAAAGGAAGGAAAGGAAGGAAGGAAGGAAGGAAGAAGGAAGGAAGGAAGGGGAGAAAGAAAAAAGGAAAGGAGGGAGGAAAGAAAGAAAGAAAGAAAGAAAGAAAGAAAGAAAGAAAGAAAGAAGGAAGGGAGGGAGGACGGACGGAAGGAAGAAAGAAGGAAAGGAGGGAGGGAGGGAGGAAGGAAGGAAGGAAAGAAAGAAAGAAGGAAAGAAGGAAAGGAGGGAGGGAGGGAGGAAGGAAGGAAGGAAAGAAAGAAAGAAGGAAAGGAGGGAGGGAGGGAGGACGGAAGGAAGGAAAGAAAGAAGGAAAGAAGGAAGGAAGGAAGGAAGGAAGGAGGAAAGGAGGGAGAGAGGAAAAAAGGAAGGAACGAAGGAAAGAAGGGAGGAAGGAAAGAAAGAAGGAAGGAAGGAAGGAAAGGAGGGAGGAAGGAAGGAAGGAAGAAAGAAAGAAAGAAAGAAGGAAAGAAAGGAAGGAAAAGGAAGGGAGAAAGAAAGAAAGAAAGAAAGAAAGAAAGAAAGAAAGAAAGAAAGAAAAGCAGTCTCTACAAAGCGAGAAATGGGACGATCAACATAACCATGATTTCAAATGGAAATAATACACACACACACCCTCATAGCTTCTGGCACAATCCCTTCTGCAAGGATTTTTTTTTCCCCTTCAAAAATCAGCCACTAGTTAACCCTCAAAAGTTTTGCTGTTTAACTGGCGGGTTTCCTCTTCAGCAGAACAAAACTTCCCTGCACATAACGGTGGTTGAAGAGAGGCTGACAGGGGCCCCATTTGGAACTGCACAGAGCTGAGTGAAAGGATATAAGGAGGAGACGATGATAGCAGGGGCAAAAAAGGTTTAGATATATACTATAGAATTAGGCCAGAAGTCTTTAAACTTGGCAGCTTTAAGACTTGTGGATTTCAACTCCCAGAATTCTCCAGCCAGCTGGAAGTTGAAGTCCACAAGTCTTAAAGCTGCCAAGTTTGGAGACCCCTGAATTAGGCAAATGGCCGAAACTTTGGGAAAGAAATTGTAAATTGACAAGGGCAACTACACACCAGGAAAATTTCTATAAAATGTTTTATAGGTGGCATTTACCGCCGGCTAGATTAGCAAAGATGCTTAAAAACATGTCCGCCAGATGTTGGAAATGTAACCAGACACCGGGGACGTATTATCATAGATGGCGGACATCAGTGGTGGGATTCAAATAATTTAACAACCGGTTCTCTGCCCTAATGACCGGCTGGGTGGGCGTGGCCATGACGGACGTGGCCACGGGTGTGTGACAGGCGGCACTTGGCCTCCTGCACACCCCTGGGAGCAAAAACGGGGCGCAGGGGGGGCGCCGCTGCTCCCCGTGCGCCATTTTGGGCCTAGTAGGCCTTCCTGCAGCCTCCTGGGAGCAAAAACGGGCTGTGAGGGGAGAAGGGGGGCTGCGCCACACACCCCTGCGTGCCCCATTTTGGGCCCAGTAGGCCTTCCTGCAGCCTACTCGGAGCAAAAACAGGGTGCGGGGTGGGGGGGAGGCTACGCCACCCCCCCCCGCGCCCTCCGTTTTGGGCCTAGTAGGCCTCCCTGCAGCCTCCTGGGAGCAAAAATGGAGTGTGTAGGGACTCCTGGAAGTGGCTGGGAGGGGCGGGGCAATTTAACAACCGGTATGCCCAATCCGGCTGAATCCCACCACTGGTGGACATGTGTAAAAGCAAAGAAATGTTGGACAAAAATACGTACATGGTTAGAAAAAATGTTAAAGCAACACATAGATTATAACCCAGAAATATTTTTGTTAGGCATAATACCGGAAAAGTATGATAAAGGGAATCTATACTTCATATTACCGGTGCATGTTTTGACAGCAGCAAGAATTGTGTATGCACAATATTGGGACAATGAGGAAACGCCCACAGAAGACGATGTAATTTTTAAAAAAATTAAGATTGTGCAGAAATGGATAGATTGACATTAAAAATGAAAGAAAAAGAAAAACACAAGAGTATTTTCGAAAATGGGACTTGTTTTACAAATGGTTGGATAGCAGAGGTAGAAATTAGGCGTGGGAAAAGTATTATTATATATATAAATAAAATGATCCAGACAATACGCTGTTCACTATGCACTTATGTATGTAATTTGAACATATATAAACAAACTGTTAAAAAACAAAAAGAAGGAGAGAATTTAGCATTTGCAAACAGGGAACGATTCAAGGTTAAACTGCAGAAAGTTGGCTTGAAGAGCAACCGTTTTTAAGAACAAACTTAGTTATACCTCACTGCAGCTGGAACGCCGTTCGGAACCCACAGAGCTCCAAAAGGAACCTTGCGATTGGCGGGTTTTGTTTCTGTGGGAGTAGAAATGGACGGCGTGTGCCTTTGGATGCACTCCCGGTGCGCGAGGCTTTTTAAAATGTTTATAAGAACAGACGATCGGGCAAACCAGATGAGACGGAGAGAACGTTTTCTGCTTTTTCGGGGTTTTATATACAGTATGTCACAGAAGTGAGCACGCCCCCCTCACATTTTGTAAATATTTAAGTACGTCTTTTCACGTGACAACACTGAAGAAATGGCACTTGGCTGCAATGTAAAGTAGTGAGTATACAGCTTGTAGAACAGCGTAAATGTGCTGTCCCTTGAAAATAACGCATTTGGACATTATTGCTTAGGGGTGTACTCACTTTTGTTGCCAGCAGTTTAGACATTAATGCAATGATGGCTAACCTTTTTGCCATCGCCTGCCAGGAGTGGGGGGGGGCGCGTGCCCACACCCATAATTCTATGCGCCCCGCCCCTGTGCATCCAACCCCCTGCTCTTGGCACGTGATGGCATGATAGGTCCGTTTTTTGCCCTGCCCAGCCTCCAGAGCCTTTCTAGGAGTCTGGGGAGGGTGAAAACAGCCTTCCCCACCCACCCCGAGGCCGAAAATGGCCCGTTTGCCAACTTCTGGTCCCACTCGAAGTTGGCAAAAGGGCCGTTTCTGGCCTCTGGAGGGGTGGGGAAGGCTGTTTTCGCCCTCCCCAGACTCCTAGAAAGGCTCTGGAGGCTGGGGGGAGAGAGAAAAAGAGGCCTTCCTCACCATCCCCCGAGGCCCTTCGCAGGCAGGAAACACCCTGTTTCCCAACTTCTGGTGAGCCCAGAAGGCAGAGCTGAGCTCGCGTGCCCACCGATATGGCTATGCGTGCCACCTGTGGTACGCGTGCCACAGGTTTGCCATCACGGCATTAATGACTGTGTGTTGCGTTATTTTGAGGGGACAGCACATTTCCACTGTTATACAAGCTGTGTACTGACTACTTTACATTGTAGCCAAGTGCCATTTCTTCAGTATTGTCACGTGAAAAGATGTACTTAAATATTTTTTAAAATGTGAGGGGGTGTGATATATTGTATGTATAACTGAAATTTCGCTCTGCCGTGAAAGTCGCTTCCTCACCCGCCACCCCCTTCCTTGCCATCTGAAGAGAAAGATAGGGAGCCGCTTGTATGGTTTTCACCGTTAATAGAAAGCAGCTGGGGAAAGCTGAATGGGGAAGGTAAAAGCAATCCCATCCAAAAGGATTAAGGTGAAATACGAAAGCATCCTTGCTAAGCACTCAGCTCCAATTAAATTCGCCATCTCCCAAACGCTACATTTGCTCCCGCACAGAAGACTCGGTTCTTGGATCTGAGATAACCTCCTGCAGCCTTTCAGATGTGTTAAGAGTTCAGAGCCTGATCAGAAACAGTCGACGCGTCAGACTTCAGAGAAGGATTCTAGGGGTTGGAAGACCGACCGTGCTGGGGTTGACCCTAAGTGGAGGTAGGGTGGCTGGGTTAAGCAAATGAGTTGTCAAGATCCAGGCGGTCTCCAGAAACGATCCCGGGAATTTAAAGTGCATGAGGAGGAACGCTGACAAAGACTGGCAATAGTACTTAGACTTACATACCGCTTCACGGTGCTTTCCAGCCCTCTCTAAGCGGTTTACAGAGTCAGCTTATTGCCCCCAACAATCTGGGTCCTCATTTTACCCACCTCGGAAGGACGGAAGGCTGAGTCAACCTCGAATCCTGTCAGAATCGAATTCTAAACTGTGGGCAGAGTCAGCCTGCAATACTGCATTCTAACCACTGTGCCCCCATGGATGGATGGATGGATAGATGGATGGATGGATATTATATTTCCCCTAAAAGAGAAATGGAAATCTTAAGGGAGACAGAAACTCGGGGCTTCAGCTCCCTGCCCCCCATCATATATTTGGTGCCCATTAAGAAAGACTGGGCCATCCTATCTACAAGACAAAAGCTTCTTCAGCTCCAGGGTGATGGGATTAAGACATGACCCCTCCAGGACATAATAGGATTATCTAACAGCAGGGATCACTGCATTGCAAAATCACCTGAGGGACATTGCATCAGCCCAAGGTTCAACCAAACTTGACTCAGACAAATATGACCCCCACATGGCCCCATGGGAGTCTGACTACAGCCAATGTAATACATTTCTTGCACAGGAACAGGAAGCTCGTGGGCAAGGCCCAAGAGAGGGTACAAATAACCCTCACTCTCCACTCCATGTAGTCAGCTGCACAGGACCTCAGACCCATGTGGTCCTGTCCATCAATAAACCAGCTTTAGGTAGAATGGTAGGATCAGGAAAGCCATTAAGACACAATAGGAATGACCCAACACCCTTTCACAACACAAGCCTCTTCATTGCATCACCCAGCAGGCTTCAAACTTGCTTCAGACACATGGGAGTCTGACTACAGCAACCAACAGAATGCATGCTCTTGCCACAGAAACAGGAAGCTCAAGGGCAAGGCCCAAGAGAGGGTATGAATAACCCTCACTCTCCACGTGGTCAGCTGCCCAGGACCTCAAACCCATGTGGTCCTCCTCATCAATAAACCATCTTTCCAATCAGCCTCCATGCTTCTGGGTCTTTCTCCCCACTTGGAACTGAGCCAGATGGATATTTCTTCCAACACTTTCCTTCTGCTGGACCCCAGCCAAACAAAAGTGGCTGGGATGGGAAGGAGAACTGATTCTCCCTGATCATCCTGCATTTCAACATGATGATAAGGATAGGGTTTTTTGTAAAGACTGGGTGGGAGATGTTTCTCTTACTGATTTTGCAAAAAAAAAAAAAAAATCTGGAAAAAGGGCTCGGCCATATAAATAGGTACAGCTTATTTGCCTTCTGGGTTGCAAATGATGCAGAAGTGGTGAAGATTACGGCTTTAAGAAATAATTGCTTTAATTCTGTATTTACAGCTCTAATTGAGAGACTCCTGGTGTCTTTCGTGATAGCCTCAGCCGTCTTGTCCTCATTAGCAGCAGCCGTTGGGTAATTGATGGAGATTTTAATGAAATTCTTGATCCAATTTTAGATAAGCATTCTCTTAAGCCGCACTCTTTGGTTCCGCTGGCGCAGAAAGCACACGTAACCACGAATAGCGGACTTGGAAGGGACCTTGGAGGTATGCTAGTGCAAACCCCTACTCCAGCAGGACGCCCTATGCCCATGATGGCGAACTTATGGCACGCGTGTCACAGGTGGCATGCAGAACCCTCTCTGCGGACACGCCAGCTGTCGCCCAGCCCAGCTCCACCACGCGTGTGCGCTCACCTCCCGCTGGCCAGCTGGTCTTCGGGTCTCTGCCGCGCATGTGCAGGGGGCGTGGCCTTCCCCGATCTCCGCAGTTTCTCCTCCCCAGCGTGCCCTAGCTTCCTCCTGCATTTCTGCCGCCTGTGCCTTCCCTGATCTCTACAGGTGCCTCTCCATGGCAGAAATGCAGGAGGAAGCTAGGGCGGCTGGGGGGGAGAAGCTGCAGAGATTGGGGAATCTCTGCATCCCCCCCCCACCCCAAGTCCTTCTTTTCTCTAGACTGGCCAAACCCAAATCCTGCAACTGTTCTTCATATTTTTCATGCGACCCCTTGGGAAAATTAATGGCCCACCCTTGATGTTGACTCTTTGCTCATCCAAGGACTGGTTAAAAAAAAAAAAAGGCTTACTTAAAAGTAAACAGCTCACAAACTTCAAAATAAATAAAGTGAATTAAAATAAATTAAATATTAAATTAAATTAAATTAAATACGTTATATTCTTGGGTCACTGAGTACAGATGCATGCATGTATGAGGGAAAAATAAGGCCTACGCTCCACATATAAAAAATATAAAAGGACATTCTATAAAGATACATATAATCAAGAAGAAGGTTAATTTTTCCTTGTCTCAATCTGTGATTTATTCCCTCCCCAGACCTGGACCAGAAATTGCAAAGAGCTATGTTTGAATTGATTAAATTGCTTTTTTTGCTAAGGTAGCCCTTTACGTTAACATGTCTCTAGCAACTTTGGCAGATTTCGGGAGGAAAAAAAAAAAAACCCAGAAAAAGTTTTGGCATGTCAACCAAAGTAGTAACTAGCTTGAAATGTCATCCTAGTGATTTAGGGCAGTTATATATTACATCTGAAGACATAACTTCAGAGAAGATTCACTGCCTTCTCAGCTCTTTTCCGTGTCTGGATAATCAACAAAATGAGCCACTTTCTAAACCTAACCAGGCAGAAGAAATCAAATATATAATTGATAATGTAAGGAATGATACAACGCCAGGGCTGAACGGGTTTTTTGAGGAGAACAAATGGAAAGATATGCAGATCTGCTGGTTTCTAAATTTTAAACCTTTTCGAAATGCGTTTGAATGCAACACCGGATCCATTTCTGCTAACGAAGCTTATATTGCTTGAGTAGATAAAGATTGTAATACGCTAATCAAATAGCTACTTCGTTAAAGCATTATCTGGCACTTTCATAAACCACCTCCAGAAAGTACATTCGGCTCAAGTGAGGGATTTATTTTATGACAGAGAAGAAGCTGACAATTTGAGATTATCAGGAAACCTTGAAGTTTTAAATAATGCTTAAGTGAATCCATCTTTAATTATTTCACTGGCTGTAAAGAAGGAGTCATGTGAAATGCCTAGCGATATTTCTTATTATTTTTTTTGTTCTTTCAACGTTTCCCAGAATACCTTTAAAATGCATCCCAGTGACTTTATTCTTCTCGGAAAACACAAGTGAGAAAAAATAGCCATATCAGTGGGCATGCAAGCTCAGCTCCAGATGAGTTTTGGGCCTTCTGGGCCCACCAGAAGTAGGGAAACAGGCTGTTTCCTGCCTCCGGAGGGCCTGAGGGGTGGTGGGGAAGGCAGTTTTCACCCTCCCCAGACTCATGGAGGTGCTCTGGACCCAGGGGAGAGAGAAAAATGGGCCTACCTGGCCATTGTGTGCCGGGAGCGGGGGGGCGCCTAAAATTATGGGTGTGGGCATGCGCGCGTGCAACCCCCCCCTTCCTGGCACGCGATGGCAAAAAGGTTAGCCCTCCCTGTTCTATACCCTTTCCATTGGAAAGGATGCGAATAATCGCCTTATCGTCGTTCTGCTCTTATTGTTTGCATTCTACAGATATCTGAGAACTCACATACATGTGCGCATGTGCACGCAAACGGTCTAGCAAAAGTCATCGGCCAACCACAATATGATTTATTAATTCTTTTTAGAAAACATTACCGTATTTAGACACGTTCAAAGGGCGTGCGTCAAACAAGTAAGGAAGTGTCTAGAACCGTGATGGCAAACCTATAGCACGCGTGCCAGAGGTGGCATGCACAGCCCTCTCTGTGGACACACGCGCCATTGTCAGCTGTTCTTCTGGTTTCTGGTGGGCCAGCCAGCTGGTCTTCACGGGCGCCGGAGTACTGGAAAACAGCCTGAAAACGGCCAAAAACCAGGGTGTTTTTTCGGCTGTTTTTGGCCTGAAAATGGCCCAGAAAATGGCCTGAAAACGGCCCAAAAAACAGCCAAAAAACAGGCATGCACACGCCAGCCAGCTGGTCTGTGGGTTTCCGGTGCTCCGGCGCGTGCACCTGCACGAGCGTTCTGGTTTGGGCACTCGATGCCGAAAAAGTTTGCCATCACTGGTCTAGAACCGGGGTCTCCAGCCTTGGCAACTTTAAGACTTGTGGACTTCAACTCCCAGAATTCCTCAGCCAGCTTTGCTGGGAGTTGAAGTCCACAAGTCTTAGAAGTTGCCAAGGTTGGAGACCCCTGGACTACAAGAACATCTGGACATTTAATACAATTTATCTAAGTTACCTGTGGGGGCTTTTGGTACACTGATTTCAACTCCCAGAATTCCCCTGTTGGGAATTGAGACTTCTGGGAGTTGAAGTCCAGACATCTTCACGTTCTCAAGGTTGAGAAACATGGCTCTCTACATGAAAGGATTCTCGAGAGGTTGCAGTTTGCTGATGAGTCGGAACTTTCCTTATTGAAATTAATAAAATTAATGGATGGGTTTGGACTCGACCTCGGTATATATTAATTGGTCTGAATCTGAATTGAGGTCTCGAGTGAAGGGCACTCATTTGTCAACGTCAGTTTTCCCTGGGCAGTTTCAACTCTACCAGGAAGCCATTTATCTTGGGTTGGGAGTACTGGGGACATGATTCAATCAAATTTATATAAATTGCCATTAGAAATAGCAACAGTTTGGATAGATGGGATATAGGGCATATAAAGATCAGATTAATACTCTAATACAGAAATGTTTTACCCTGAATCCTTTTTATTATATACCAGTGATGGTTAACCTTTTTGGGGCTGAGTGCCCCAAAAATGCGCACTTGCGAGCTAATTTGCACCAAGACAAATTCCTTGTGTGTCCAATCACACTTGGCCAATAAAAAATTCTATTCTATTCTATTCTATTCTATTCTATTCTATTCTATTCTATTCTATTCTATTCTATTCTATTCTATTCTATTCTATTCTTTTTTCTTTTCTTTTCTTTTTTCTTTTCTTTTCTATTCTATTCTTCTATTCTATTCTATTCTATTCTTTTTTTCTATTCTAATGCTTGCACATATGCCCGAACCCTCAAAATGCAAAGTAAGTGCCCCCCCCGTCCAGGCGCCGTCCCTGTATATGTGCTTGTGTCCCCCGCGCATGTGCCCCAGGGCCCTCCAGATTGGTTTGGCTTCCAGATTGGTATAGAAGGCTTTCCACGCCCAAAACGAGGGCTGGAAAGCCTCCTGCACCAGCCTGGAAGCCAAAACGGGGCACCACGCAATCCCACCCTATTTTGGTCCTGGAAAGCCTCCTGCACCAATCTGCACACACCCCGCGCATTTGCCCCACCCCCTGCACATGCGCTGGCCGGTAGGAGGCATGCCACCGGCCAGGCTGGGGCGACGGCTGGAGTGCCAGCAGAGGGGGCTCTACATGCCATATGTGGCACGCATGCCACAGGTTCACCATCACGGTTATATATAATCTTCCTCTCTAACCCGACATTTTCAGTAATTTAAAACATTATTTCGGAGGTTTATTTGGGAAGCACTACCCTTTTCACTCAAAAAAAAGAGAAGATCTTAATTATCAGTTAAAGGAGAGCTGATTTTTCAGATTTTATACTGTATGGTTTGCCTGTATGATTTGCCGACTAGAAACGTATCCTAGCAAACTACATTGGAATCGGGGTATTTGATATCCTTTATGTGAGTTTCTCAATCTTGGCAACTTTACGATGGGTAGATTTTTAACTCCCAGAATTCCCCTGAGCCAACTGCATAGGAGCCTTGGTAGCACAGTGGTTAGAATGCAGCATTGCAGACTAATTCTGCCGACTGTCAGCAGTTCGATTCTCACCGGCTCAAAGTTAACTCAGCCTTCCAGCCTTCCGAGGTGGGTAAAATGAGATTGCTGGGGGGGGCAAGAGGTTGACTCTATAAAACCGCTTAGAGAGGGCTGGAAAGCACTGTGAAGCGGTATAGAAGACTAAGTGCTAGTGGTATTTACACAAAGGTACTGCCATTTTCATCAGATTGATGGGAGGAGTGACATGCTACTATAACATTAAGTCTTTTTACGGATCCATGTGACATCACAACACATCTACAAAAAAAAAAAAGCAGACCTGTGCAACTCTGCTTTTATTATTTCAGCTTCCCAGGGACTCCTCTGAGAATATAAATGGAAGTTTAGGTCCAATTACTCTGGTGAGTCTGGAATCCCCCTCCTCAATCAGGAAGACAAAGAAATCCGTTGTGCAATGCTACATCAACTCCAGTTCAATCCTTAACGTTATACTCAGATAATTTTATGGGGGAATGCAAATTTGAAAAGAACCCCTTTTTAAAAGAACCTGGCAGAGTCTAAAGTTTAGATAAATTAGAAGAATTAGACTAGTGCAGTGATGGCTAACTTTTTTGCCATCATGTGCCAGGAAGGGGAGGTGGGGGAGATTCGTGAGTGTGCACGTGCCCACAACCATAATTCTATGTGCCCCGCCCTGTGCATGCATGCATGACCCCCGCCCTCCCCAACCCCCGCTCCTGGCACACAATGGCCCGGTAGGCCCGTTTTTCTTTCTCACCTGGCTCCAGATTCTCTCTATGCATCTGGGGAGGGCAAAAACAGCCTTCCCCACCCCCTCGGAGGCCCGAAACGGCCCGTTTCCCAACTTCCGGTTGGACAGGAAGTGACATTTTTTGTTGTCCCCAGCCTCCAGAGACTCCTAGAGAGGCTGAGCTGGCGTGCCAGGTGACATGGCTCCGTGTGCCACCTGTGGCACGCGTGCCATAGGTTCGCCATCATGGGACTAGTGGTTAAGGCACCAGGCTAGAAAACAGAGGACTGTGAATTCAAATCCCGCCTTAGCCAAGAAAGCTGGCTGGGTCAGTCGGCCTCTTTCTCTCAGCTCAACCCACTTCACAGGATTGTTGTTATGGAGAAAAAAGGAGGAGGAAGATGTGTTGAATATGTTGGCTGCTGAGTTATTTGTAAATATAATAAAGGGGGGATACAAATAAATCAACTCTTGTTTGTTCTTAATCAGCTAGGTGCTAACTAAGATGAATTAACTTGTGCATACAAGCAACTCTTTTGAGGTAAACACTAACAAATGCTGCTAAGGAAGTCCCATCCGGGAGGAAGATATAATTCAGGAAAGCCACAAGGAAGATATACTAGTGAGTGTTTTTATGGTCAGCATGATGAGCTTCTGGGCTAAATGCCCGTGGTTTAATTATTTGGTATCCTGATGTTTCGCCAGCAGCCATGGCTGGCATTTTTAGAGGTAAAGTAATCACTGCAGCACACGTCTTGGCAGTGAGCACTAAATAAGCGGCTGCATTTATAACTGAGCAATCTGGATTTTAAATAAACTTTCCAATGAAACTAATCTCTGACTGATCCATGTCATGGGCGTCTACCGTAAGAACGCTAATTCTTGATTGTTTCTTCATCCAATGCAGGAGATAGATAGATAGATAGATAGATAGATAGATAGATAGATAGATAGATAGAGAGAGAGAGAGAGAGAGAGAGAGACAGACAGACAGACAGACAGACAGACAGACAGACATATCTCCTGCATTGGATGAAATTAATTAATTAATTAATTAATTAATTAATTAATTAATTAATTAATTCTCAGCCCTTCATTATTTTTTCATAAATAACTCAAGGCAGCAAACCTACCTAATACTCGCGGTAAACTCCTGATGATGAAAATGGATTTCTGTCATCCTCGAGTGTCTGAATAATTACTTGGTTTTTATTTCTTTAGAGATGGTTAAAAAACATCTCTAACCCCAGATCCCAGTTGGATCTGTGATCTTCTCAATATAGGGGAGAAACATTTTTCTCCCCGGAGAGGTGCTTTGACCCCAGATGTATATTGATTATTATTTGTATTTTTCGATTGCCTGATCTCTCCAACAGATCGCCTGGTAGGAGGTAAAACATTATCAACATGTCTCAAATTTATCTGATAATCTTTCAGGCTCACAAATGTATCTGGCACATTTGTTAAAAGTTTCTGTGATGATTCTCTTTCTGGCAAGAATGATGGTTAAACGTTTTAAGTAGACAATGATCTGTGCGCGTTGGCTTCCGGAATAGCCCATACCCTGATCACTGAGTTTCTTTCCGAATGATCAGGACATCCAAAAATGCAAATTTGCCACCCTCTCTTCTTGCATCGTAAATTGAATATTTGGGTAGAGACTGTTCAAGATTTCTAGGAGTTCTTTTCAACTCTTCTTCACCATGATTCCAAATCATGAAGCAAGACCCTTCTTAAGTCAACTCCAGTCAATCAAGTTCTCTCCACGCTCTGAACCTAACACTCTTGAAAACATTCTTATCTATTTTGGAGGAAAGGAGGGAGCCAGAATGAGACAGAAGCAGCCTCCATATCAGGCGTCTCCGGACGTGGCAACTTTAAGATCTGTGGACTTCAACTCAACAGGATTTCTCAGCCAGTCATGCTGGCTGGGGAATCCAGGGAGTTGAAGTCCAACAAGTTGCCAAGTTTGGAGACCCCTGCTCTAATGGGACAGAAGAAGTGAGACGGTCCAGCCCATCTTTGACAGCACTTTTTCCTACTTCCTTTCACCAGGACTTGAAGGCTTGGCTCCAGGAACAGGTGACCTAAAGACCTTCCTCCTTCAAACAAAGCACTGGGCAAAGGTTTAGGAAATCCGTGGGAGATTTCTAGCAACTCTTCCCAGGAAGAAAATGTGCTCCACCCAACAACAGAAATTCTTGACAGTTGGAGTCTTTCTTACAATGTCCTGCAATTTCTCTGACCAGCTACAGATGTCCTATGTGACTTCTCAGCCACCCACTAAGTTCAGAAGCTAAGTTAGACTGTTTACGTTGCAAAACAGGATTGTGTAGAAGGCATTTCTATGTGTGTCAGTGCACAACAAAAATGGGTAGAGCGTTGATCACACCATTGTAATCACAATCTTGTGGGGTTTGGGGTTTTTTTTTTTTTTTTTTTGGCCAATATAGACCAGACCGCACCAGACCACAATAAGATTATTATGGTCTTGCTACAAAATGCTTTACAGACTCTAAGAAATAGAAAGAGTTTGGATTACTCCAGAAATTATCAGTGGTATTTAAAATATCCTAAAATGTCCGGAGGGAGGGTGGGAGGGAAGGAAGGGAGGGAATGAGCCTTGGTGACGCAGCAGACTAAAGTGCTGTTAAGTAGCACCAGCTGCCTGCAATTACTGCAAGTTCAAATCTCACCAGGCTCAAGGTTGATTCAGCCTTCCAGCCTTCCGAGGTAGGTAAAATGAGGACCCGGATTGTGGGGACAATAAGCTGACTTTGTATAAAAAAAGAACACCGCTTGGGGGGGCCGAAAGCCCTACTAAGCAGGTATATACAAAAGTATGAAGGCTATTGCTTAACGCATTGTAAGCCGCCCTGAGTCTCCAGAGAAGGGCGGCGTATAAAACAAACAAACAAACAAACAAACAAACAAACAAATAAATAAGAAAGGAAGGAAGGAAGGAAGGAAGGGAGAAAGGGGGACATGAAGGGAGGGAGGGAAGGGGGGAGAGAAGGAAGGAAGGGGGGAAGGGAAAAAAGGGGGGCAGGAAGGGAGGAGGGAGAGAAGGAAGGAAGGAAGGGAGAAAAGGAGGGCAGGGAGGGAGGGAAGGGAGGAAGGGAGGGAGGGAGGGAGGGAGGGAGGAAGGAAGGAAGGAAGGAAGTCAATTAACAATCTAAAGGCTGGTGAAGTACCAATGTAATGCAGGTCTTGCTGCCAACTCCTAGGAACTGATCAAGGACAAATCAGGACTGAAGTGGCCATGAACCCATCTTCACAAAAGTCTTCAAGGGAGAGCAGGAATAAAGTGTATAAACTTTGGCTTTGTGATGAATGCTTTTAGAACATAGAACATAGAATCACAGGGCTGGACAGTCTTCTAATCCAACCCCCCTTTCTCAAGGCAGGAGACCTAACACCATTCTGATCCAATGCTTATCCAGTTTATGCTTCAGAAAACCTCCAGCAATGGAGCAGCCACGACTCCAGGAGGCAAGCTACTCTATTGTTTAATTGTAACTTCCTGCCACAAGGTTCAGTGAAAGGCATTCTTTTGGAAGATTGTTGTTGTTGTTGTTAGTTGCGAAGTCGTGTCCAACCCATTGCGACCCCATGGACAATGTTCCTCCAGGCCTTCCTGTCCTCTACCATCCCCTGGAGTCCATTTAACCTTACGCCGACTGCTTCAGTGACTCCATCCAGCCACCTCGTTCTCTGCCGTCCCCTTCTTCTTTTGCCCTCCATCATTCCCAGCATTAGGCTCTTCTCCAGTGAGTCCTTCCTTCTCATCAGGTGGCCAAAGCATTTGAGTTTCCTCTTCAGGATCTGGCCTTCTAAAGAGCAGTCAGGGTTGATCTCCTCTAGGACGGACCGGTTGGATCGCCTTGCAGTCCAAGGGACTCGCAGGAATCTTCTCCAGCACCAGAGTTCAAAGGCCTCCATTCTTTGGCCTTCTCAGCCTTCATTATGGTCCAACTTTCACAGCCATCCATTGCAACTGGGAAAACCATCGCCTTGACTAGATGCACTTTCGTTGGCAGGGTGATGTCTCTGCTTTTTAGTATGCTGTCTAGATTTGCCATAGCTTTCCTCCCCAGGAGCAAGCATCTTTTAATTTCTTGGCTGTAGTCCCCATCTACAGTCATCTTGGAGCCCAGGAAAATGAAATCCGTCACTACCTCCATTTCTTCCCCATCTATTTGCCAGGAATTGAGAGGGACAGATGCCATGATCTTAGTTTTCTTAATGTTGAGTTTCAAGCCAACTTTTGCAATCTCCTTCTTCACCCGCATCAAGAGGCTCTTTAAACATTGGTTATATCTTGCTTTTTCTTTCGCTGCAATTCTAGTGTTCAGATTCCTTCTTCTAAAACTCCTCCATCTTCCAATTGTCCTCTGCTACTTTCAGCCTAACCTCTGGGCTTTTAAAATCTGTTTTCGTAGCTGCCTAATCTCCTCCTCAGCTGGAGAACTTGCTTCTTAAGGGACAAGAAGTCCATTAAAGCCAATCAGGGCAAGAGATCAACCAACTACTCAACACAGATGATAAGGAGCAGAAAACAAAGCGGTGCCTTTGAGCTTAGATTTGCTCTAGGTCCCTAATGGTAAATGTGCTTTTTACATTTTTTTTTCTCAACTTCCGAAGTTGAGAAGGGACTCCTTCAGCCAGGTGTCCCCACCCCCCAAGAACGGGTGAAAAAAGGGGCACAAGGACTTGTCTTTTGCACATGTTCCCCAGCAAAGGGCACTAAGAAATTTACTACCGCATACGATCATCCATCCTGGCAAATAGATGGGGAAGAAATGGAGGTAGTGACAGATTTTATTTTCCTGGGCTCCCAGATCCCCGCAGATGGGGACTGCAGCCAAGAAATTAAAAGACGCTTGCTCCTGGGGAGGAAAGCTATGGCAAATCTAGACAGCATACTAAAATGCAGAGACATCACCCTGCCAACAAAAGCGCGTATAGTCAAGGCGATGGTTTTCCCAGTTGCAATGGATGGCTGTGAAAGTTGGACCGTAAGGAAGGCTGAGAAGGCCAAAGAATGGAGGCCTTTGAACTCTGGTGCTGGAGAAGACTCCTGCGAGGCCCTTGGACTGCAAGGCGATCAAACTGCATTCTTTGGGGTCCGTAGCTGGGGCAAAACAACCGCCTCGGGCAGCCCCCATGGCGAGACAGACGGCAAATAAATTTAACAAATTCAGGTAGTCATCGATTTACAATAGTTTGTTTAGTGACCATTTAAAGTTACAACGGCGCTGAGAAAAGGGACTTATGACCGTTACAGCATCCCCAGGTTCAAAATTCAGATGCTTGGCAACTGGTTCATATTTATGTCGGTCGCAACTGACTCATATTTATGACCGTTGCTGTGTCCACTGGTCATGTGCGATCCCCTTTTGCGACCTTCTAATGAGCAAAGTCAATGGGGAAGCCAGATTCACTTAACAACCGTGTTACTCACTTAACATCCACAGCAAGAAAGGTCACAAAGGGGGGGGCAAAACAACAAATGTCTTGCTTAGCAACAGAAGTTTTGGGCTCCATTGTGACCATAAGCCAAGGACTATCTTTTAAAAAAGTGAATAAATTCCCATTTATCTATGCGATTCCTTACTGCTTAAATCCGTAGCCTCTCCTTCCAGCTTTTTTCCTCTAAAGCTTAAAAAAAGCCCAAATTGCTGTAACCTCCTACAGTTGAAGAGCTTCAGTTCGTCGCTATTTCTGTTCACCGTTTCCTGGAAATCTCCCAGCTCACTTTTGGCAACGCACCGAATAAAACAGCCCATCAAAATTTGGTGTGTTTGTTTTCTGACCCACGGCTATGCTTCCCAACGTGGAATTGGCCTTTCCGTCAACGCAAACCAGGCCAATATTTTTACCGGGCTCTGTATTATCCCACCAGACCAGTGGTGAAATTCAAATTTTTTTACTACCGGTTCTGTGGGCGTGGTGTGGTGTGGCTTGGTGGACGTGGCAGGGGAAGGATACTGCAATATCTCCATTCCCACCCCACTCCTGGGGCAAGGATACTGCAAAATCCCCATTCCCACCCCTCTGGGGCCAGCCAGAGGTGGTATTTGCCGGTCAGGGTTGGGTTCCAAATTTTTTTACTACCGGTTCTGTGGGCGTGGCTTATTTTGTGGGTGTGGCTTAATGGTCATATGACAATCCTTTAGGATTTAGCAGAGGTACTGGTCTACCAGGCTTTTAACTGCTTGCAGAGCTGTACCAGTCTACTCATTTGTTTTTGGAGGCACCGGTCTATCACCACACTGCCTTTTAACACTGATCAGCTGTAGGGCGGCCCTTTGAAGCCCCACGGCAAGAGTTTTAAAAGTTTTTTTTCCTTCTAGCCGATCAGCTGGGACTCAGGAGGCAGCAATAGATTGGGGGCGGGGCCAAATAAAAGGTAAGAATAACGTGGGCGGGTATGGGGGGGGCAGAACTGGTTCGGTGACGTCATATCATCACCGCTACCGGCTCAGCGGAACTGGGAGGAACCCACCACTGTTGCTGGTTCTCCGAACTACTCAAAATTTCCGCTACCGGTTCTCCAGAACCTGTCAGAACCTGCTGGATTTCACCCCTTGCCCCAGACTTCTTTCCTGACCAATCACACCTGGCACAGGTGGTAATCAGGAGGCTGGACCGCTAAGATTTTACTGCCCCACTTTGCTCTGCTTTGCATTGGTGGGCGCATCCCGTCCCGTGCCTCCTTCCGCCCCGTTCCCCCAATCGTGTCGGAGAGCTAGTCGCCACGCGGAAAGGACTCACCGTCCTCTAGTCGTGGTATCCGGGAAGCAACGCACGACGGCGACCATGTTGTGATGATGCTGCGAGACGTGGCCGAGGGACCTGCACAGCTCTGGCAGCTGTTAAGGAAAAGAGAAAGTCGGTTGTGAATTTGCGAGCGGGGAGATGCTTCCTGAGAAATCAGTTCCAGATGGCGGCTACTGGTGCAGTTCGATTTTTTTTTTCCCAAGCTCGCTTTCCAATTCTCAGGGTGTGCTGCTTTCTATATTTAAGTTTGCATGTCTGCGTGTAACGTTCTGCTACCTTCTGTCCATGCCAGTTGGTGGTGGGTTTCGGTGAAACAGCAACGCTTCCGTATACACTACTCTTCCCCCCTTATCCTTTTTTCCCCCCACAAACGGTTCTAAAAAGATGCGTTCTATCGCATGTCGAGCATATAGTCCCATTGTATACCTTTTGAAAAGGGTATTGTGTGATTAATAATGCTAAATAATGGAAGGGGAAAGGTTGCTTTCTTTAAAAAGAAACACGGAGATAAACAGACTCGGTAAGAACACAAGGGTGCCGTGGTTTGAAAAGCAATGTTTGAGCTTCAAGTCCTCTTCTGCTGAAATGCTATTGTTGAAATATTCTTCACAACTGAATACAGGTTGTCCTTGACTTACAACAGCTCATTTAGTGTCCGTTCGAAGTGACATCATCATCATCGTTGCTGAAAAAAAGGTGACTTAGGGCCGTTTTTCACACTTATGACCGTTGCAACGTCGCCGTGGTCATGTGATCAAAATTCAGCTGCTTGGCAAGTGATTCATATTTATGACGGTTGCAGGGTCCAGGGGTCATATCATCCTCTTTTGTGACCTTCTGACGAGCCAAGTCAACGGGGAAGCCGGATTCGCTTAATGGCCGTGTCACTAGTTTAACAACGGATTCACTTAACGAAAGTGGCAAGAAAAGTCATAAAATGGGGATTTGTTTAACAACCATGTTACTAATTTAACAAGTGCAGTGATTCACTTAGCAACCAGGACAAGAGGATCGATTGTAAGTCCCTTTTTTTCAGCGCCATCGCAATTTTAAACGATCACTAAGTGCATGGCTGTAAGTACATCCACATTTTAGTTAACAAAAGGGCATTGACGTAAAATGCTGTATTCCACGAAATAAAACATATCCAAATTCCAAGTTGAAAACCTGGCTCACGACAAACCTGGTTTACACCTGCAATATTGAACTATAAACTACCCAATCCCGTTTAGCTTAGCTTGGTACGCAACACAAACCCAGATATAGTCTAATAAAACTGCACCTGTTTAATAAAGTGGAGAAAAAATGCCCTGGGGAAACGAACGTCCAATATTATATTCTTTAAATAAAAAGAGAGAGAGAGTTTATACATTTTGTCCAGAGTTCTTTAATAGCAAATGCTTCGTGCACAGAATTTTACGTGGGATTCAATTGCTACTTCCTTTTTTTTTTTTTTTTTTTAACTGCTTAGATAGAAACTTTCCGGATAATAGTTTAGCTGAAGAAAATCTTCCACAGAGGGGAAATTCTGCACAAGGGTACCGTTTTTGTTTTTAAAGTCAAGGGGAAAAATGAAGAATTACGTTACAATAGGAGCAGCTGTCCCTGGACAAGATAGCTGACATTTTTCTATCAGAGAAAATGTCAACTTTCCCCTTCCCCTCCTTCTCATTCAACCCCATACTTTTACCAGTGGTGCAATATAGTATTATATTACTCATTTAAGTAACCACAAATTGTTAAGTGAAACGTTTATTCACTTAAAGTAAAGAACCATTCTTCCTTGTGTTTATGGACCTACAAAGGTCATAGATGTAAGGATTACTCATGAGGTTACTTTTCCGTCACCATCGTAACTGCACATAGTGACTAAGCAAGGACTACATATCCCTTCTTCTTCTTCTTCTTCTTGTGCCATATCCATCATCAGATGTTGGCGATCGTGTTGACGATCCTATTTTTATCAACAGCCGCACGAAAAATTGCTGTGGAGTTTTCTCCAAACATATTCAAACAAAGAATATGCCACAGTTCTTAAATGAATCACTGTTGAGACTTGAGATGAAGATGTGGAGACTCTAGAAAGAGTGCAGAGAAGACCAACAAAGATGATTAGGGGACTGGAGGCTAAAACATATGAAGAACGGTTGCAGGAACTGGGCATGGCTAGTCTAGTGAAGAGAAGGACCAGGGGAGGCATGATAGCAGTCTTCCAGTCTTCCAATTTGGGGCTGCCCCAAAGAAGAGGGAATCAAGCTATTCTCCAAAGCACCTGAGGGTAGGATAAGAAGCAATGGATGGAAACTAATCAAGGAGAGAAGCAACTTAGAACTAAGGAGAAATTTCCCGACAGTGAGAACAATTAATCAGTGGAACAACTTGCCTCCAGAAGTTGTGTTTGCTCCAACACTGGAGGTTTTTAATAAGATGTTGGATAACCATTTGTCTGAAGTGGTGTAGGGTTCTCTGCCTAAGCAGGAGGTTGGACTAGAAGACCTCCAAGGTCCCTTCCAACTCTGTTTATTCTATTCTATTCTATATCCCATCACAAAACACTAAACTCCTAGAAGCTTTCTTGTGTGTGCATCTTGAGTTCGGAAGCTGGGCACCCAGCAGGGATGTCCATGGGGGATTCAGAAAAACAAAAATGATGACAATGAGGCGATCAAAGCCTCATCTCTTTTATATATGCTTTGCCAAATGATTTGGAGCCCCCCCCCAAAAGCCTGAACTTTTCTGTTTAAACAGGATTTTGAGTCAAAAGCCTGTCCCAAAAAAAAAAAAAAGAAGAAGAAGAGTCGTTTCAGAAGTTAAAAGGAAACCGATTAGAAGGGATTACGAAACGGATTGATTCGGATTCTTTGATAAAAGCTTGTTAAAAATTAACTGAAGGGCCTAGATCGTTGTGGGAGATTAGTGGAAGTAAGTGCTTGGTTTCTACCCAGGCTCGTAAATTAACTGCGGTCTATTAGCCCTCTGCACTTATTTTCTGAATATAAGTGTGAAAATACTGGAATGATGAAATGATGGCTTAGTTCGAATAATTATTTGGGGGAAAATGAAGTGCGCTTACAGGTGGTTGCTAGCTCACTGGCCATTTATCCAGAGACTGTTTGAAGTTATCATGGTGCTGGAAAAATAACTTTATGCCCATTTATTGCAACGCGCTCTACATGGAGCTACCCTTGAAAAGTGTTCGGAGACTACAGTTGGTCCAGAACGCAGCTGCGCGAGCTGTCGTGGGTGCACCTAGATACACCCACATTACACCAATTCTCCGTGAGCTGCACTGGCTCCCTATCGGTCTCCGGGCGCAATTCAAGGTGTTGGTTATTACCTTTAAAGCCCTACATGGCTCAGGGCCAGGTTATCTTCGAGACCGCCTTCTACCACATAACTCCCAGCGACCGGTAAGATCCCACAGAGTTGGTCTCCTCAGGGTCCCGTCAGCTAAACAATGCCGGCTGGCAGGTCCGCGGGAGAGGGCCTTCTCTGTGGCTGCCTCAGCTCTCTGGAACCAGTTACCTCCTGAGGTCCGGACCATCCCCACCCTATTGGCCTTCCGAAAAGCGGTGAAGACCTGGCTTTTCCAGCAGGCCTGGGGCCGTTGATCTCGCTCTTGTGATCCAGCCATGAATGGTATGAATGAGTTTTTAATGTTTTTAATTTTTAAATATTTTTTATAATGATTTTTTAAAATGTATTGTGAGCCACCCTGAGTCTTCGGAGAGGGGCGGCATATAAATTGAATTAATTAAATTAAATTAAATTAAATTAGGACCATCATAGCATCCCTCAGTCATATGATTGCCATTGTACTCAGAACATGGTATCCCGTGCCTGACTGGTTGTCTTTCGCACCCTCTATCCCAGGGTTCCGGGAATGATGGCCCTTTTAGGACTTGTGGACTTCAACTCCCAAAATTCCTAAACCAGCCGTGCTGGCTCAGGAATTCTGGGAGTTGAAGTCCACAAGTTATAAAGGGGCCATTTTTCCCCACCTTTGCTTTACCCAGATTGGTTGGGGAGAAAGGGATTGCAAGAGACTAAGCTGTTTGCTTTTCTACACAACAAAAGCTGTGTGATCATGCACATTAGAGTAGGGGTGTCAAACTGGCAGCCCGTGGGCCGGATGCATCATGCCCACCCCAGCTCCGCGAAGGGGGGGGGAAATCACGATATGTCATGTGACACCACAAGTTTGACACCCGTGGCTTAGAGAAATCAGCTGCTCTCTCTCCTCTCCCCCTCCATCCATTCCCTGCAAAACGGAGAGATTGGAGAAGAAGGGATTGCAAGAGAGTACCGTACTGTAAACTGCTTGTGTAATGTGTCCACAGCCACAGCCCTGGGTTAAGGCACAATGACACTGCTTGTGATGTGTACACAAGACTGCAGGCAGGCCCTTGCGCATTTGAAAGGGCAGGGGAGGGGGTCAAGAGGCAAACAAAAGCCAAAAGTGTAAAACTGAACAGTCTCTTTTCAGCTGGTGAGCACAGTTGCAATCCTGTGATGTTCCATTTAGCAACCGTTTGGCTTAGCAGTGGAGTTGCTAACGTGTTTTCCCCAAAACAAGACCCAACTGGAAAATAAGCCCTCACATGATTTTTCAGGATACTCGTGGTATAAGCCCTACCCCAAAAATAAGCCCGTTAAGATCATCAGCCAGATGGAGGCATTTTAGTACCGTATTTCCCCCAAAATAAGATCTAACCTGAAAATAAGCCCTAATGCATCTTTTGGAGCAAAAATTAATATAAGAGTCTTACTTTTGGGAAAACACAGTAGTTCCAATTAAGTGTTGCTAAACAAAGACTACCCCAACACTACCGAAGAGTTGAAAGTTATCTCAGCCAACAGGGAACTGAACAAAAAGCTCCAGCTTTAAAATTGGGGAGAAGATGGAGGGGTGAACTGTTTCAACTTGGCAATATCCTGCTGTTCCTGTGGACCCGGAGCAAAAAAATACACATCCAGGAAATGGAAGAATTCTCCAGAATGTGGAGTCACTTCCGATTCAATCTGTAGCATGCAGCAGAGGTGAAATATATATTTTAACACTTGAGAGGCTTTTACTTGGAAGCTTGCTGAGCAAAAAAATAAGAGGACAGACAGGGCACCACTGCTGAGCAAGGATTAAATTCCCATGGAAAGCAAATGAATAATGTATGATTTTTTTTCCCCACCCATATAAATACACTTGGTGAGGGCGATCGGTGATTCAGAGATGAATAGCTGGGTTATGCAAAATTGGCTGGCGGGAACTTAACAGCCTAGTTTTATGGTCTCAGAAGCCGGTTTCCCAGACTGGGAGCACATTTTCAACTCAACCAGGGCTATCATTGAGGGAGGAATGGCTTCTGTCGCATATAGTAGTGGCCAAAATGGTGGAAACCTTTTGGGAAAAGTGTATTTTGGAGGTTTATGGCTTATACCACCACTTTTTTTTTTTTTTTTTTAGTTTCAAGATAATCCTATTCCACTGCTGGAATGGCCTGGGAATAGCCCAGACCTTCTTAACCCAATTGAAAATCTATGGAGCCGACTAAAGAAACTGGTTAGTCAGAAGCGACCCAGCAATAAAACCCAGTTAACAGAAGCCATCATTCAATCTTGGTTTCACATTAGAACAGCTGCAGAACTCAAAGACTTGGTTCACTCCATGGGAAGACGTCGTAAGGCCGTCATTCATGCTGAAGGTCACCCAACTAAGTATTAACTGACATGGTGATCATTTTTGTATATCTTGTTTTTTCTATGTGTTTCACTTTTCTTCTTTATACTGTAACTGCTAGTCTAATAGCAAATCCTTCATAAAAGTCATTGCATTACATTCTTGATTAAATTATCTTTCCACTGATATATAATTTTATGGTACTAGTCCAAAAAAAAAAAAAACCACCAACTGGTGTTATTAGCTGGTTTTAGAAAATACACTTTTCCCAAAAGGTTTCCACAATTTTGGTCACTACTGTAATGCATTTCCAGTCCTGGAAAGGGGGGGGGGGGGAAGATTCATTCTTTCAAAACGTAAGGAAAAAATGCATTTCCCCTTTATGCAAATATCAGATTGTTCAGGAGGAAATTGTATTTTCCTTTCTTTCAAATCTCTTGAGAACAGAATATTTCCTCCGTAAAATGAAGAGCCTGGGGGAGTTGTAACCGATTAGTGTCAACTCATGGTCTCTTGGATTTCTTACTATACACCCAATTAGCAAAATGCCACAGATTTTAATTGGACAGACCAACACTTTAGCTCCTACAACTTTTCGCATTAACAGTTCCGGGATTTTCAAGTTAGCTACCAATTGTTTATATTCTTTTTTAAAAATGAAGCTTGGTTCTTCTTTATCTCCTGTGAGATTGGTGTGTGTTTCGTGGGAGATGGGCAGAGGAGAGTTGACCTCTACTCAGATGACAATCAGGAGTAGGATTCACTTATACCACTTTAGATTGAACTGAAAAGGGAAACAACAAGAGAGAGGGGAAGGAGTACAGAGAGAAGAAGGGAGAAGAGAGGAGAGGAGAGGAGAGGAGAAAGAAGAAAGGGAAAAGGAGAAGGAGGGGAAAGAGGAGTAGAAGAGAAGGGGAGAAGGGGAGAAGGGGAGAAGAAGAGAGGAGTGGGGGAAGAGAAGGGGAAGTAGGAAAGAGAAGGAGAGGAAGAACGAAGGAAGTAGGAGGAGAAAGAGGAAGGAAGAGAAGGGGAGGAGAGGAGAGGAAGAAAGGTTGGAGTAAAGGTAAAGGGTAAAAGAGCAGCCCCGAAAAAAGTAAAAATGAAAAATGAAAGTTAAAAGATAAGATGAATGAAAAATGATGGATAAATGACTGAACTTGTAAACGTGTTTATGAGAAATAAAAATAAAAACTTTTTTGGAAAAAAAAAAGGAGTGATATTCATTTACCTTTGCTACCAGTTCGCAAATGTAAGCGCATGTGTCAAAAATGGGGATGTGATGACGTCCGGGCGGGTGGGCGGAGCTTCCTGCAACTGACACTACCAGTTTTCCCAAACCAGATAGAACCGGCTGAAGAGCACCACTGGACGCAATGCTGTATGGTCAGAGATTGATATTATTTTTATCGCTGTCTTTTTTTTTTCTTACTAGAATATGGGATGGATATGGAAGCTTTACGAAGAGATCGGGTGAAACAGCGCCTTGGAAAACCAGAGATGGCAGCAGGAACTAAGTCTTTACTACTATGAAGATCCAGAGAATTTTGGGAAAAGAAAATTTTTTTGAAGCCTTCAGCCTTTGGAAGATTCTTTCAGAAGGCCAGCTGCTTTTACAGGAACTACTCCCATTTAAGTATGGGTAAGACTGTATCATAAGGGACGCAGTGGCTAAGACGCTGAGCTTGTCGATCGAAAGGTCGGCAGTTCGGCGGTTCGAATCCCGAGCGCCGCATAACGGGGTGAGCTCCCGTTCCTTGTCCCAGCTTCTGCCAACCTAGCAGTTCGAAAGCACGTAAAAAAAAAAAAGCAAGTAGAAAAATAGGGACCACCTTTGGTGGGAAGGGAACAGCGTTCCGTGGGCCTTTGGCATTGAGTCATGCCGGCCACATGACCACAGAGATGTCTTCGGGCAGAGCTGGCTCTTCGGCTTTGAAACAGAGATGAGCACCGCCCACTAGAGTTGGGAATGACTAGCACGTATGTACGAGGGGGAACCTTTACCTTTAAGACTGTATCATAATCAAGTGTCTGGGACTTCTAACTTCCCTTAGTTGATGCCGATCTTCCTGCAGACCTAGCTCATCCCAAAATCTTTAAGTGGGGACCAAGTATCATTGATGAAGAAGAAAGATCCATACCATAGGTCACAGCTCAACAGGCAGCAAGGTTTTGGCAAGATTGGACAATATTTGGAATTTTCTAAGTTTTGAATGCTCCCAGAGAACGGCTGCTGGTGCAAAGGAGCCCTGGTGACGCAGTGGTTAGAATGCAGTATTGCTGGCTAACTCTGACCACAGCCAGGAAGTTCAATCCTGACCGGCTCAAGGTTGACTCAGCCTTCCATCCTTCCGAGGTTGGTAAAATGAGGACTCAGATTGTTAAGGGCAATAGGCTGAGTAAACCGCTTAGAGAGGGCTGTAAAACATAATGAGGCAGGACAGGGCCACGGTGGCATAGTGGTTAGAATGCAATATTGCAGGCTAACTCTGACCACGGTCTGGAGTTTGATCCTGACCGGCTCAAGGTTGACTCAGCCGTCCATCCTTCCGAGGTTGGTAAATTGAGGACCCAGATTGTTAGGGGTAGTATGGCGACTTTGCACACCCCTCAGAGAGTGCTGTAAAGCACTGTGGAGAGGTATATAAGTCTAGTGCTATGGCTGCACTGGGCATGAGAGATAAAAAGACCTATCTATCAAAAAGCTGCCTTTGTCTGTCTCTGTCTCTCTCTTTCTCTCTTTCCCTCCCCACTCCCCCCTCCTGTGACATGAGCTACCGAGGCACGCTTCCAAATAAAACACTGGAGTGCAGCCACCTGTTATTTTCATATTTTTTATTTATTTTTATTTTTTTTTGAGTTTGCCTCCAGGCTCTATTTGTAGCCTGGCGAGCTTCACCTTTTCCGTTACACCTTGCTAAGCTGCCTGTGTATTTTATTTTATTTTTAATTAAAACTATAAATAAACAAATCCAGGAGGACGTGGAGCTTGGAGGGGGCCCAAGGGAGGTTTTCTGCCAGCGAATTGGCACCCATGAAGTCCACGCTTGTGGACAGAGGCCATCCATCTTAGAACAGGGGACTCCAACCTTGGCAACTTTAAGCCTGGCGGACTTCAACTCCCAGAATTCCTCAGCCAGTCCTCCAGGCTTAAAGTTGCCAAGGTTGGAGACCCCTATCTTAGAACGTTCCATCTGGGCCCGTGATGGCGAACCTATGGCACGCGGGCCACATGTGGCAGGTGGAGCCATATCTGTGGGCATGCGAGCATTGCCCTAGCTCAGCTCCAGTGTGCATGCGTGTGCCAACCACCTGATTTTCAGGTCTTCCGGGCCCACCGGAAGTCAGGAAACGGGCCGTTTCTGGCCTCCAGAAGGCCATCAGGGGGGTGGGGAAAGCTGTTTTCACCCTCCCCAGGCGCCTAGGAAGCCTCTGGAGCCTGGGGAGGGCAAAAAACGGGCCTACTGGGCCCACCGTGCCATCACGTGCCAAAACCGAGGGAAGTGCGGGAGGGGGGGGTGTTGTGTGCGATTCCGCAGAGGGTGGGTGGGGCGTATTGAATTACGTGCGCCCATGGCCCCCCTCTGCGCTCCCCCAACTTTTGGCACGCGATGGCAAAAAGGTTAGCCATCGCTGCTCTAGGCAAACAATGCCTTTCTCCTCGTAAGGCCACTAAGCCACTGATGCATTCAAATGCTGGGGATTCTCTTCAGGCTTGAATCGGGTTCAAAATTAGGGAGGAAATCTTCAGCGGGTCGTGGAGAGCTCAGCCAAGCGGGGAGGGCCAGACCAAGCCAATGCCAGCCGTTCTGCCAAGCTCGACGGCGAACTGAGGCATCCAAGCCTATGCCAGGGGTTTTATTTAAGCCGTAACAATTAATTAAGAAGCTAAACGGAAGGCGCCATTGGCTAACCTGCAGAGAAAACGCAGGATACCGATACGGGGGTATCAAACCTCCGACCTAAAAAGCCAACAGACCGAAATTCCTCGAAAAATAAATTTCAGCAGCACATCCATTGGCTGCAGGAGGAGTCCAAGGATTGCAAGAAAACACACACACAAAAAAAGGAGTGAAAAAAGAATATATATAAGTTGCTGGCAAATAGGGCCCTTCCTATTTAACGTTATTGTACAACTTAACGTGTTAGAATGATATGTTGACATGCTAGAACAATTAATAAGTGGAACAACTTGCCTCCAGAAGTTGTGAATGCTCCAACACTGGAAATTTTTAAGAAGAGATTGGATAGCCATTTGTCTGAAGTGGTGAAGGGTTTCCTGCCTAAGCAGGGGGTTGGACTAGAAGACCTCCAAGGTCCCTTCCAACTCTGTTATTCTATTCTATTCTATTCTATTCTATTCTATTCTATTCTATTCTATTCTATTCTATTCTATTCTATTCTATTCTATTCTAATTCTACCCTACCCTACCCTACTCTACTCTACTCTACTCTAGACTCCTGTGTTGGTGTGAACATCTTTTCAAAGTGTTTGCTGTAGAATTTCCAACAGCTGCCCTGGCAATTTTTAAAATTCTCGTTGGGCTCCTGTTCCTCTAACTGCTGCGTGATGGAATAAATTAAATACGCGAAGCTCCCCTCCGTCATTTTTCTTTCTGTTAAAAGAACACCGATCTCAGGAGGAGAAACAGCAATCTATTTGTTGTTTGACACTTAGCACCAAATGGAAAGCACTTTGTCTGCTCAGATCGTCTAGGGGGGATTTTCGTCTTCATCCTACTGAGAAGTTGGAAGTGAGTGAGGCTGGGTGGAGAATCCATCTCGCCTCAAACTCTTTGTGTAAGCAACTTCTCTTTAGAATAATCTGGTGTGTATTGTGGCAGATCTCAGCATCTCATCCTGCTGGGGCAGAATAACACAATAACAGAGTAACAGGGCAGGGAGGGACCTTGGAGGTCGTCTAGTCCAGCCCTCTATTCAAGCAGGAGACCCTATACAATTCTGGACAAATAGCTGTCCAATCTCTTCTTAAAATCTTCCAGTGATGGAGCAGCCACAACCTCTTGAGGCAAGCTGTTCCACTGGTTATTTTTCTCATTGTCAGGAAATTTCTCCTTATCTCTAGGTTGGTTTTCTCTATGATTAGTTTCCATCCTTTGCTTCTTGTCCTGCCTTTTGGTGTTTTGGAGAATAGCTTGACTCCCTCTTCTTTGGGGCAGCCCCTGAGATATCGGGACACTGCTATCATGTCTCCCCTAGTCCTTCTTTTCATTAAACTAGACATACCCAGTTCCTGCAACCGTTCTTCATATGTTTTAGCCTCCAGCACCCTAATCCTCTTTGTTGCTCTTCTCTGCACTCTTTCTAGAGTCTCCACATCTTTTTTACATCGTGGCAACCAAAACTGGATGCAGGATTCCAAGTGTGTCCTTACCAAGGCCTTATAAAGTGGTATTAACACCTCACATGATCTTGATTCTATCCCTCTGTTAATGCAGCCTAGAACTGTGTTGGCTTTTTTTGACAGCTGCTGCACACGGCTGGCTCATATCTAAATCGTTGTCCACTAGGACTCCAAGATCCCTCTCACAGTTACTGCTACTGAGCCAGGTTTCACCTAATCTGTATGTATGTATATCTATCTATCTGTAGGTCTTTGGTTATTCGGGTTTTCTCCCGAATAATATATATTGGCCAAAGTGTAAAATCTTATTTTTCTCTACACTGAATTTCATTTTGTTAGATAGGGCCCAGGATTCAAGTCTTTTGAGATCCATAGATAGATAACATTGCTTCTTCTGCTCTTGTGTCCTTCATTGCCAACAGACTTAAAGGTGGTAAATGGTAGGCTTTTTCATGCTTCACTACAATTACTTGGTCTGTTGTGTGGATGTTTGGGTGGTTTAGGGGTAGGGAATTGTGGTGGGTGGGGGGGGTTTGGGGGATTGTTATGTGTGTTGGACCTGATCTTTGTGTGTTAAGTGAATTTCGTTGTATGGGTATACTGTGTATACATGTACAATGACAATATTATTATTATTATTATTATTATTATTATTATTATTATTATTATTACTCCAAGATCCCTCTCACAGTTACTGCTACTGAGCCAGGTTTCACCTAATCTGTACATATGTATGTATGTATGTATGTATGTATGTATGTATGTATGTATGTGTGTGTGTGTGTATATATATATTATATATATATATATATATATATATATATATATATATATATATATATATATATAAATATATATTATATATATTTATATATATATATATATATATATTATATATAAGATAGGGCCCAGGATTCAAGTCTTTTGAGATCCATAGATAGATAACATTGCTTCTTCTGCTCTTGTGTCCTTCATTGCCAACAGACTTAAAGGTGGTAAATGGTAGGCTTTTTCATGCTTCACTACAATTACTTGGTCTGTTGTGTGGTGTTTGGGTGGTTTAGGGGTAGGGAATTGTGGTGGGTGGGGGGGTTTTGGGGGATTGTTATGTGTGTTGGACCTGATCTTTGTGTGTTAAGTGAAGTTCGTTGTATGGGTATACTGTGTATACATGTACAATGACAATATTATTATTATTATTATTATTATTATTATTATTATTATTATTATTATTATTATTATTATTATTTAATCTTTAGTGAGATTCATAGCCTTTGAGGCCGGTTAATAGCTCAGCAGCTCGAGTCCTAACCAAGGATCTAGGAAGGTATCGTTGGAGAATGTAAACTGTTCCAAGTAAGGTGGTTTTTTGTCGAGTCAAAATGTTCAAGTCCGGCAAATTTAGAATTTCTAAATAGCGGGGTAGCCCTTTGGGTATTGCTCCAATTACAATCGGGACAACACACGATTTCTTTTTCCACAATCGCTCAACTTCATTGATATTATTATTATTATTATTATTATTATTATTATTATTATTATTTCATTAAAAATGAAACTCAGTCAATTGGACATTTAAAAATGTGTCACAGATACGATTGACTGGTGCTAATGGCTGATAGGGGTTGCTGCCAGCGTCCTAGGTATCAACCAAGTACCTTCTTAAGATGTACGATGTTCCAAGTAGTGCAGTTTTTTGCAGTTCTGCTGGTGTCATTGCAGGGAGCTGCAATTTCTTGATGTGTTTTGTAAAATTCTTGGACCTGGTACCAAGTGCCCCAATGACAATGGGTATAACGGTTACATGTTTCATCCATAGCTGTGTAGTTTCGATGGCCAGGTCACGATATTTCATGATTTTTTCCAGTTCTTTTTCTTCAACTCTGGCATCTCCTGGTACCGCGATGTCAATAAATTGTACATTTCGGTTTTCGACAACTGTGATATCTGGTGTGTTGTGTTCCAAGTGACGATCCATCTGTATTCAAAAGTCCCACAAGATCTTCACCTTTTCATTTTCTATAACTTTTTCCACTTTATGTTCCCATTACTTTTTGGATACAGGTAAGTCGTATTTTTTACATAATGGCCAGTGGATTAATTTAGCAACTCGGTCGGGTCTAGCTTTGTAATCAGTCTGTGCGATTTTGCTGCATTCGCATATGAAATGTGAAACAGTTTCGACTTTGTTGTTGCCAAATCGGCAGTTTGGATTGTCGGTGGATTTTTGTATCTTTGCTTTCATGGCATTAGTTTGTAGTGCTTGTTCTTGAGCAGCGAGTATTAAGTTAGTATTAATTATAGCATATTAATTAAGTTGTTGTTGTTGTTGTTATTATTAATGACCAAAGCAGCATGGCAGCATCATGGTCATTTGGACACGTGTGGCCTTGCATGTTGATGCTAATCATCACTAAAATGCCCAAAGTGGCATGGCCCTTTGGACATGTGTGGGCAATGAATGTTGATGCTAACCACTAGAATGATCAAAGCACGAGGGCCCTTTGGACATGTGTGGGCTTGCATGTTGATGCTAACCGTGCCACTCTGACCCCTTGCCTCCCCTTGAAGATGCTGCAACGGGCAGGCTCAGGAGAAAACCAAAATGGCAGCTCGGTTCTGTGGCCCTTACCGTTTCCTCCCATTTCTGGAGGCCTTCAAGCAAAACCAGCAGCAGTTGTTGTAGGTCTATCAGGGGCTGTTTCCGCAGATTCCGGTCCAGGCTCACCCGACACAATAGTGAGATGATGGCCAGGCGTTGGTGGTCTGGGTAGCAGCGCGGCTGGGTTGTCACGCACAATGCCAGGAACTAGAGAGGAAAGGAGAAACCAAAATAGTTATCAGGAGGACGTGACGGTGTTTCCCTAAAAGGCTGACTCAGCCGAGGCAGGAAAGGAAAGGTGGAGTGCGGATAAAAGCAGGAGGCAGGGTCATTCCATGACCCGTTTGGAGTATCGCAGAAGGGTCTTCCTGCGCTTTTCTGCCACGCTGGTAATTTCCATGCCAGCTGGGTGTGTAAAGCCACTGACCCTCCCGTGAGCCAGCTGGAGCTGGGACAATCAGCCACGTAGCGGCTGAAGTCAGACCCCGGGGAAACCTTGCATCCGATGACAGAGCAGTCCGATGACAATATACTGGTTATGAGTCATGGTGGCGTGGTGGTTAGAACGAGGTACTGCAGGCTAATTCTGCTGCCTGCCGGCTGCCTGCAATTTGGCAGTTCGAATCTCACCAGGCTCAAGGTTGGCTTAGCCTTCCATCCTTCTGAGGTCGGTGACATTGTAAACCGCTTAGAGAGTGTTGTGAAGCACCATGAAGTGGTATATGTCTAAATGTTATTGCTGTTTTCCTTTCCTTCCTTCCTTCCTTCCTTCCTTCCTTCCTTCCTTCCTTCCTTCCTTCCTTCCTTCCTTCCTTCCTTCCTTCCTTCCTTCCCTCCCTCCCTCCCTCCCTCCCTCCCTCCCTCCCTCCCTCCCAGTGGTTAGAATGCAGAATTGCAGGCTAACTCTGCCCACTGCCAGCAGTTCAATCTTAACCAGCTCAAAGTTGACTCGGCCTTCCATCCTTCCGAGGTGGGTAAAATGAGGACCCAGATTGTTGCAGTCAATATGCTGACACTGTAAACCACTTAGAGATAGATGTAAAGCACTGTGAAGCGGTATATAAGTCTAAGTGCTAAATGCTATTGCTATTAACCTGTGCTTTAAACCTTAGGAAGACCTTTTGCCCCTAAGTTCCGTTTGCTGATCATCATCTCCTTGGCTTGATGTCCCTGGGCTCTCTTATCTCTGGCCACTTTGGGGGTTCTTCTACTTTGCAGTGCGCTTTTCAGAACCCTCCAAAATGTATGAAAGATTGGTAAAGTAAATAGAGAGACTTCCAAAACAGAATAATAAGTAGCTCAGAGTTGAAATGAGGGGTCCTTGGTGCTCTCTGAGCTTGGTGGTTTTCTTGCAGATGTTTCATTACCCAACTTGGTAACATCATCAGTGCTAGAACGGAGTGGGGTTTGCAGGGAGGAGGAGGAGGAGGAAGACGCCTATGGGGTCCTTGGTGCTCTCTGAGCTTAGTGGTTTTCCTGCAGTTGTTTCATTACCCAATCATCAGTAACATCATCAGTGCTAGCAGGGAATTAGATAAACTAGGTAACGTCATGAGTGAAACGTCTGTAAGAAAAGCTCAGAGAGCACCAAGGGCCCCTCCTAGATAGGGGGACCCCTTTTTTTAACCAACACACAGACCTGAGAAGCAATTATGTTCAAGGATACACACACAGACATGCACATCAGGTATTCAAGGTTATGTTTAAATACATTTCAGTCTTGAATAAACAGCAACAACCACAGAAAGATGCAGGCTGAAAAAAATACATCAAACTCCTCAAAATCCAAAAATCGCAGGAACGATTCCGCCAACAGCACCAACTCGACTTTCCGGTGTCAAATGGAGGCGACAATAGCCGGTTCTTGTACAGCGAACAAACAGGGGCTGCAAATTGTTGCCGGGGAGTTCAAGTCGCTGTCTATGATCTGGTTGTGTCTCTTTGCGATAAATGCCGACTGAACATGTCAAGTGAGCGGAATAAAACTGACGTGTTTGGTTTTCTCTCTGAGACAGACGCTGATAAAGCGAAGGCAGGTCGAAGTGGCTTCGCGAAAAAGAATGGGACGAGAAGCAGGAAGCGCCAATAAACATCCAAAGCATCACCTTTGAATGGATTAATAGACGAGTCAAAAAGAGGGCTGTGAAAATATCTACAGACCCCTTGCATCCTGGACATCAACTGTTTCTGCAGGGTTCGAATCTCGCCAAGGCTCAAGGTTGACTCAGCCTTCCATCCTTTCTAAGGTAGGTAAATTGAGGACCCAGTTGTGGGGGCAATAAGCTGACTTTATATAAATATACAAAAGGATGAAGGCTATTGCTGAGCACATTGTAAGCCGCCCTGAGTCTTCGGAAAAGGGCGGCATATGAATCAAATAAAACAAACAAACAAACAAAAAAAACTGTTTCTACTCCTATCCTCAAAACGACGCTATAGAGCACTGCACACCAGAACAACTAGACACAAGGACAATTTTTCTCCGAACGCCATCACTCTGCTAAAGAAATAATTCCCTCAACACTGTCAAACTATTTACTAAGTCTGCATTACTATTAATCTTCTCATCGTTTCCACCACCCACCTCCTTCCACTTATGACTGTATGACTGTAATTTTGTTGCTTGTATCATTACGATTTATATTGGTTTATTCAGTTTCCTAGTATGATTTATGTTGATTGCTTATTTAGTGTCCTATGACTAACACTAAGTGTTGTATCTTATGATTGATGATGAATGTATTTTTAGGATGACTATGATCATCATTTATCACTTATAGCTTTTATGTACACTGAGAGCTTATGCACCGAAGACAAATTCCTTGTGTGTCCAATCAGGCTTGGCCAATAAAGAATTCCACTCCATTCCATTCTATCTCCATTCTTCTATTCTATTCTATTCTATTCTATTCTATTCTATTCTATTCTATTCTATTCTATTCTATTCTATCTCCATTATTCTATTTCTATTCTATTCTATTCTATTCTATTCTATTCTATCTCCATTATTCTATTCTATTCTATTCTATTCTATTCTATTCTATTCTATTCTATGCTATGCTATGCTATGCTATGCTATGCTATGCTATGCTATGCTATGCTATGCTATGCTTCTATTCTATTTATTCTATTCTATTCTATTTCCATTATCCTATCCTATCCTATCTATCCTATCTATCCTATTCTACTATCCATTATTCTATTCTATTTTATTCTATTCTATTCTATTCTATTCTATTCTATTCTATTCTATTCTATTCTATTCTATTCTATTCTATCTCCATTATTCTATTCTATTCTATTCTATTCTATTCTATTTATTCTATTCTATTTATCTCCATTATTCTACTCTATTCTATCTATTCTATCTCCTATTCTATTCTATTCTATCTCCATTATTCTTCTATTCTATTCTATTCTATTCTATTCTATTCTATTCTATGCTATGCTATGCTATGCTAGCTATGCTATGCTATGCTATGCTATGCTATGCTATGCTATGCTATGCTATGCTATGCTATCTCCATTCTTCTATTCTATTTCTATTTTTATTTCTATTTCTATTTATTTCTATTTCCATCCCATCCCATCCCATCCCCATTCCCATTCTATTCTCCAGGTCATGGGATAACAGCTTCCAAAACCCTTTGAAGAGGTTGAAGAATCCAAATTTGTGTGCGTGGGGGGGGTGCTCAGTGCTCTCTCTTGTTGGGTTTTCTTCCAGGTCTAGAACAACTTGCCATGGCCAACTCATCACAGCCAACTCGCTGCAAGACAACTGACCGCGGGACAAGAGTTACACAACAACTCTATTTGTTATCGACTAGATAGAATGAAGGTCAAAAGGTCGCGAATTTGGGGAAGCCAAATTCATTTAACTGCCGTGTTACTAATTTAACAACTGCAGGTATTCGCTTAACAAAAGTGGCAATGAAAGTGGTAAAACGGGGCAAAACCTGCTTTAAAATTTTCTCACTTAGCCACAGAAATTCTGAGCTCCATTTTTGTGGTCGTAAATCGAGGACTATCTGTATTTTCTCCATGACAACCTGCCTCCAATGGTGGACCCAACATCACCGAAAGGAGCTTCTTCCACCTTGCTTGCTGCTTCTCTTCTTCTTTTCTTGCCTAAGCAGGGGGTTGGACTAGAAAACCTCCAAGGTCCCTTCCAACTTCTCTTCTCTTCTCTTCTCTTCTCTTCTCTTCTCTTCTCTTCTCTTCTCTTCTCTTCTCTTCTCTTCTCTTCTCTTCTCTTCTCTTCTCTTCTCTTCCCTTCCCTTCCCTTCCCTTCCCTTCCCTTCCCTTCCCTTCCCTTCCCTTCCCTTCCCTTCCCTTCCCTCCCCTCCCCTCCCCTCTCCGTTCCATGCTCCTTTGACATTTAGTCATGCCGGCCACATGACCACAGAGACGTCTTTGGACAGCGCTGGCTCTTCGGCTTTGAAAGGGAGATGAGCACCGCCCCCTAGAGGCGGGAACGACTAGCACATATGTGCGAGGGGAACCTTTAACTGAGCTCCATTCAGTTGCCCAGACTCCATCCCGCAAGGAATTATGGGGTCGTTAAAAGATGATGGTGATGGCCCTCTTGATGATAATTGTATGTTTTCATTTGTTCTCTAATCCACATGCAGGTCTGTCTATCTTGAGATGCTGAGCATGTTATCTTGCCAAGCGAATATTAAAGTGTACGTACCTCCCCCACCGGGTTTTTCCACTGCAATCAGTTGTTCCGTTGGAGAAATCGCCAGACAGCAGTTTATTTTCCTTAAGTTATTGGGCCTGCAACATCTCTGGCTTCTAAGAAGATTGCACAGAGACCTTCTCAGCAGGTTTCCTAAAAAGCAGAGTCTTTTTTTCTTTTCTTTTCTTTTCTTTCTTTTTTTTTTTTTTTTTTTGCAAAACGTTAAAATTTTTCCCCCTCTTTAAATGCCACAGCTTTGTTTTCGGTTAAAAAAAAAAAAAAAGAAGAAGAAGAAGAAAAAGAAAAAGAAGAAGTGATCTTTGGCTTGCCTGCAAACACATCAATTGCAACTGTCTGCGGAATTTGATTGCCCCCCTGTCACCCGTTCATAGTGACAAGAAAAATTGTCCCAGCTGCACGCCGCCTATGTTTCATCGCGTGGCTTTCAATGCGACAACTCCTATTTTTCTTTTGACGCTTTCTCCGTTGCCCGTCTCTGAACGGTTGAGGGTGAAAACCCTGGAAAAATTACTCCTTGTGGCAGCGTTTTGCGGAGAGCATCAGATCTTCAGGGCCAACGTTTTCTATACCAGGAAGGCTTCCGTGGAACAAATGGCTTTTGATGCTTTAAAACTATGACAATTTCAATTATGCTTTGCCCAAGTGAAACCCTAATCCACGGATGGCGAACCTTTTTGGCACCGGGTGCCCAAACCGGAATGCGCGTGCATGTGCATTCACGTGCCAGAGCACCGGAAACCCGAATACCGGCTGGCCGGCGCACACATGCCTGTTTCTTTAGCCATTTTCAGGGCTTTTTCAGGGCGTTTTCAGGGCATTTTCAAGCTGTTTTCTGGGTCATTTTTGGGTGGTTTTCTGGCTATTTTCGAGGCTGTTTTCTGGCCATATTCAGTTGCTCCAGCATGCCTTTTATTTGGCTGTTTTTGGGGCCATTTTCTGGCCATTTTTGGGGTGTTTTTCGGGGTGTTTTCAGGCTGTTTTCCGGGCCATTTTCAAGCCGTTTTCTGGGCCATTTTTGGGTGGTTTTCTGGCCATTTTCCAGGCTGTTTTCAGGCCATATTCCGGCGCTCCAGCATGCCTGTTATTTGGCCATTTTTGGGGCCATTTTCTGGACCATTTTCAGGCTGTTTTTCGGGGTGTTTTCTGGCTGTTTTCTGGGCCATTTTCAAGCCATTTTCTGGGCCATTTGGGGGCGGTTTTCTGGCCGTTTTCCAGGCTGTTTTCTGGCCATCTTTTGGCACTCCAGCATGCCTGTTATTTGGCCATTTTTGGGGCCATTTTCTGGGCCAATTTCAGGCCGTTTTTCAGGGTGTTTTCATGCCATTTTTGGGGGCATTTTCAGACCGTTTTCGGGCCATTTTCAAGGCTATTATTGGGCCGTTTTCCGGTGCTGCAGCGCCTGCGAAGACATGCCGGAAACCAGAAGAGCAGCTGGTAACGGCACGCATGCCGACAGAGAGGGCTCTGCATGCCACCTCTGGCACACGTGCCATAGGTTTGCAATCACGGCCCTAATCCCTTGGTTTAGTGGCACCACAATTCAACTGGCACGAGGAGTATTTCACTCTGTGACAAATGGAGGATTAACAAGGAAGCCACCAGAGCAGGTGGTGGTAGATGTGCAAGAGCTAATAATCAATAAAGATAGTCCTCTAGAGCCCCAAATTTCTGCTGCTAAGTGAGTCGTTTCTTAAGTGAATTCTGCCCCGTTTTACGACTTTCCTTGACATGCTTGCTAAACGAATCCCTGCTTTTCATAAATTAGTGACACGGTTGTTAATCGAATCTGGCTTCCCCACTGGCTTGGCTCGTCAGAAGGCCGCAAAAGGGGGCACTGCAACCATCATAAATATGAGTCGGTTGCCAAACATCAGAATATTGATCGCATGATCATGGGGATATTGGAACAGTCGTAAGTCTGAAAAATGGCCATAAGTCCCTTTTTTTCAGTGCCGTTGTAACTTCGATTGGACACTCAACGAACGTGTTGTGACTCCGACCCCCGAGGCCGACTTATTGGAGGGAGAAGGCTCCGAACATGAAGGACAGGAGTTGGCCAGGCCTCCCTCTCCAGGACCCTCCTCTCTGGCAATGCCTCAGGTGTCTCCCGAAGGAGAAGAGATTGGCCAGGAGCCAGGTATCTCCTCGCAGTCGGACAGTGACGGAGATAAGTCTTGGCTGGATCCACGCCAGCGTCAGAGAGACAAGCGCACGCAGCAGAAAAGGAGGCATGCCAGAGATTAAGCTGAGTCACTGGACCACACCCCACAGGGGATAAAAGGGGGTGAGGTGGCCATTCAGACTCTGTGACGGACAAAACTAACTACTAGCGAGTCGCATTGTATCTTTTAAACAATGTTATCTGCCTTGGATTTAATACGGACTGGACTTGACAATTCTTGAACTGTGTGTATCTTGTTTGGGTTTATCTGTCAGAGGAACACCCCCTCCCTCTATGAGTAAAGTTCTTGGCAAGCAGCTACTGGCTGCCAATCCTCTTATCAAAAGAATTTATTGTCTGCCAGTTTTATTTAACCCCTGGCTATCTGTTTGTGTGCGTGTGTGAGACGGGGACAGAACAGAACTCTTATTCAATTGAGGACTGCCTGTACATCAGTTGCCCCAGATTTGGAGCTCCGCCAACGCGTTCGGACAGTTACAAGGACTGGGAAAACTTGACGTTGCAATAGAAATACAATAATGTAAAACATGAATCACAAATTGCGAATAACCTCCTTCTTATACAAAAGCGTCTCAAGATAGTTTCCAACGGGCGCTGCAGAACCATAACAGCAGGAGATTAAAAATAATGCAAAAGCATGAAGAATGAAAAAGAATATTAATACCCATTAATATTCATGCGTGGAGGGCCTGAGTGGAGAGACGGAAAGAAAGAGGACCTCAATGGGTGCTTAAAAGATATAACTGTAGGTTTCTTTTGAGATTTACTGGAGAAGATTCACCCGTAAGCAGCCAAAAGATACATTCCCTTAATATTGGTGCCTCTTTTGATGATCCTAATCACTGACCAGGTCAATAAATGTGGAGGTACTTCATCAGTCATCCCGATTCCAAGTTATCTAAGGCCATATCTATATCGAAATGGTGTTCTGACCCAGCTCCCTAAACACGACAAACCCTCTGAAGTGAACTCAAAAGATTTCTTTATTAGGAGCGCCGGCAAAAAGTTTTTCTCTCAGGCTAACAAGTCCATCTGGCTGGAAGATGAATAGTTGTCTGCCACATCTATTCATCTCCATCCCCTGCCTCTTATCCCCAGAGCTAGAGTGGGGCTTCGCTAGCAGCGGTGGCTCTTCCATCCCAAGGATCAGCCCATAGATTTCCATTGCTCTCCTCTCCTCTGCCTTCTGTGCATCTGCGCGTCAGGCACTGGACCCAGCTGTTCCTCCTCTTCCTCATCAGCCACCTCCAGACCTGGGGGCTGTTGACTCTCCATCTGAGGGCTGACGGACGGCCCAGGCTCCGCCTCTCTCTCTCTCTCTCTACCAGCTCCATTCCCTCTTCCCCCTCAGAGCTCTCAGGTTGCCTAGATGCTGACCCTCACTCCCACACCACCTCCTCTGATTTGGCTGTTGGAGGGGCCGGTGGCCGACAGGCCACAATAGATGAGAATTTAGATTCCAAATGATTGGGAACCATGATATATTCTTGGTCCTTTATGACATCACGTATTAAAATTCCTTAGATTATTTATGTTTCTGCCACACCAACCTTATCTCAACAAAGAGTGGGTAGCTAAATATAAACTGATCCACCTAAAGAAGTAGAACTATGAATTAATTCCACTTGAAATACATTTGGGATCCTGTTCTCACCAGATTCATAATGCCGCGCTTTATTAATAACAAAATTCGCTGTTTATTTCCCCCCCCCGATCAAAAATTCTAAAAGGGCAGAAAAAAGTACATGAGTGGAAATGTCATGTAAATAATGAAGCTCCGTTTCAGAAAGAGTTTAAATCGGGAAAATCTGCATACAGGTAGTCCTCAATTTACGACCATAACTGAGCCCAACATTTCTGTTGCTGTGCAAGACAGTTGTTAAGCGAATTTTGCCCCATTTTACAACCCTTTTCGCCACTGTTGTTAAGTGAATAATTGTAATTGTTAAATTAGAAACCCAGTTGTTAAGTGAATCTGGTTTGCCCCATTGAATTTCCTTGTCATGAGTTCAAATATGCTGCAAACGTCATAAAATATGAGTCAGTTGCCAAATGGCCGAAGTTTGATCACATGACCACGGGGATGCTGCAATGGTCATAAGTGTGAAGAACGGTCATAAGTCACTCTTTTCAGTGCCGTTATAACTTGAAACGGTCACTAAATGAACTGCTGCAAGTTGAACACTGCCTATGTTACAAACCAGCATAAGGAAAATTCGGGTAGCAAGTATTATTTATTTATTATTTATTTATTTATTTATTTATTATTCCAATTTATATACCGCCCTTCTCCCAAGGGACTCAGGGCGGTGTACAGCCAAAAGTAAAAACACACAAATATAAAATTTTAAAACGATTTAAAAGCATATTAAATAATTTGGCCCAGCTATTCAAATAAAACACCCGTATTAGAATTTTAAAAAAAAATTAAAAAGTTTTTAAAAATTAGGCCAGCCCGGCTTGTTGAAATAAAAATGTTTTGAAGCCACGGTGAAAGGTGCGCAAGTTGGGAATCCTCCATATCCCGGAGTAATGAAAAGCAGGGTGATTCACATGGAAAGAAGTTCTAGAAATATTCCTGTTCATGGTATTAAATTAGGGGGATAGATGTAGAATGGTGCTCGTAAGCTCCCCAGAGTCGCCAGTAGGCAAAATGGGTGGCGTATAAGTTTAAAAAATAAATAATAAAGTCCTTCCATTGCAAGATATTGAAAGTGGGAAAATTATGAAAGTTTCTACGGTTTTAAAAAAACCAAACAAACCAAATAACAATAACAAATAAATAAATAAATGGATGGATGCCTACCTTGAACGTATCTTCCAGCATTGGTATGAAGCTAAGCTGGAAGTAGATATTTTCGTTCTTAACATCTGCAGGATGAGAAGAGTATTCTGGGAATCTGCAAATGGAGAAAGAGAAAGTCAACAGAGGGGGAGCAAAGATAGACTTGACCGTTTTTTGCAACTGGAGCAGGCAGCCAATCTGAAGAGCCATGTCCACCCCTTGGAAGGTCATCAACCAAGATGACCTTCCTGACCAAGCTCCATCAAATTTGATGGGAACTTCCTGGAAATTTACAATGCTCTCCTCTAAGTTCCTCTAATGTTCCTCTCCTCTAATGAGGAGTCTGCCTCATCACTTATATTTCTGTTTTGGATTCCACTCTCCTTACTTTGGAGGAAGCCGCCTACAGTGGTGGCCAAAATTGTGGAAACCTTTTGGGAAAAGTCTATTTTCTAAAACTAGCTGATAACACCACTTTTTTTTGGAGTAGTACCATAAAATTATATATCAATGGAAAGATAATGTAATCAAAATGTAATGCAGTAACTTTTAGGAAGGATTTGCTATTAGACTAGCAGTTACATTAGAAAGAAGAAAAGTGAAACATGTAGAAAAAACGAGAGATACAAAAATGATCACCATGTCAGTTAATACTTAGTGGAGTAACCTTTAGCATGAATTACGGCCTTACAACGTCTTCCCATGGAGTGAACCAAGTCTTTGAGTTCTGCAGCTGAAACCAAGATTGAATGATGGCTTCTATTAACTGGGTTTTATTGCTGGGTCGCTTCTGACTAACCAGTTTCTTTAGTCGGCTCCATAGATTTTCAATTGGATGAAGATCTGGGCTATTCCCAGGCCATTCCAGCAGTGGAATAGGATTATCTTGAAACTCCAAAAGGTAACTGGGTTGTTTTTTTTCTTGAGGAAGAAGAAGAAAACATTTGGCTTCTCCTCCAAGAAGCTGTTTTCCTTGAGGAGGAAGAAGAATCTGATGACAGTGAAGCTTTTTGGATGAGAAGCCGAAACGGTTTCTTCTTCCACAAGGAAAAAAAAAACAGTCCAGTTACGTTTTGAAGAAGAAAAAAGGCATTTGAGGTGAATTCGGGATGTTGGAAGTCCACAACTCTCAAAGATTGCCAAGGATGGACACTCCTGGTTTAAATGGACTCCTTCAAAATCAAATTCAATGCAGAGTACAATTTCGAAAGCCCCCAATGGAAAGGTCTCATATGATCCAGAAACTGTTTAATATTGGCTACTTTTCTAGGAAGAGAAAAATGAGAAAAATCATGGGAAGTTGGGGTTGTTTGAATTCTAAACCAAATCCAAAGGGTTCCAAATTCTAAAGGAGCCTTGGTGGCACAGCGGACTAAAGTGCTGTTAAGTAGCACTTAGCTGCCAGCTGCCTGCAATTACTGCGAGTTCAATTCTCACCAGGCTCAAGGTTGACTCAGCCTTCCATCCTTCCGAGGTCGGTAAAATGAGGACCCGGATTGTGGGGGCAATAAGCTGACTTTGTATAAAAAAAGAACACCGCTTAGGGGGGGCCGAAAGCCCTACTAAGCAGGTATATACAAAAGTATGAAGGCTATTGCTTAACACGTTGTAAGCCGTCCTGAGTCTCCGGAAAAGGGCGGCATATAAATCGAACCAATAAATAAATAAAATAAATAAATTGGAATCCTGGGCATCCCCCTAATTTAAAACATTAGGTAACAGCGCTTCTGATGGCAACCTTCCTCCCAACACGCGCAATTTCCCATTCACGGACTTCAATGCCAAGAATTTTCAGAGTATAACCATTCAATTAAAGTTCAATTAAGAGAAGAGCTGTAAATCAGGAACAGAAACATTTAGAACACAACAGATTGAATCCTGATTTATTCATGGTCGGAATAATTATGAGTTAAGATCGACGTGACTCAAGAGTCCTGACTGAGTGAACTTAATCCAGGCCTAAAGCAATAGTTGGGGTTGATGAGCTAAGATTGCAACATATCTCATTTCTACATTATGCTAGATTTGACCCAAGTTTTACAAAATGCATTTTTAACCCATCATGCTTCTATCATTCCCAACCAGGGGTGAAATGCTCCCAGTTCGGACCAGATCACCCAATCCGGTAGCGATGGCATTGGGTGGTTCGGAGAACCGGTAGCAAAAATCCCTGCCCCCACCCACCCAATGCCCAGCTTAGCCGCGCAATCATTAAAGGCTTTTTTAAACTTTTAAAAGCATTTTTTCTACAACCTCTTCGGCCGAAAAAATGCTTTTAAAAGTAAAAAAGAAAAAAAAAGCCTCTGATGATCACCCTGCTCATCTGGGATCGTCAGAGGCTTTTAAAAGCAGTTTTTTACAGCCTCTTCAGCTGAAGAGGTTGTAGAAAAAATGGTTTTAAAAGTAAAAAAAAAATAAAAAATTGGCCACGCCCACCCAGTCACATTAGCCCCCCCAAACAAGCCACGCCCACAGAACCAGTAGTAACAAATTTTACAAAATTTCACCACTGTTCCCAACCCTTCGATCTTGTACGATCTTCCTTCGTCCTACCTTTGGAACACCGAGAACAGGTAGAGAACATAGGAGCTAACCAGTGGTGGGATTCAAAATTTTTACTACCAGTTCTGTGGCCATGGCTTGATGGGCATGGCAGGGGTAGGATACTGTAAAATCCCCATTCCCACCCTACCCCACTAATCTGCTTTCCAGCTCCGTTCTCCTGTGCAGGGCAACAAATGAAGACCAAGCCAATCATCCGGGACTCGATCAGTGGGACTCGAAAGGCAGCGAATAGATCCGGGACAGGACCAGCCAGAGGTGGTATTTGCCAGTTCCCCGAACTACTCAAAATTTCTGCTACCAGTTCGCCAGTGTCGTTGTCTGCATGTCACCACAATCGCAAAGGGTAGAAGCCATGGGATAACCCCATTTGTTCGGAGTGTCTTTGTATCTTGTAAAAAGCAGAGTGGGTACAACAAGACCCAGAGGCAAGTCTTAGATAAAGTAATCCTTCTACCTGCATGTTAAGCCCTGCTGGAATCTCACAATCAGGTGCCTTCCTCAAAAGCTGCGATGGTGGTTCTAGGTGGCAAGGTAGACCCTCCAGGTGTATGTGTGGGGCCGGGAGAGAGAAATGATGGGAGCCCAGAGGCCAGACAGGGCGAGACCAGAGTCCAAGGCTGCCTACCTAACCAGGGAATTCAAGCCAAGTGATCTAATTCAAGTGAATTAGAAGGATTAAGATCAAGTTAGCTACTAAGGCTGTCGGAGCACACCTAGATGAAGCAGCTGGAGGAGGCTTTATGAATGGGAAGATGGTGCACTCCCAAACCCCACAGGGCTATGGGGGTTGCAAATCTTTTTTTTTTCCTCCCATTTTGCAGTTGAGCAAGAAAAAGGTTGGTTCGGGTGTGAAGGATGACAATGCAAGAAAATGCAGCGCTACCTTGGTACTCAACTGCTTTGAAGCTCATCAAATTTGGTACTCGACACATTTTGACCAGGGATAGGCTTCAAAAATATTAGCCAGGGGATCTCTGCCCGGTTTCTGGGTGGGGGTGGCCATGGTGGGCATGGCCTAGTCAGTCTCCTGCACCACAGCAGGAGGGGGGAGTGTTTTTGCCCTCCCCGGACTCTGGAGGTTTTTCTTGAGCCTCCGGGAGGGCGAAAATGGCCTCCCCAGGCTCCAGAGGCCCATTTTTTGCCTCCCCGAACTTCCAGTAGGCCCATTTTTTGCCCTCCCCAAGCGTCCGTGTGTGCCCTGCACTTACCTGCATCCAAAACGGTCAGCGTGGGAACTCCTGGGAGGGGAGGGGAGGGGAGGGGTGGGCGGGGCCAGCCAGGAGTGGGATTTGGGGGTTCTCCAAACTGCACAGAATCCCTGATTTTGACGCAAACATTTTGTCCCGGTAGTCATCATTTCTCAAACTTGGCAATTTTAGGATGTGTGCACCTCAACTCAACGTCTTAGAGTTGCTAAGTCTGAGAAATACTAGGACTAAACCAAAAGCAGATAAGCCACATTGTGGAACAGTTGTTGTTGTTAGTTGCGAAGTCGTGTCTGACCCATCGTGACCCCATGGACAACGTTCCTCCAGGCCTTCCTGTCCTCCACCATCCTCTGGAGTCCATTGAAGCTCACGCCGACTGCTTCAGGGACTCCATCCAGCCACCTCGTTCTCTGCCGTCCCCTTCTTCTTTTGCCCTCCATCGTTCCCAGCATTGGGCTCTTCTCCAGGGAGTCTTTCCTTCTCATTAGGTGGCCAAAGTATTTGAGTTTCCTCTTCAGGATCTGGCCTTCTAAAGAGCAGTCAGGGTTGATCTCCTCTAGGACTGACCGGTTGGATCACCTTGTAGTCCAAGGGACTTGCAGGAATCTTCTCCAGCACCAGAGTTCAAAGGCCTCCATTCTTTGGCGCTCAGCCTTCCTTATGGTCCAACTTTCACAGCCATCCATTGCAACTGGGAAAACCATCGCCTTGACTATACGCACTTTCGTTGGCAAGGTGATGTCTCTGCTTTTTACTATGCTTGTGGAACAGTACAGTATTTAAATGTAGTAGAACATATTGTAGATCCTCTTTGAAGAAGACCCATCTCTCTAAGAAGGTATCGCTTACTCAAATGGGGGTGGGGAGGGAAATGGCGCATGCTCCTTTCAGCAGCAAATAATTAAATATTTGAATCTTGCCGTCACCAGCAAACTCATCTGGGATATTTGCAATTATTCAGTGATCTTGATCGAAAGTTGACATACCCCGGGCATTAAAACTAACTCCCCAGGCTCCATCTAAGCCAGGAGTGTCCAACCACGGCAACTTTAAGACCTGTGGACTTCAGCTCCAGAGTGCTATAAAGCCCTAGTAAGACCACACCTAGAATACTGCATCCAGTTTTGGTCACCACACTATAAAAAAGATGTTGGGAAAAGTTGTCTAGAAAGAGCGCAGAGAAAAGCAAATATGATTAGGGGAGTGGAGGCTAAAACATACGATGAACAGTTGCAGGAACCGGGCATGGCTAGTCTAGTGAAGAGAAGGACCAGGGGAGACAGGATAGAAGTCTTCCAAATTCCAATATTTGAGGGGCTGCTACAGAGAGGAGGGAGTCAAGCTATTCTCCAAAGCACCGAAGGTCACACAAGGAACAATGGATGGAAACTGACCAAGGAGAGATTCAACCTGGAAATAAGGAGGAATTTTCTGACAGTGAGAACAATCAACCCATGGAACAGAAGTTGCCTTCAGGAGTTGTGGGAGCTTCATCCCTGGAAGCTTTCAAGAAGAGATTGGACTGCCATTTGTCAGAAATGGTCTAGGGTCTCCTGCTTGGGCAGGGGGTTGGGCTAGATGACCTCCAAGGTCCCTTCCAACTCTGTTAATCATCTGTTCAACCTCTTGGTTCAGGTGGAGGCCTTACAATTTCCCAAGAGCTCTACACTTGACCCCAGCAGACCTGAGGTCTTCAGCGCTCAAGGACAGAATTCATTTCAACCGTGGAGTAACAACTCCTCCTTCCCTTGGGGTTGAGTAAATTCAGTCGAGAAGAGACAGGGATAATTGTGCTTTTGAGAGCTGCTCCCTCCCTCCCTCCCTCTCCCACCCACGCACCCACTCTTTTTATTTTATTTTATTTTATTTCTTTGCCGGAACCACTTGAGTCCGGCACGTTGCCAGCTGCTATTTTGAGAAATAGGTTCATCCTGTCCGATGGGGATGGGCAGGCGGTTTGGGGGGGGGGCATTTTTTTTCAGGGCAATTTCATGCTTGGTTCCAAATTCTGCTCAGCTAGTCTAACCCGGGGAGGGGACCTCAGGCTCTCTTCCCCCCCCCCTTCCCCAATTCCTATTTAGGAACCTACCAATTTCAAGGCTCAGCTTCTCGGCCAGCTCAAATTGCTTTGGGCTGAAACGGAAGACTGTTCTGGATGAGTGTCCCCCTCCCCCTTTTTCTTTTCTTCTCTTTCCCTCATTTCTTCCTCTTTTTCAGAGCTAAAAGTGTTTTCAAAAGGGCTTTTTTTTTTCAAGCTTTCAGCTCACAAATCTGACCTACATTGAAGACGGTGTAATTTAATCACAATGAAAGAAAGTTCCTTCATTCCACAATGCCACAGTTTTAACCCTTGCCATGCTCCAGAGTAGACTTTTAATCAAAACAAGGAAGATAGATAGATAGATAGATAGATAGATAGATAGATAAAGAGAGAGAGAGAGAGAGAGAGAGAGAGAGAGATAAAGAGATAGAGAGATAGATAGATAGAGAGAGAGATAAAGAGATAGAGAGATAGATAGATAGAGATAGATAGATAGAGAGAGAGAGAGATAAAGAGATAGAGAGAGAGAGAGAGATAGAGAGAGAGAGAGAGAGAGAGAGATAAAGAGATAGAGAGATAGAGAGATAGAGAGAGAGATAAAGAGATAGAGATAGATAGATAGAGAGAGAGAGAGATAAAGAGATAGATAGATAGATAGATAGATAGATAGAGAGAGAGAGAGAGAGAGAGAGAGAGAGAGAGAGAGATTTGTTTTCTTTCCTTTTCATAGGCTTTATGTGTATTTCTCTTTAGCCGGGTTCTTCTACCCTACCCTAGCCTAGCCTATTCTTCACACTCACGACCATTGCAGCATCCCCATGGCCACATGATCAAAATTCAGACGCGTGGCAACTGACTCATATTTATGACGATTGCCATGTCCCGGGGGGGGGGTGTCACGTGATCCCCTTTTGCGACCTCCTGACAAGCAAAGTCAACGGGGAAGCCAGATTCACTTAACGACCATGTGACTCACTCCACAACTGTATTGATTCACTTAACAACGGGGGTGGTGAAATGGGGCAAAATTCACTTAACAAACGTTTCACTTAGCCACAGAAATGTTGGGCTCAGTTGCAGTCGTAAATCATGGACTCCCTGTACAGGGAAAAATAAATAAATCTCCTCTGCTGCATCAGGAGCTGGAACATGACATGATTAATATTTAAAATTCCAAAAGGTATATAAAAATATTTTAGACGGGGAGCTGAAAGACTGCAGTGTTACCGCTGGGATGTTGTGAGATTTCTGATGAAGGGCGATTCTCAAGCGAGGCTCCGTCATCAAAGAAAGAAAGAAAAAAAAAATGGAAAGAAATGAAAGATGAAATGATATGAAATGTAAAAAATGATGTTAAATGTGGAAGCAGGCAGGGGACTCTGCGGGCGGGGAGCAGAATTTAAAAAAATAATAATATCCAAATGGTAGACACAGCTGCATCTACTATCTTTGCATACTACTACTATGTTACTCAAACATACCCCAGAGTTGTTTCTGAAGGTAGATCAATCTACTCCTTTGCGTGTGTTCAATCAATCAATCAAATCTTGATTAGTCGTAAACCAGCATAAGGAAGATGGGATACAATTATTAATCACTCATGTTTTTTTTAAAAAAACTAAAAAGCGTTAAAACAAAAATGACACAGTTGTTAAGGGTGAGGATCCGTCGTAAGCCCCTTTTTATGGCGCCACTGGACTTCTGAACAGTCGCTAAATGAATGTTTCTAAGTTAAGTACCTGTTCAGACGTCAGGTACCGAGCGTAAGTCTTTAAAGTTTCCCCCAGTTTTGAGTTTCCGAATCCCGGAAAATAAAATCGGGGAGGAGAAGAATAAATGGTTCTGTTAGCCCCCTTGCTAAAAAGGTTTTTTTTAAAAATAATAATAATAATAATAAAGAATTGTGCAGCATATCTTCCCCTGCAGACAGAAGGGAAATGCAAGCTACAGATTAATAACATTCCGAAACTGGTTATCACAAACGCAGGTTTTGCTCATCCTGAGTGATTCTAAACTCTCTTTTTTGTTGTTGTTCCGGCTTCATTCCAGCGCACACGTACAATGGGACAAATAACTCAATAAAAACACACCGAGAACGTGACTGGCTTCGACTCTGGGACGCCGCCAGATTTTCCCATCCCAAACCAAAACCGTTCTGCTCAACTTGTTTAAAAAGTCTACTCCGCGGTGGAAAAAAATCTTCAGATTGCGATGGCCTCCAAAAGAACCAGCGACGTCTCTGGCTATCTAAGCAAGAGGAAAGACGACACAGGGACTCAGGTCCTCGTGTTGTGTTCAGTCAGCCACAAGATGGCGGTTCTCAAGCAGCTCATTTAAGGGCAGGGGTGTTAAACTCAAGGCCTGCGGGCCGAATCTGGTCCGCGGGCTGTTAAACTCAAGGCCTGCGGGCCGAATCTGGTCCGCGGGCTGTTTAGATCTGGTCCAGGGGCCTCTCCTGGAAACAGCAAAGGACCAGGCCGTGGTGCCTCTGCCAGCGAAAGCAGAGCTCGGGAAAACTGTGTGCGGCCCTCCTGGGCTCCACTATAGACTGCAACAACTGCCTCCTGCAGCCCTCTGCCAGAGAACACGGAGCCTGGAAGGACTGTGCACAGCCATCCTGGGCTCCGTTTTAGATTATAACAGCCTCCTGCAGCCCTCTGCCAGAGAAAACGGAGCTTGGGGAGGCCATGTGCGGCCTCCCCAAGCACCGTTTTCACTGACAGAAGATTGCAGGAAGCTGTTGTGGCTGAAAATGGAGCATGGGCGGGCCATGCGCGGCCTCCCCAAGTTCTGTTTTCGCTGGCAGAGGGTTACAAGAAGCTGTTGTGGCTGAAAATGGAGCCTGGGCGGGCCATGTGTGGCCTCTCCAAGCTCCGTTTTCGCTGACAGAGGGTTGCAGGAAGCTGTCGTGGCCGAAAATGGAGCCTGGGCGGGCCATGTGCGGCCTCCACAAGCTCTGTTTTCGCTGACAGAGGGCTGCAGGAAGCTATCGCGGCCGAAATCGGAGCCTCAATGAGTGACGTCGAACTGGCCACACCCACCCTGGCCACACCATGACGACCCCTCCCCCCAAGATCAAACACAACGCTGATGCGGCCCTCCATGAAATCGAGTTTGACACCCCTGTTCAAGGGTGAAACAGCCCCGAGATTTCCCACTCCTCCCACGAACAAGAGAAAAAAAAAGTGGAAGGAGAGGAAAACATCAAAATCTATCCTCCCCTGAAGCCTTTACGGCTAAGAGAAGAAGGAAAAAAAAGAAAAGAAACCCAGCTCAATTCACTCTTGCTCAGGTGCATTAGCAAATGGGAAAGGACAGGAATCGGAGCTGGGCCAGCCACAAAAGCTAAACACGGCAAGAGGCGAGTTGGCAGGCAGCCCAGGCTCGAACAACAATAGAGCCTTAATAAAACAACCTTGTCTATTAATCCTGTGGGTGGGAACCCTATTGACTGCCAGGGAAGGGTCTCTTACACCTGGCTCTCAACCGGACGGCTTTTGATTCCTCCCGTTTTTGAGAAAATAGGGAGGCGAGGCCAACGCGGGGTCTCTACCCTGCGGGGACCGAGGTCAACAGTTTGAAAGGGATCTAAGATGTCAATACCTGGGCCGAAGGGAAGGCTAGTCATCCCGTTGGCTCTTGATGCCCCCTCCATAAACCAAGGGGAACAAAAAAAAAAAAGGCCATGTGGATAATGAGAAACAGGGGGTACCAAGCATGAGACAGCCGCTACCAAGCCGCAGCCGTTTCTTAGTCCTTCTCGCAAATACCCGATGAGCAGCCCAATATTCTGGGAAGGTCTGAGCTACGTACAGGTTAAACGTTCATGGATTCTCCCAACATTAAGGGTTTAGTGTGCAAATGCTAGACTTAACTCATTTGCATCTTAGGAGTAGCCCCGCGACCCCTTCATTCAATCACTGCCTCCTTCTGGTTCCTCCATGTTGGTCTGTTTGAAATGGGAAAACCTCCGACCCCGTTTTTTTAAAACGGAAAGCTAGGGATTGGACTAGATGACCTACAAGGTCCCTTCCAACTCTCTTATTCTGTTATGATTATTATCTTCCCCCCCCCAGAGAGAGATATTATGGTATTTGGCTTAAAAAAGGGTAAAAGATAAAGGTTTCCTCTGTCCAATCGTGTCTGACTCTGGGGGCTGGTGCTCATCTCTGTTTCCTAGCCAAGTGTTGTCTGAAGACGCTTCCGTGGGAAGAAACACTGTTACCGTCCCACCCAGGGGTGGGTTCTAAATTTTTTTACTACCGGTTCTGTGGGCGTGGCTTATTTTGTGGGCGTGGCTTGGAGGTCATGTGACTAGGTGGGCGTGGCTAGCTGGTCAGAGTCATTTCTGGAAGGTCCTCGCACTTACGACCAGTCCTCGCACTTACAACCCGACTCATTTGTTTGCTTTTAACACTGATCAGCTGTAGGACGGCCCTTTGAAGCCCCACAGCAAGAGTTTAAACAGTGTTTTCCCTCTAGTCATCAGCTGGGACTCAGGAGGCAGCAATAGATTGGGGGTCGGACCAAATAAAAGGTAAGAATAATGTGGGGGGGTGGGGGGGTGGGAGGGCGGGGGGGAGAACCAGTTCGGTGATGTCATATCGTCACCGCTATCGGTTCGGCCGAACCGGACCGAACCGGGAGGAACCCACCACTGGTCCCACCAAAAGTGGTACCTATTTATCTACTCGCATTTGCATGCTTTCGAACTGCTAGGTGGGCAAGAGCTGGGGCAAGAATAGGAGCTTAATGTCCCCAGAGGTAAATGTTACCCTCTGCTAATTAATCAGGGAACGAGTGCCACTGCAGTTGGGAGGTCGTGCGCCTAAAGGTTTAGAGCTAGTTTAATCCTCCCCACCCCCCTTATTTTATTTTTTCCAGTTGCTGTTTCCTGCTTCCTGATAGAGGACAATGAGAGAGCCGAATGCAGATGCAGCGGAGTCCTCTCCTTGCCAAGCCTCGTGGGGGCTCTCCAGAAGACAATGGGGTATGCAAATGGCACGCTCAAATACTGCAATGGTGGGGGCGTCGTGGCTGGGAATTGAAAACCTCCTTCTTGTGCCGTTCAGCTTCTTTAGAAAAGGATGGTTTTGTCCTCGGCCTTTCACAAAGAGGACCGGGATGACACGTGCCCATCAGTCCCAGCCTTTGATAAGGAAGGTCCTTGGACTAGACACCAGGGCCATCTGAGCCGCCAAGGTTCCTCCTTCTCCTCCTCCTGGGGTGGTTGCATGGGATCAGACTCCAAACAGCTGACGCCCCCCCATCCCAGCCTAACAAATCTCCCAGCCGCCGTCCCCCCACCCCCAGCTCCCCCTTTTCCGCCCAGCCTTTGTGGTCGGTTTGATGAACTCGTTATCTTCCCTCTCCAGACTCCTATAATTTACTTGCTTCTTTGCTTCCCGGCCTGCTTAATTAGGGCCCTGGTGTGGAGGAACAGAAGAGAAGGGATATTTAGGCAGATAAGTGCCTGGTGTTTTTTCCTTTTCCCCCTCCCTGCTCGACTTTGGAAACTGAAGAGGTGAGTTAAAAAGAGGAAGATTTACGTCTCCATTATCTCCTGGAGGGCGGAGGGCGGAGGGCCGTCGCCGAGATTTACGGCTCCGCTTTGGTTCAAACAATGTTTGAGGAATCGGCCACTTATGAACGTGAAGGAGTGAGAGATGCCAGATGGAAGCCGTCCTGCAACCCTGGCTTGTCGCCACTGCTTTGCTCAGATCCCGGGCTTCCCTTTTAATCATGGCGAACCCTCAAATCCTGGTCCTGACTGAGACCGGGGCTATTTATCTACTAATCGCTAGCAGTGTTTCTTGCTAGAGTCTAGAATAAATCGCTAGAGTCAGCCAACCTTCCTTGCGGCTAATATCACAGGAATAAGGGCTCCTGTGGGATGCTCGAAGATGCTGTTTCTCCCTGTGTTTGCTGGCACTCAGGATAGAGCTAGAAGGGACCTTGGAGGTCTTCTAGACCAACCCCCTGCTCAAGCAGGAGACTTTATACCAATCCAGACAAGTGGCTGTCCAGTCTCTTCATCAAAACCTCCAATTAACCAGTAGACAAGCTGTTTCCTGATTGCTTATTTGTACCCTATGACTATCATTAAGTGTTGTACCTTATGATTCTTGATGAACGTATCTTTTCTTTTATGTACACTGAGAGCATCTGGACTAAGACAAATTCCTTGTGTGTCCAATCACACTTGGCCAATAAAGAATTCTATTCTGTTCTATTCTATTCTATTCTATTCTATTCTATTCTATTCTATTCTATTCTATTCTATTCTATTCTATTCTATTCTATTCTATTCTATTCTTTATTCCAATATTTATTCTATTCTATTCTATTCTGTTCTGTTCTGTTCTGTTCTGTTCTGTTCTGTTCTGTTCTGTTCTGTTCTATTCTATTCTATTCTATTCTTTATTCCAATATTTATTCTATTCTATTCTATTCTATTCTATTCTATTCTATTCTATTCTATTCTTTATTCCAATATCTATTCTATTCTATTCTATTCTATTCCATTCTTTATTCCAATATTTATTCTATTCTATTCTATTCTATTCTATTCTATTCTATTCTATTCTATTCTATTCTATTCTATTCTATTCTATTCTATTCTATTCTATTCTTTTCTATTCTATTCTATTCTATTCTATTCTAATTGTTCTCACTGTTAGGAAATTTCTCCTTAATTCCAGCTTGCTTCTCGTATTCATGCATCTACTTACCTATTTTATCAATCTGTCTGTCTGTCCGTCCACCTACCTCGATCTAATTTATTGTCCATCCATCTTGCCATAGGGCTACTCTGGGCAGCTTACAACAGTAGAACATAAAGTTATTAAAAATGTAAACAAAACAATATTAAAACAATAAAAAACCAAAATAATGGAAGTACACCAATATGAGTGAAAAGACGCGTGGGGAGGGAGCGGGGTGGGCCTAGGGGAAGTGGGGTCTAGTAGGCGAAGAGCCAGCCCCAAGGTTTTTAGGAAGCTTTATTAAGGGAACAGTAAGTAAGGAATCAAGAATTCCAGCAAGCGAATTATTTTCAATTACGACCCAAGATACTTTATCTATACTCCGGGTGGGAGTGTTTCTCACAATCTTACAGCGCAGGAGCAATGCGACAGGTCTCTTTGCCGATAAAGAGGAAGTGCACAGCTGCGCAATGTTTACACAACAATCAGTTGGAATAATTATCAGTCTGAAAACCAATGTTTATGCCTTGCATGGTGCAATTTAATAGAGCATGTGGAAGGGGAAAAAAAATTGGGGGGGGGGGAAGGCTGTTCCACCTCGACCAGAGGCCATTTGAAATGTCCAATTTAGGCAATAAAATGTTTGGAGCAGGTCCCATCACTCCTCTTTCCCGACCTTCTCCACGGCTCTACATGCTCAGACAAAAATGCTTCGGGAGCCCATTGAGTTGCAGGCAATATATGCATCTCCCTCTCCAAGGAGATAGCCTCTAAATACGATATACAGTCCTGTAGTGAGCATTTATCTACCTGTTCCTCGCAAGGGCCAGACGATGAGAGCATCGCTTTGTGGGCCAGAATGCCTGTCGGGTTGCATTTTTTATCACTGAGGGCCCCTGGAAGATTTGCAGAGCTCACTTAACAGGATCAAAACTCAGGGTCAACAAGAAAGGATGCCCTGACCAGACAACAGCAGAAATCTCAAATGCTGTCTGCGCCAGCCTCTGTGCAACCTATCAAAGACTCTGATCGAGATTAGATTAGATTAACAGAATTGGAAGGGACCTTGTAGGTCATCTAGTCCAACCCCCTGCCCAAGCAGGAGGCCCTATATACCATTTCTGACAGATGGCTGTCCAGTCTCTTCTTGAAAGCCTCCAGAGATGGAGCTCCCACAACTTCCGAAGGCAACTTCTGTTCCATGGGTTGATGGTTCTCACTGTCAGAAAATTCCTCCTTATTTCTAGGTTGAATCTCTCCTTGATCCGTTTCCATCCATTATTCCTTGTCTGGTCTTTGAGTACTTTGGAAAACAGGTTGACCCTGTTCTCTCGGTGGCAGCCCCTCAAATATTGGAAGACTGTGATCATGTCTCCCCTGGACCTTCTCTTCACTAGACTAGCCAGACCCAGTTCCTGCAACCGTTCCTCATATGTTTTAACCTCCAGTCCTCTAATCATCCTGGTTGTTCTTCTCTGCACTCTTTCTAGAGTCTCAACATCTTTTTTTATAGTGTGGTGACCAAAACTGGATGCAGGAGTCTAGGTGTGGCCTTACTAAGGATTGCGCCTGGGCAGGCGGGGACAGGCCCACCTGCAGGTCGCTATTATCGGTTCTCCCAAACCAGTCCAAACCGACTGAATACCACCTCTGCCCTATAGGCATCTGACAACAGCCAATAGAATACATGTTCTTGCACAGGAACAGGAAGCTCAAGTTCAAAGCCCGAGAGAAGGTATAAGAAACCCCTCTCTCTCCACTCCAGGTGGTCAGCTGCCCAGGACCTCAAACCACCATGTGGTTCTGCTCCATCATTAAACCATCTTTCCCATCAGCCTCCGTGTTTCCAGTTTCTTTTCTCCCGGCTTTGGAACTGAACCAGATGGATATTTCTTCCAACAGCAACAGTCATTCGGGTTGATCACAGCTGCCTTGTTTTCTTGTCAGGTGCAACTCAGGAGTTGGAGATTTTACTCGTCTGGTTTAGACGTCTTATTGGTGCCCTCTCTGGAGCTAATCTTAAAAAAGCATTGTCAATGTGTCTCCGAACTGATTGCTGCGTGTTAAAAATGCATATATTCCCCAATAAGTGGAATCTATCAAGACATCGAGAACATCCTTTTCTTCCTTTCAATGGCTGACCTAGATACTGCAACAGCTAAGGCTTAAGTAGCTCACCTAGATTATTGCCAATTTGGCTCAGTATAAGTCTTCACAGTCAACTAATAAAATAATCTTTGCATAAAGTGTTCAATCTGCATAATGCATTCTGCTCACAGTGAACTCCATGAATTTAAAAGAGGCATTTTCCCCTAGCCTCGGCTGCCGCTTTTCGTTTTAAAAGCTTTGCTGTAAACCATTATCTACACGTATAAACTATACCCAGGAATCACAGCACAGGCCCCAGACCTTCTATTATCATCATCGCAGAATGGAAGAGCTGAAAAAAACGAACGCAAGATAAAATGATTTTTAAAATGAATTCAGCGCCAATGAAGTTTGATCGATTAAATAAGTTTTTAAAGGGCTTTTTTAAAATCTGCTCTCTGCTTTTAAGCATGTATGTTTGCTTTAAAAGAAACCCCTTTAGCGCAGGGGTAAAATGTAAAATTTGTTACTACCGGTTCTGTGGGTGTGGCTTGGTGGGGAGCAGGTAATGTGACTGGGTGGGCGTGGCCAACTTTTTAAAAAAAAAACTTTTCAAAGCATTTTTTCTATAACCTCTTCGGCTGAAGAGGTTGCAAAAAAATGCTTTGAAAAGCCTCTGCCGATCAGGCAACACAGCTGGGATCGTCAGAAGCTTTTCAAAGCATTTTTTTAACCGCCTCTTTGGCCCAAGAGGTTGCAGAAAAAAAATGCTTTGAAAAGCCTCTGACGATCCCAGTTGAGCCGCACGATCATCAGAGGCTTTTCAAAGCATTTTTTTGCAACCTCTTCAGCCGAAGAGGTTATAGAAAAAATTCTTTTTAAAAGTAAAAAAAAAAAAAAAAGCCTCTGATGATCGTGAGGCTCAGCTGGGCATGTGGTGGGGGGGGGGCACAGGGATTTTTGCTACCGGTTCTCCGAACCACCACCCACCATCGCTACCGGATCAGGCGATCCGGTCCGAACCGGGAGCGTTTCACCCCTGCCTTTACGAGTACCGAAAACAAGAGGTAAAATAATGGTATAATTAAACTATTTAAACTATTATTTATTACTGCCAATTATGGCCGTGGTCAGGAGTATCCCAGCAAACTGACCTATAGATTATAGGTGTTTCTGTGAAGAATATACAGGTAGTCCTCAACTTAAAACAGTTCATTTAGTGACCATTCAAAGCTATGACATCGCTGAAAAGGTAACCTAGGACCGTTTTTCACACTTACGACCATTGCCACATGATCAAAATTCAGGCGCTTGGCCACTGACTCACAGTTACGATGGTTGCCATGTCCCGGAGTCTTACGATCCCCTTTTGCGACCTTCGGACAAGCCAAGTCAAGGAGCCAACCAGATTCACTTAACAACGGTGTTACTAATGTAACTACTGCAGCCGTTCACTTAACAACTGTAGCAAGGCCGGTCGTAAAACGGGGCAAAATTCACTTAACAGGTATCTCAAAATATTGATGATGGTTGCATTGTCCCAGGGCCATGCGATCCCCTTTTGGGCCCTTCTGACAAGCAAAGTCAAGGGGGAAGCCAGATTCACTTAACGACGGTGTTACTAACTGAACAACTGCAGTGTTACGACTTAACAACTTGCTTGTCCCAAAACTGGCATTTACTTCCAGTTTTTGGCCAAACCTTGCTCATAGCAAACCACTGGTTCACGATGGTGGCGAATATTTGTAGCTCGGGTGGAGGATGATGGTGGAGGTTGGTTTCCTGAGCTTTTCAAAGGTTTGGGGGATTTTCCCCAAATTCCACTGAAGATGCTACCTAGTAACAAACCATTGGTTTGCTTAATGCAGGGGTCGGCAACCTTAAACACTCAAAGAGCCACAAAGGTCCTAACCGGAAGCCCCCTGTTCAATTCTGGAGCCATTTGGAAGTCCAGTTCCCCTACCATAGAGTCTCCTCCTAGCATGGCGTCTTTTTTCTCTGCCGACCGGAAGTCCGTTTCCCCCACCATAGAGTCTCCCTCCTAGCATGGCGTCCTTTTTCTCTGCCGACCGGAAGTCCGTTTCCCCCACCATAGAGTCTCCTCCTAGCGTGGCGTCCTTTTTCTCTGCCGACCGGAAGTCCGTTTCCCCCACCATAGAGTCTCCTCCTAGCGTGGCGTCCTTTTTCTCTGCCGACCGGAAGTCCGTTTCCCCCACCATAGAGTCTCCTCCTAGCGCGGCATCCTTTTTCCTCTATCTGTCCTAACCGAAAAGCCCTATCAATTGTGGAGCCAACTGGCAACAGGGAGCCGCAGCAGAGGGACGAAAGAGCCGCATGCGGCTCCAGAGCCACAGGTTGCCGACCCCTGGTTTAATGACTGAGACTAACCACCATTTATTTGCTTATACCGTCTCAGACAAATGGCTGTCCAGTCTCTTCTTAAAAACCTCCAGTGTTGGAGCACCCACAACTTCTGGTGGCAAGCTGTTCCACTGGTTAATTGTTCTCACCGTGGGGAAGTTTCTCCTTAGTTCTAGGTTTCTTCTCTCCTTGATTAGTTTCCATGCACTCTTTCTTGTCTTGCCTTCTGGTGCTTTGGAAAATAAATTGACGCCCCCGCCCCTCTTCTTTGTGGCAGCCCCTCAAATATTGGAACACTGCTATAACGTCCCCCCCAGTCCTTCCTTTCTCTAGATTGGCCATACCCAATTCCTGCCACTGTTCTTTATATACCCTCTTTCCCCGAAAATAAGACATCCCCTGATAATAAGCCCTCCCCAAAAATATTTAAACGCATGAGCAGCCAATCCCCACCATTTCTTCTGGTTTCCTCCATGGCCCCAAAGTAATAAGACCTCCCCGAAAATATGGCCCAGCACTTACTTCAGGGTTCAAATAAATATAAAACAGGGTCCTATTTTCAGAGAAACACGGTATTTTAGCAACGTTACGCTGTATTTGAAGGGTTCCTTTACGTGCATTCTTTCATCAGGATTTGAGACTAAAATGGGAGTCAATAAAACTCTTCAAGTGAACAAAAGAACGAATGACTTGCTGCTCTTAAGAGCCCATGCAATAAGAACAGAAAGAAGCTTTAAAGAGACCTGGAAACGGTTTTCCTACTAGCACCATTCTCCATTACGTGCCCACCAATATTTACTGTTCTGTTTTGGCCTCTAGTCAAAGCAGACTAGAGTTTGCCGGTTCTGCAAAATAAAAAAAAAAACCCGTGGAATGCATTTCGCCAGAAGCAAAAAGCAAAAAGGAAGATGTGCAAGAAGGACATTTCCAAATTCCACCCTTTTCCCATTTCCAGAGATAGCAAATTGATGGCTCCTCTGGCTTCAAGCCCTTTAACAATTAAGAACAAAAAGTGATCTAACTAAGATGGCGTAGAGTAGACACTTTCGTTAAATCACCCCTAGAAGGTTTCAGAATTGGGCCAAGCAATACATAAGCAAGCTCCGAAGGAAGAATCCGTTGATGCTATTCCCAAGGGCCAAAAAAAAAAAAAAGAAAAACCCTTGTCTGGAACATTCCCGATTTCACGGTTTGAGGGCCTCCCAGAAAAAAAAGAACAAATCTATGAAGCTGCAGAGTAATGGCTCCTGAAAGAAAGAGACGCACGATTCGAGACTTGCAATCTCTGCGCGGAAATAAAGTCAACGGAAGGAGAACTAGGCAGGCTGAATAGGCGGCAATGGTGCCCCCTCCCCGTTTTTATCCTACCTAACCAGAAATTTATTCTCCTACTATTTACATTTGGGTGCTTGAAAGGTACGCAGTCTCCGTTCCTTGCCTGGACTTGCATCCCATCAGTCACTGGATTGGTTGAGACCTTGGTCCTACCCAGTGGTGAAATTCAAATTTTATTACTACCGGTTCTGTGGGTGTGGCTTGTTGGGCGTGGCAGGGGAAGGATACTGTAAAATCTCCATTCCCACCCCACTCCTGCGGGAAGGATACTGCAAAATCCCCATTCCCTCCCCACTCCTGCGGGAAGGATATTGCAAAATCCCCATTCCCTCCCCACTCCTGCGGGAAGGATACTGCAAAATCCCCATTCCCTCCCCACTCCTGCGGGAAGGATGTTGAAAAATCCCCATTCCCTCCCCACTCCTGGGAGAAGGATATTGCAAAATCCCCATTCCCACCCCACTCCAGGGGGAAGGATATTGCAAAATCTCCATTCCCTCCCCACTCATAGGGAAGGATGTTGAAAAATCCCCATTCCCTCCCCACTCCAGGAGGAAGGATACTGCAAAATCCCCATTCCCACCCCACTCCAGGGGGAAGGATACTGCAAAATCCCCATTCCCTCCCCACTCCAGGGGGAAGGATATTGCAAAATCCCCATTCCCTCCCCACTCCTGGGGGAAGGATATTGCAAAATTCCCATTCCCTCCCCACTCTGAGGCCAGCCAGAGGTGGTATTTGCCGGTTCTCCGAACTACTCAAAATTTCCGTTACCGGTTCCCCAGAACTTGTCAGAACCTTCTGGATTTCACCCCTGGTCCTACCTGTGCCAACATAGCCTCAGTTTGTATATTCTCTCAGTTCTGATATCTCCCCCGCCCTCCGTATACACAAAGAGCCTCTGTGTTGCAACAAGGTATTCTTAACACATCAAGTAGAGAGGGACAAAATGAGAAGCTTGCAAAATCCCCATTCCCTCCCCACTCCAGGGGGAAGGATATTGCAAAATCCCCATTCCCTCCCCACTCCAGGGGAAGGATACTGCAAAATCCCCATTCCCTCCCCACTCCAGGGGAAGGATACTGCAAAATCCCCATTCCCTCCCCACTCCAGGGGGAAGGATATTGCAAAATCCCCATTCCCTCCCCACTCCCGGGGAAGGATATTGCAAAATGCGGTAGCGGAGATAAATTTCAACTCACTCTAAGATTTCCGATATGAATTCATATTGAACGAGTCCAGCGGGGAACAAGGTAGAAGCACAGGCTCCGAAATTGTAGAAGGTTTGGGTGATGTCCTTCAGCTCCGGGCACCAAAGACCAGCGTCTGCTAAGAAGAGAAAGAAAGGGTTGAGATCAGTAGACCAAAAAGAGACAAGAGGACAACTTGTGATCGGATTTCTGGGTTTACTAGCAGTTAGGGGGTAAATATTCCTTGCCCTACCCAGAGTTACTCTTCCCAAGTGTGGGAAGAAATATCCATCTGGTTCAGTTCCAAGCCGGGAGAAAAGAAACTGGAAACACGGAGGCTGATGGGAAAGATGGTTTAATGATGGAGCAGAACCACATGATGGTTTGAGGCCCTGGGCAGCTGACCACCTGGAGTGGCGAGTGAGGGGTTTTTTATACCTTCTTTCGGGCTTTGAACTTGAGCTTCCTGTTCCTGTGCAAGAACATGTATTCTATTGGCTGTTGTCAGATTCCCATGGGGTCATGTTTGTCTGAGCTCCTGGTTTGGTTGAAGTTTGCAGGGTGATGCAATGTCCTTAGGAGATTGCAATGCAGTGGGGGCTCTGGGTTTTCTGCTAAGTGGTCCTATTATGTCCTGAAGGACCATGTCTTAATCCCATCACTGCAGCTGTTGAGCTAGTAACATTTGGCTTCCCCATTGACTCTTGCTCGTCGGAAGGTCACAAAAGTTAATCTAATGGCCCCGGGACACTGCAACCGTCATAAATATGAGTCAGTTGCCAAATGCCTGAATTTTGGCATTCGTCTTGGAGCTCCTGCAATGGTCCTAAGTGCGAAAAATGGTCGTAAGTCACTTTTTTCAGTGCTGTTGTAACTTTGAAAGGTCATTAAACAAACTCTTGTAAATCAAGGACTACGTAACAGATATATACATATGTAGAAGGTATATAAATATGTTGGCAGCTGTGACTCCACAGTCAGGGCAAAAGTACACAATTCATAGGTTGCAGATTTTTCATATCCTAGAAGGAAGCTTCTCCCAGCCCTAGGAAAAGGTGGTTTTTTGAAACAGTTATGGGAGACCCAGGCTTTTTGCATCGAGCCCATGTTCTGCCAAGGAACGGCGTCTCCACCGCTTCCCCAGGGCCTGTTTAAACTCTGCTTTCATAATGAAGCATGAAAACAGTTGTGAAACCAGCTGGGCAAAAGCAAAGAAATATAAGACTAAGGTAAGTCATCTCTTCATTCATCCCGCGGTGCTGAAAAGCTTCCTTCCCTCTGTCATATTTCTTCCTTTAAAAGGTGTAATGCATAGAGTGGTTAAAACGACACTGCTTAAGTGGCAAGCGACAGGCCAGAGCAAGGGTCTCCAACCTTGGCAACTTTAAGCCTGGCTGACTTCAACTCCCAGAATTCCCCCAGCCAGCAAAGATGGAGGACTTCAACTCCCAGAATTCCCTGCCAGCAAAGATGGAGGACTTCAACTCCCAGAATTCCCCGGACAGCAAAGATGGAGGACGTCAACTCCCAGAATCCCCTAGCCAGCAAAGATGGAGGACTTCAACTCCCAGAACTCCCCGGCCAGCAAACTGGAGGACTTCAACTCCCAGAATCCCCCAGCCAGCAAAGATGGAGGACTTCAACTCCCAGAATTCCCTGCCAGCAAAGATGGAGGACTTCAACTCCCAGAATCCCCCAACCAACAAAGCTGGAGGACTTTAACTCCCAGAATCCCCCCAGCCAGCAAAGCTGGAGGACTTCAACTCCCAGAATTCTGGGAGTTGAAGTCCACCAGGCTTAAAATTGCCAAGGTTGGAGACCCCCAAGCCAGATTATGCCCTGCTCTTGCACACGCCTCGCTGTGGAGTCAAAGAAACGTCAATGAGAACAAGAGACGTTATTTATACACTGATACGTAACATGAAGCATAACCAACTTCTCCCATTACAGGTGCAATTTGCTCTTCAGGAAGTTGTTTATTCCATTTTTGCACCAACCACATTCACCCAGGGCAACTTATATAACTCCTTCTGGAGCCCAGACGTGAGAAATCACAAACCGAGACCTTTCTCGTCGTAGCAAGTCAAAGGAAGTTAAGGTGCTGCTCCCACACTGATGAAGGAAAGATCAAGCTAGGAGTCCCAAAAGTGCTTTTCTTTTTTTTTTTCCAAGAGGCGACTGGACTTTCTGATTTTTCTTTGAAGGAGTTTCGCTTCTCATCCAAGAAGCTTCTTCAGTTCTGACTGGATGGTGGGCAATGGAAGGATTTATACTCCTTGCAGACAGCTGGTCATTTGCATCCTTTTAGAGGGTGGTTGAGGCCACCTGGAGGTTTCTCTGTGCCTCTAACACAATGCCTTAGTTTTATCCTTGGGGTGGGCGAGCAGAAGCTTGTCCACCCCAAGGATAAAACACCCAGACAGAAACTGATCGACGTGGTATATGCAGTACAATGTGCAGATCTGTACATTGGGGAAACAAAACAACCACTTCACAAACGCATGGCACAACATAGGAGAACAAACCCGTCAGGACTAGTTTCAACAGTCCATCTGCATTTAAAAGGCACAGGCCACTCTTTTGAAGACAACAAAGTCCATATTTTGGAAAGAGAGGACTGCTGGTTTGAAAGAGGGGTCAAAGAGGCCATCTAGGTCCAAATTGAACAGCCCTCTCTCAACAGAGGGAGGGGATATGACAACATCTATCTCCAGTCTACAACACAGTCCTTTCAGCAGTTCCAAGGAGGCTCCACACCCATTTGCACCACTCAGGTGACCCTGAGGACACAGATAAACCTCCAAGTGGCCTCAACGACCCTTTAAAAGGATGCAAATGACCAGCTGTCTGCAAGGAGTATAAATCCTTCCATTCCCCACCATCCAGTCAGGGCTGAAGAAGCTTCTTGGATGAGAAGCGAAACGTCTTCAAAGAAAAAAACCAGAAAGTCCAGTTGCCTCTTGGGAAAAAAACATGACCTGGATGACTAGGAGGTCTCTCATTCAAGGCCACGGCTCGTCGTGTGAAGATTGGGGCTGCAAAGAGTCATGGGCATTCATTGCTGGCCCGGATCTTTGGTCCACTGATTTTAAGTGCTTCGGGGAATGAGCCAAGGTAGCAATTTCATAGCTTCCCACGGTGCCAGGAAGTTTGACTCAGAAGTTCGTCCAGCTGCCAGTGGGACGGCACAAACACAGCTGCCAGCATCTTCTCTTGCTGCTTTGGCTTCTCGCTGGGCACCGTGTGGGAGAGGCCAAGATGCCCCTTGGAGCGACTGGGCTGGGGAAATGAATGCGAGGAGGGGATGCCAAGGTGCCCTAGCGTCTTAGCTTAGCTACGGAGGGGAGGAGACTCCAAAGAGCGATGGATGGGGAGGGGCTGCCTTGCTACGCAAATGCCCGAAAAAACTCTGCAAAACTCTTCTTTGCAAGGTGTCATCTCAAACTGGAGCTAATCCGAAACTTAATCAGCTTAGCTTTTTAAGCCCCGGGATGTCACAGGGAGGCGCAGGGAAGCAGCCGCAGATAAAGACCTCTTAGGGGAGATTTCCACCCAAATTCTGGAGCCTGACAGTCTGTTTTCTCCATCCCTTCCCTTTGGCTGGAGATGCTGATCACCTGGCGGGCCTCTCCAGGTGACTTCGACGCTGATTATCAGAGAAAAAGAGGATCTTCGGCCCAAAACCTCTGCTTTGCTTTGCAAGCCGTTTGCGGCCTGCTTTCTGTTCGGTTGAACAACTTTTCCAAATGGAGAGGGGGGAGAAGGATGGGAAGAGGGAGGGGAGAGAGGGAGCAGGAAGAGGAGGGGATGGGGAGAGAGGGATAATGGGAGGGGTAGGGAAGAGAGGGAGCAGGAAAAGGAGGGGAGGGGATAGGGGAGGGAGGATAGTGAGAGGAGAGGGAGGGAAAAAGGGAGAGGAAGGAGGGGGAGGAGGGGAAAGGTAGGGGAGAGAGGGCACAGGAAGAGGAGGGGAGGGATGGGGAGGGAGGGACAGTGGAAGGACAGGGAGAAGAGAGGAAGGGAGAGGGAGGAGGGGAGAGGATGGGGAAGAGGGATAATGGGAGGAGGAAGGGGATGGGAAAGCAGGTGAGGGAGGGTGAGGAGGAGGAAGAGGAGGGAGAGAGGGAGCAGGAAGAGGAGGGGATGGGGAGAGAGGGATAATGGAGGAGGAGGATGGGAAGAGCGGGAGAGGGAGGGTGGAGGAGGAGGGGAAAGGTAGGGAAGAGAGGAGCAGGAAGAAGAGGAGGGGGATGGGGAGGGAGGGACAATGGGAGACAGGAGGGAGGAGGAGGAGGAAGGGAGAGGGAGGAGGGAGGAGGGGAGCAGGAAAGGAGGGTAGAGGATGGGAGAGAGGATAATGGAGGAGGAGAAGGAGGATGGAAGAGTGGGAAAGGGAGGGTAGAGAAGGAGGGAAAGGTAGGAAGAGGGGGAGCAGGAAGAGGAGGGGAGGGGATAGGGGAGGGAGGGACAGTGAGAGGAGAGGAGTAGTAACAAGGGAGAGGAAGTAGGGGAGAGGGAAAAGGTAGGGAGAGAGGGCGCAGGAAGAGAGGGGATGGGATGGGGAGGGAGGAGGGAAGGAGGTGGGTGGGAAAGGGTAGGGAGAGAGGAAGAGGGGAGGAAGGGAGAGAAAGGGAGCAAGAAGAGGAGAGGAGGAGAGAGGGGAGAGAGGGATAATGGGAGGAGAGGAGAGGAGGAGGATGGGAAGAGCGATGGGAAAGGTAGGGGAGAGAGGGAGGGGATGGGATGGGATAGGAGAGAGAGGGAGAGAGAGGGACAGTGGGAGAACAGGGAGAAGAAAGGAAGGAAGGAAGGAAAAAAGGAAGGAGGGAAGGGAAGGGAAGGGAAGGGAAGGGAAGGGAAGGGAAGGGAAGGGAGGGAGGAAGGAAGGAAGGAAGGAAGGAAGGAAGGAAGGAAGGAAGGAAGGAAGGAAGGAAGGAGCTCCAGTCAAGAGAAGGACGACAGGTTCCCCTGTCCCTTTTCCTCCCTCACCTCACAATTACCCGATGGCCGGCTGGGTCCCATCCCATGCAATTTTGCAGAGGCTCAACAGGGCGTGGCGTAGCAGCAGTAAAGAGCCTCTGGGGATTTGGAAGGAAAATGGAGGATGTGGGGGAGACTGGGAGGCCCAGACCAAAGAGCCTTTATCTGCCCCAAAAGGCGAAGGAGACGGAGTGGGAGAACAGGGGAAACGGTGGAGGAGTTAAGATGGCGAGAAGCATCCCTTATTTATTCACAACACATCCGTCCCCGCTGAGCTTCCATGAATCTCCGTGCCGTAATAAAATAAGCTTGTACAGTTAATTGTGGAAGAGGACGTAACGGTTATAAATGTTGAAATATATTAGAAAGGAAAAAAAATTTAGAAAACGCCTCAATGACAAATAGAGGGTCACCGTTTATCCAGTGCCAAGGATGAATAAAACGTTGCAAATAAAGTTGGTGCATGCATTGCAGGAGACAAGCTGACCTCGAAAATGATGGTTTGTGTATCGAGGGGAAACCATGCCGAGACCATCTTAGCTTTCTGCTGATGACACAGATTGTGACGGCATGTAAAAGAGACGGGGCTTCAGTTGTGGCTACTATCTTGACTGTTTTGGCCCCACCTCTTGTTCGGGTATAATATATAATAATATATAATAATAGCCCTTAGACTTATATACCGCTTCACAGTGGTTTACAGCTCTCTCTAAGCAGTTTATCAAGTCTGTGTATTGCCCCCAACAATCTGGGTCTTCATTTTACTGACCTCGGAAGGGCTGAGTCGACCTTGAGCCAGTCAGAATCAAACTGCTGGCAGTCGGCAGAGTTAGCCTGCAATTCAGCACTCTAATCACTGGGAGGGAGGGAGGGAGGGAGGGAGGGAAGGAAGGAAGGAAGGAAGGAAGGAAGGAAGGAAGGAAGGAAGGAAAACAGCAATAGTACTTATATACCGCTTCATAGTGCTTTACAGTCTTATCTAAGCGATTTACAGAGTCAGCCTCTTGCCCCCAACAAGCTGGGTCCTCATTTTACCCACCTCGGAAGGATGGAAGGCTGAGTCAAGGTTGACTCAGCCTTCCATCCTTCCGAGGTGAGATTCGAACTGCCACATTGCAGACAGACAGCAGAAGTCGCCTGCAGTACTGCGCACTAACCACTGCACCACCGAGGCTCATGCATGATTCCACCCAACAGCCTTCCACTCAGAAATATGTGTATGCTTTAATCCAGGGGTGTCCAACCTTGGCGACTTTAAGGCTTGTGGGCTTCAATTCCCAGAATTCCCCAGTCAGCCATGCAGGCTGGGGAATTCTGGGAGTTGAAGTCCACAAGTCTTAAAGCTGCCAAGGTTGGACACCCCTGATTTAACCTTTCCTGGGATTATTGCCTCATTAGATTTTGCCAACATCACCCATGAACTCAACGGACCACTTGCTAGGATGCCAAACTCAAAGATTTCATCTAGCATGAAAAATCGCATAAGATCTGACACTCGCATTGCAGTGAGGACATGCTCAAAGGAGAAAAGAAAACAACTCATGGAGGAGGGGAGCCAGATGCCCTATCCCAAAAGAGATATGTGGTGCCAGTCCCTGACTCACGGCTTGTTTAACAATAATGCACTGACTAAGCTCCAATTAGCCAATACACAATGTTCTGAGTCGAAACCACATTATAGTTTAGTGCAGGAATCCCAAGCTGTTCAGGGTCATTGGACACATTTGGCATTTTGAGAGCATGTTATGAGCGTTCCCACACAATGGCTGGTGAAAAACTCATAGACCAGAAGGCAGACAAAGCACGCTTGGTTTTTCTAAAAATACGATGCTCGGATATTTTTGTAAAATACCAGTCAGGCACAAGGCAGGGTTTGGTTTTGTTGTCGAGAAAGAAAGAAAGAAAGAAAGAAAGAAAGAAAGAAAGAAAGAAAGAAAGAAAAGAAAGAAAGAAAGAAAGAAAGAAAGAGAAAGAAAGAAAGAAAGAAAGAAAGAAAGAAAGAAAGAAAGAAAGAGGGAGAATGAAGGAAAAAGAAGGGAGGGAGGAGGGAGGGAAGGAAGGGAGGGAGGGAGGGAGGGAGGGAGGAAGGAGATAGATGTGAGAAGGAAGAAAGGAAGGAGGTAGGAAAGAAAGAAGGAAGGAAGGAAGGAGGAGGAGGAGGAGGAGAATTTGGCACACTAGAAAAGTTTGTGCTCCATGTATTTCCAGTGTCCTTTTCACAAATTTCAGAAACCAACTTCCATAGAGGCTCACAGTAATGGCCAGGAGCTGAAAACCCAACACATTTGAAGGGCACCAGATTTGGAAAGGCTGAGATTTAATTTTGCAGGAAATTCCAATATCCAATCCCAGCCTGATCAACCATGTTTTTCAGTCTTGTAGGGAAGAAAATGAGCAGGTATAACATCCCCGTTTTCATGACAACAGTTAGTGCTTAAGTACCACATTCCATTCTTAGATATCAAGTTTTTTTACGCTTTGTTCAATCTTCTCTAAGCCTAGCCTGCATTCTTTTGCCTTTCATTAGCTAATTTTTTTAGAAGTGTTTTAGTAAAAAATAATAGGAGAAAAATGGGTGGAAACTAATCAAGGAGAGAAGCAACTTAGAACTAAGAAGTTTCCTGACAGTGAGAACAATTAATCATTGGAACAACTTGCCTGCAGAAGTTGTGAATGCTCCAACACTGGAAGTTTTTAAGATGTTGGACAACCATTTGTCTGAAGTGGTGTAGGGTTTCCTGCCTAAACAGAGGGCTGGACTAGAAGACCTCCAAGGTCCCTTCCAATTCTATTCTATTCTATTCTATTCTATTCTATTCTATTCTATTCTATTCTATTCTATTCTATTCTATTCTATTCTATTCCATTCCATTCCATTCCATTCCATTCCATTCCATTCCATTCCATTATTCTATTTTATTCCTATCCGTATTCCTACCCTACCCTACCCTACCCTCTCTTCTCTTCTAAAATTCTAATTCTAATTCTAATTCTAATCTATTCTGATTCGCTGCCCTTCAAGCTGCCTGTATTGTTTTGATTTGTGCTATTGGTGGCCCATTTTGGGTACCAGCCTCCCTCTCCTCTAGCATCACTCTTACAAAGACATGAGTCACCAATCCGAAAGCTCGCAAGCTTTCTCCTCTGTAATTTAACCCTGGGGAGCGAGAAGCCTGGACTTTGCAGGTTGGTTACAGCGGGTAAATATTCTAAACTTGCTCCCAAATCCTGTTGCAAAATTGTCCGAGGCTTTTTTCGGTTTCATGGATGCTTCTGGGCTGCGCTGATTGAAGAGCTCGAGTAATACTTTCTCCAGCTGGCCAGAGCTGTTGCTTTCCAAATGTTTATTGCTCGTGCTCTTCACCCCTCTACAAGAATGATGACCCTACAGAGAACAAGAGCCAAAAAAACCCCGAATCCGGTAAACATGCCTTGTAGTTCTTGCGGTGAAATTGCACTTTCCTGAAATCGAAGGAGGAAATGGGAAGAACATCTCTTCCTGCACTGAGAAAGCCATTAAAGCATCTCTGTGTCTCTAGTCTACTTTCCCATCTGCTGGAGGAACCTGGGCCTGGATACTGGCGCCCACACAGTCCTCGCCAGGATGGAGAAGTCTCGTGGGAGCCCAAGAGGCTCGTGTTTGTTGTGTCTTCAGGAACACGTCCCTCAGACCCCAGGTTAGTGGGTTATTGGATACTGTTTTAGTGGTGTACTGACCTAAAGGTAAAGGTTCCTCTCGTACATATGTACTATTCGTTCCTGACTCTAGGGGGCGGTGCTCATCTCCGTTTCTAAGCCAAAGAGCCAGCGCTGTCCGAAGACGTCTCCGTGGTCATGTGGCCGGCATGACTCAATGCCAAAGGCGTACGGAACGCTGTTACCTTCCCATCAAAGGTGGTCCCTCTTTTTCTACTTGCATTTTTTTTTTGTTTTAAAAAACAAACTTTATTAGGTTTAAAAAAAATGAAATTATATAAAACATTCACAACCTTAAAATACAATCAACAGTATCAATAAACAACAAGTATATATAATGTATATAAGTACAAATATACACAGACTTATTTCCTTTTTTTCCTTAATGACGGTGTATAATTATTACTTTTAATTTCTTACTAAATTTTGACTTTACCTTCTTTTCCATTGGTTTATCCACTCATACCAACTGTCCCATACCTTAAAATACTGTGAGTCTTCCTTGTCTTTCAATTTCAACGTTAGTCTATCCATTTCTGAACATGTATAAATTTTTTGAATTATTTGTTGCTCTGTTGGCAATTGATCTGTTTTCCAGACTTGTGCTAGGACTAACCTAGCCCAAGTCTGGTTATCCAGTATCTTCTTAAAAAGCCTCCAGTGATGGAGCACCACCAAGTTCTGGAGACAAGTGGTTCCACAAACCTGTTCTGTCAGGAAATTTCTCCTTAGTTCTAAATTGCTTCTCTCCTGGATTAGTTTCCACCCATTGCTTCTTGTCCTGCCCTCTGGTGCTTTGGAGAATAGCTTCACTCCCTATTCTTTGGGGCAGCCCCTGAGATATCGGAACACTGCTACCATGTCACTTCTAGTCCTCCTTTTCATTAAACTAGACACTGGAGAAGAGCCTAGTGCTGGGAACGATCGAGGGCAAAAGAAGAACGAGATGGCAGAGAATGAGGTGGCTGGATGGAGTCACTGAAGCAGTCAGCGTAAGCTTAAATGGACCCCGGAGGATGGTAGAGGACAGAAAAGCCTGGAGGAACGTTGTCCATGGGGTTGCGATGGGTCGGACACAACTTCGCAACTAACAACAACAAAGACATACCCAATTCCTGCAACCATTCCTCATTCTTCAAGAACATATCTCTTAGTGGGGTTATTATTGGACATTATTTTTAGTGAGGTTTTCACTGGAATAAGTTACGGTCGGCTGCAGCCTGTTTCCTGCTCGCTGCCTCCGAGTGGCGCTTAAAACATGAGACACTAAGCAATTGTTTCTCTAGGACACACTCCAGATAGCTCTGAGGGCTGCATATCGTGATTTCCAGATAGGCAGATAGTAGGCCTGGTTTTAGCCATTAGAACATCAGTATGTGGAAGGGAGGAAGGGAGATTGAGGGGAAAGAGAACTGATGTAGCTCGGGGGGAATCAGTGCTTAGCATGTGATGCTGATGGAGAGGGACTGGAAGCTTCAGCGTTTGATGCTTCCTGTTCATCTGCACTCCTGCTTTACTCAGAACATGTCTACACAAATGTGGTCAAATTCCCAATGCCTAGGTGGCCCCTCAATCTGCCTGGCACAGAAGCTAGACCAGGGGTGTCAAACTCAAAGTCCTGAGGGCCAGATCTGGCCTGCGGGGCTGCCCTGGAAACGGCAAACAACTGCTTTGCTAGCCCTCTGCCAGTGAAAATGGAGCTTGGGAGGACCATGTGTGGCCCTCCCAGGCCCTGTTTCTGGCTGCAATGGTCTCCTGCAGCCCTCTGCCAGTGAAAACAGAACTCGGAGGCCCCGAGCTCCGTTTTTGCTGGCAGAGGGCTGTAGGAGGCAGTCGCAGCCAAAAACGGGGCCCGGGGGAGTCCCGTGTGGCCCCCCCCGAGCTCCGTTTTCACTGGCAAGAGGACTAGCCAAACAAACTAAAAACAAAACAAAAGGAGAAATGTTTCCCCTTTTGCATTTGACACGCAAGAAAGGACAGGAAAGGGAAAGAGGAAAGACAAAGAAAAAGAAGGAAAGCTAGCAAGGAAGGAAAAATAAGGAAAGAGGGGAAGGAAGAAGAAAGGAGAAGGAAGAGGGAAGGAAAAAGAAGAAAAGGGAGGGAGGGAGGGAGGAAAGGGAGGGAGGGAGGGAGGGAGGAAGAAAGGAAGGAAGATTATGAGGGAGGGAGGGTCTGAGTAAAGTCCTGCCTTAGCACTTGGCCACCACAGGTGCCCCCGACACAAGTGATGTCGAGCTGGCCATGCCCACCCTGGCCACACACACACACCCGAGGTCAAACACAACCCTGATGTGGCCATCAATGAAATCAAATTTGACATCCCTGAGCTAGACAACGTATGCTTTTAAGAGAGATTGAAAGGAGAGGAACCTGGAGATTCCAAACAAACATTTGGGGGGAATCTAAACCCTGCACGCTACATGGTGGTGCTGGGGGTTAGGCTCTGCCCACGAGGGACAGGTGGCATTGGTGATGACGCACAAGTTCCTGACAAAGCTCCCTTATTCAAATCCTAGCAGTTAGGATCAACTTAGTTGATCCTAACTTAGAACTACGCCGACTTCAGTCTGACCTAAGCGTAGTACATAAAATTACCTGCCACAATGTCCTTCCTGTCAATGACTACTTCAGCTTCAACCACAACAATACATGAGCAAATAATAGATGCAAACTCAAGGTAAACCGCTCCAAACTTGATTGCAGAAAATATAACTTCAGTAACAGAGTTGTTAATGCCTGGAATGCACTACCTGACTCTGGGGTTTCTTCCCCAAACCCCCAAAACTTTAACCTTTGACTGTCTACTGTTGACCTCACCCCATTCCTAAGAGGTCTGTAAGGGGTGTGCATAAGTGCAGCAGCGTGCCTTCCGTCCCTGTCCTAATATTCCTTTTTACTCTTACTCTTTTCATGTATTCAAATTATGTTTATACTTTTACCTGTTATCTTATATATGCTTGACAAATAAGCTTATGATTATGATTATTTGGGGAAGGAATAGGTCCAAGTCCTCTTCCTCTCCGTCCTTCCCTTGCTTCCTTCTCCTGGCAGCTCTCGCGCTTCCTCACTTTCAACCCTCTTAATGTTCCTTGCTCCAACGGCTTCCAAGAGCTGATTCGCGCCAGATGTTCGCTTCCCTCTCCTGAAGAGCAGCGTGGCCTCTCCGTTCCTGTCCAGCTTCCCCTTGCTCGGCCACACCCATCCTCCTGGCTCCAGGACAGCAGGAACTGTGTGCTCAGCTGTAGCCTGGGGTCAGCTTTGCAGCTGTGCTGGGAGGCTCGTACTCAAATTCTGCTGATGACCAACCTAGGCGTGGCCCGGAGTAAGCCTTTTGCGTTTACTCGTGATCGTGTTGACATTTCATTGGTAAGAATTTGAAACTGGCCTGGGGACGGTCTCGTCCTGGTGAGGTTCTTGGGGTGTGGACCATTGAGAGGCCTTCCCAGTGTTCCCTTTAGGGACAGGGGTCCCCAACCAGAGGTGGGATTCAGCCGGTTTGGGGACCGGTTTGGGCGAATCGGATGTTAATTTTAATCTGGTTCGCCGAACCGGTTGTTCCAATGACTGGACTGACCCCGCCCCACCCCGCCCCAGCCCGCCCGCGTCCCAGGAATCTTCACGCGGCCCGTTTTGAATGATAAGTGCTGGGGGATGCGGGGAAGGTCTGGGAGGGTGAAAAACAGGCCTAGCGGAAGTCCGGAAAACCGGCCTGTCCTTTCTCTTTCTCACCTCCGGAGCCGGGGGGAGGTAGTTTTCACCCTCCTGGAGGCTCCAGGAAAGTCTTCGAAAGTCTCTGGCGGAGGTCTGGGGAGGGCAAAAACACTCCTCCCCTTGCCATGGTGCAGGAGGCCGAGTAGGGCCACAGCCCCCATGGCCAAGCCACCACCACCACCCCACGCAACCGGGCAGTGAACCGGTTGCTGAAATTTTTCAATCCCACCCCTGTCCCCAACCCCTGTCCCCCGGACCAGCACCGGTTCGTGGCATGCCAGAAACCGGGCAATGCAAACAAGTGAATCCCCATCTGTGGGATACAGGCAGCACATGAAACCATGCCCCTTCTGGTCCATGGAAAAAAACTCTCTCCATGGAACTAGTCCCTGACGCCCCAAAGGTTGGGGGCAGGGGTGAAATGCTCCTGGTTCGGACCGGATCGCCCGAACCGTTAGCGAGGGAGGTGGGTGGTTCGGAGAACTGGTAGCAAAAATCCCTGCCCCCTCCCCATGCCCAGCTGAGCTGCACAATCATCAGAGGCTTTTTTTTTATTTTTAAAAGCATTTTTTCTACAACCTCTTTGGCCGAAAAAAATGCTTTTAAAAGTAAAAAAAAAAGAAGCCTCTGATGATTGCACGGCTCAGCTGGGATCGTCAAAGGCTTTTAAAAGAAAAAACCCTTTTTTTCTTTTAAATGCCTCTGACGATCCCAGCTGAGTTGCCTGATCGGCAGAGGCTTTTTTCATTCCTGTCCATGTAAGAGTCTGCCTTGAATAAAGCAGAATATAGACATGGTTTAAAGAAACAGGTGAGAATAACCCTGAGTCTTTCTAGACACTTGCAAATCGGATTGGCATCAGGATACCCCAGCAATGCCATCGTTCCACCAGCTGCTGAAGAGGGCCATATCCAGCCTGCGGGCCATAGTTTGAGGACCCCTGCTGAACAGCATCTTTGCATCGGCTGAGATTTCCCCGCCCTTCCTGCTTTCCCGAGAGCTTAACTGGCCCCCACAGTTGCATTTTTGGGACTGATTCATTTCGAATAGAGAAGTGACAATTCATACCCGGGGCAACACTTTTGCAAAATCTTTTGCTTCTTGGAGGGTGAAATGAAAGTGAAGAAACGTCTGTGGAGGTTCTCAAGTCATCCAGGACATGGTTGTCCCAAAGGTGAAGACCTCCAAGGTCCCTTCCAACTCTATTATTCTATTCTATTCTATTTCTATTCTATTCTATTCTATTCTATTCTATTCTATTCTATTCTATTCTATTCTATTCTATTCCTATTCATCCAGTCTTCCATTCTATTATTCTATTCTATTCTATTTCTATTCTTCCATTCTATTATTCTATTCTGTCCTGTCCTGTCCGTCCTGTCCTGTCCTGTCCCTGTCCTGTCCTATCCTATCCTATCCTATCCTATCCTATCCTATCCTATCCTATCCTATCCTATCACTGTTCTAATTCTATTCTATTCTATTCCATTCCATTCCATTCCATTGTGCCTCCGAGGTGAGCCAACGGCATCTCTCCCATCCTCCAACCAGCATCCTACCTGGACAAAAATCTTCTCTGCTGTGGCTTGTCCCACCCCAGGCCCTTTTCCAGCAGCTGCACAGAAACCCTAGATTATGTCCTCTGTCCCACCTGGGACCATTAGAACCAAAGCTAAGCTTCCTCCCTTGTGGCCATCTGCGCCAGAAGCAGCACACAATGGTCTCTTCTTGAAAGCCTCCAGTGATGAAGCTCCCCACCACTTCCGAAGGCAACCTGATTAGGTGGCTCAGTGGCTGAGCTTTTCGATCAGAAAGGTCGGCAGTTCGGCGGTTCAAATCCCTAGTACAGGTCTCCTGCGTGAGCAGGGGGTTGGACTAGATGACCTCCAAGGGCCCTTTCAACCTGTTACTGTTAAACTTCTGTTCCCCTTGGTGGATTGTTCTCACTGTCAGATGTCAGGTGGACACCAGATCCCCATTGTGGGCTCCTCAAAAGAGAAGGGCTCTCAAGCGGCTCCCAACAACACTGTGGAAGCTGTTTGGATTCCTTCAACCCCGAGTTAGAGTGATGACAGGTGACATCAAGCAAACAGAGCAGACAAAGGAGGAGGAGGAGGAGGAGGTGGTGGTGCTGGCAGCTGTTACCTTCTTCCAGGACACTAACCTGGGATGTCAGCCGAGTTTACCATCTCCCATCACTTCTATTCACTTTATTAAAAAGCTTGGGGAAAGAGAGCCGGCCTGCGACTGAGGAAAATCAATAGCTGTCTACAAAGAGATGTAAAGCCATTCACAAAATCAAGACATTTAAGCAAGAGGGATGAGATCAATCAATACGAGTTATTGGACGCTGCAGAAAACGGGGCCCATTTTTTTTTCCCGAACGCGCCCATTTTCCAATATATATATATTGTTTTCTTAGGCTGGAAACACAGGGCAAAAATTTTCAAAACTGTTTCTTTTATAAAAAATAAATAAATAAATAATTCTCCAGGAAATGAACATTTGTCAATTCGTAGGAAATTGGGATGGAAGAAGACATTTTTCCCTGGCCAGGGAGGAAAGCATCTTTATTATAAATACAATCCCAGACCTACTTTGGGGAGGGGGGGGGAAATAAATAGAAAAGCTATTCTTTACTTGGTGTATTAATAGATTGGCCATAATGTACATTTCACTTATATCGGTGATGGCTAACCTTTTTCGCACCGTGTGCTGAAAGCGCGTGCTGGCACCCCCATATTCAATGTGCCCCCCCGCGCATGCGCGTATGACACCCCCCCCCCACGTCCCACTGCACATGCACACACAACCCCACCACTCATTTTTGGCCTAGCAGGCCTCCCTACAGCCTCTTGGGCCCAAAAACAGGCCTTGGGTGGGACGCACCCCCCCCCACGCCCCATTTTGGGCCTAGCAGGCCTCCCTGCAGCCTCCTGAGCCTGAAAATGGACTGGGGGGGGACGCCACACCCTCTGTGTCCCACCCCCGCCCCCCATGTGCAACTCCCCCATGCATGCGTGTGCAACCCCTGCCCTCCCATACATGTGCAAGCGTCTCCTGCATGAGGTCCGCCCCCACATATCCTGAAAATCAGCTGACTGGCGGGAGGTATAGCCAAGCTGGGCGACGGCTCACGGGCCTTCAGAGAGGTTCGCCATCACAGACTTATATACTGTTCTTCAAACAAGACCAAAATTTGTTGAGACAGTTTCCGAAACTAAAGGGAGACCAACTCTAAAAGAAAACATTCAACGTTATGTATCTTTAAACCAGGGGTGAAATGCTCCCGGTTCGGACCGGATCGCTCGATCCGTTAGTGATGGAGGCGGGTGGTTCGGAGAACCAGTAGCAAAAATCCCTGTGCCCCCCCTCATGCCCAGCTGAGCCGCACAATCATCAGAGGCTTTTTTTTTTTACTTTTAAAAGCATTTTTCTACAACCTATTCGGCCGAAAAAAGGCTTTTAAAAGTAAAAAAAAAAAAGCCTCTGATGATCGTGCGGCTCAGCTGGGATCGTCAAAGGCTTTTAAAAGAAAAAAAACCTGGTTAGCTCAACAGACAGAAGCTCTGTAATTTAACACCAGCTGTCTGCAATTAAAGTAAGATCGAATCTCGCCAGGCTCAAGGTTGACTCAGCCTTCCATCCTTTCTAAGGTAGGTAAATTGAGGACCCAGTTTGTGGGGGCAATAAGCTGACTTTGTATAAATATACAAAAGAATGAAGGCTATTGCTTAACGCATTGTAAGCCGCCCTGAGTCTCCGGAGAAGGGCGGCATATAAATCAAATTTAAAAAAAAAAAATGCCTCTGACGACGATCCAAACTGGGATCGTCAGAGCCTTTTGAAAGCATTTTTTTAAAACCTCTTCTCCAAAGAGGTTGTAGAAAAAATGGTTTTAAAAGTTTAAAAAAAAAAATTGGCCACGCCCACCCAGTCACATTACCCTCCCCCCTAGCCACGCCCACAGAACCGCTAGTAACAAATTTTAGATTTCACCACTGCTTTAAACCATCATTGGACCTAACATTCGTACCAGAGTGATCTCAAAGCCAGCAAGTAGCAAAAAATACTGAGAATTTTCCTACAGATCGCCAGTATCGCCTTTCTCCAAGGAGCCATTCCAGATTTCTAATTGGGAGAGATCTACAAATCACGCTACAAATGGTAGAGAGGTTCTCCAAGATTTTTGAGTTCTCCCGAAATTATTTTCCCCCCCGAAAGGAAGTTTGGCACGGGAGGTTCGGCGTGGAGGAGGGCCTGTGCAAAGAGCTGGCCTTGGTGAGTTCTTCCTTCAGGCCTGCGATTCCGTGAACTCGGGCCAGGCTTGACAATTAGAAATAATGAGGCTGCCACTTCAGATAGCAGACGCTGAGAGGCAGGGAAGAAGGACCAAGAAAAAAATAACAAAAACAAAACTAGAAAACAGACATATGTGTGCAGGGCTGCTGCCCTCAGCTACGCAGGAAGACGTCGGCTGACAAGTGTGATAGCCAGATTTAACTGTCAGCCAGATTAGCTTCTGCAAATGAGCCACAGAGAGAGACGCATTTCTTAGCCTTTTACTGCAGATTCTAGAAATGGGCTGGGTCCGGCTCCAACTATTTTAGAAAAATCAGCAAGATTTAAGGTGGTTAGCAGAAGAAGTAGCGTTGTGCTGCTCCATTTGTTGCACAGTTAAGGCTGGCCTGGATGGGAGGGCTTCTGCGGTCTCGGGTGGGTGGGGGTCTCTATGGGTTAGGGCAGAGTCCCTTGGGAGGTGGGCGGCATAGAAATGCAATAAATTAAATTAAAATTAAATGTAAAATTTGTTACTACCGGTTCTGTGGGTGGGCTTTTTTTTCTTTTTATTTGATTTATATGCCGCCCTTCTCCGGAGACTCAGGGCGGCTTACAATGCGTTAAGCAATAGCCTTCATACTTTTGTATATATTTATACAAAGTCAGCTTATTGCCCCCACAAACTGGGTCCTCATTTCACCTACCTTAGAAAGGATGGAAGGCTGAGTCAACCTTGAGCCTGGTGAGATTCGAACTTACAGTAATTGCAGGCAGCTGAATAACAGACTATTAGTCTGCTGCGCCACCAGGCTTGGTGATGGTGGGGGAACTAATGTGACTGGGTGGGCGCGGCCAACTTTTTTTTTTAACTTTTCAAAGCATTTTTTCTAATGCTTTGAAAAGCCTCTGCCGATCAGGCAACTCAGCTGGGATCCTCAGAGACGTTTCAAAGCATTTTGTTTACCGCCTCTTCGGCCAAGAGGTTGCAGAAAAAAATGCTTTGGAAAGCCTCTGACGATCCCAGCTGAGCCATGCGATCATCAGAGGCTTTTTTAAAAAAAACTTTTAAAAGCATTTCGTCCGGAAGAGGTTGTAAAAAAAATGCTTTTCAAAGAAAAAAAAAAAGCCTCTGAAGATCGTGTGACTCAGCTGAGCATGGTTGGGGGAGCGCAGGGATTTTTGCTACCGGTTCTCCGAACCACCCGCCGCCATCGCTACGGGATCGGGTGATCCGGTCCGAACCGGGAGCATTTCACCCCTGGGTTAGGGTCAAAAAAGCCAAGATGGCTGTTGCAATGGCCCGCAAAACTTCCCCTGACTTTTTAGTATGTACAGAATGTAGACTTTGCTGTGTGGTTTGCATGTGAAGAGCCCTGGTGGCGCAGTGCTTAAAGTGCAGCATTGCAGGCAAACTCTGCCTACAGTCTGGTGTTTGATCCTGACCAGCTCAAGGTTGACTCAGCCATCCATCCTTTTGAGCTCGGTAAAATGAGGACCCAGATTGTTGGGGAAAAGGCTGTAAACCTCTTAGAGAGGGCTGTAAAAGCACTGTGAAGCGGTATATAAGTCTAAGTGCTATTGCTATTTATTCCTTCCTTCCTTCCTTCCTCCCTTCCTCCCTTCCTCCTTCCCTCCCTCCCTCCCGGTGCTTAGAATGCAATTTTACAAGCTAATTCTGCCAACTGCCAGGAGTTCGATCAAACTTGACGCCCGCAGGCCGGATGCGGCCCACGGGGTGCTTAGATCTGGCCCACGTGGCCACTCTGGAAACAGCAAAGGACCGGCCCATGGTGCCTCTGCTCGTGAAAACGGGCTCCTGATCTCCGTTTTCAGCTGGGACGGCCTCTTGCAACCCTCTGCCAGTGAAAACGGAGATCGGGAGCCCATTTTCACGGGCGGAGCACTCAGGCTGCCACAGGCACCCCATCACGAGTGATGTTAAGCTGGCCACACCCGCCCCGGCCCCCCAGGATCAAACACAACCCTGAAGCGGCCCTCGATGAAATTGAGTTTGACACCAACGATCTATGCCCGTGATGGCGAACCTACGGCACTATGGCAAACCTATGGTCTCTGTGGGCACACGCACTGTTGCCAGCTGGTCTTCTGGTTTCCGGCCCACACATGCGCGCTGGCCAGCTGGTCTATGCGGGCGCCGGAGCGCTGAAAAACGACCTGAAAACAGCCCAAAAAACGGCCTGAAAACGGCCCAAAAAACGGCCTGAAAACAGCCCCGAAAACGCCCAAAAACAGCATGCACACCGGACAGCTGGTCTTTGGGTTTCCGGTGCTCCGGCGGGCACAAAGACCAGCTGGCCGGCGTGCATGTGTATGCCAGAAACCCAAAGACAAGCTTCCGGTGCGCACACACACACACCGGGCAGCTGGCCTTTGGGTTTTTGGCGCTCCGGCAGGCACACATGCATGCGCCTTCCAGTTTGGGCACTCGGTGCCGAAAAGTTTCGCCATCACTGATCTCTGCTATTTCTGCAGACTCCCTTTTTTTTTTTTCTTGTCCACATAATTTCTTCCACCCCGGCCCCTTCGCCACTCCCAACTGACCGTAAGAGATGCTTTGGTAAGTGCTGATGTTCCAAAGGGCCTGGAAGGCATCTCTCGAGGCATCTGGGTTCAAAGACATCAACTGGGGGAAGGAAAAAAAAAAATGCCGAGCATCAGTGAACACGAAGAAGAAGAAAGACATGGGGGAGCAGCCCATATTCCCACACAACGGTTGTGGCAGTGTTGAGTGTGTCCTGCGGTCAGGGACCTCCGCGGACTAAACGTCACCTTAGCTGTGAATGCACCAGGCCACAGGTGGTAAGGAAGGCCAGGTACCATCGGCCCCAGCTCCACAAGTGGCAAGAAAACAGAAATGGACACTGTCTATCGTAGAAAGCAGAGGCATTTCAATGGTCCCGAGAAAAGATTTGCCCCCTTTCTGCCTCTGGTTTTTCACATGAACTACCGTATTTCCCCCGAAAATAAGACCCTCTCTTATATTTTTTTGAATCCCGAAATAAACGTTTGGCCTTATTTTCGGGGAGGTCTTATTATTTTGGGGCATGTGGAGGAAACCAGAGAAAATGGCGGGGACCAGCTGCCCATGCGTTTAAATATTTTCAGGGAGGGCTTATTTTAGCGCTTGCGCTCAAAAGCCCGATTGGGCTTATTATCAGGGGATGTCTTATTTTAGGGGAAACAGGGTAGATCAGGAGTCACCAACCTTTTGGACCCTAGGGACCACTAAATTCATAATTTTAAATCCCGCGGACCACTAATACGATCTGCCTAATGACCGGCTGGGTGGGCGTGGCTAGGTAGTCATGTGACTGGGTGGGCGTGGCCAACTCAATGTCACTCACGTTGAAGGGCGCCTCGCCGGCCTCTACTTGCCCATCCCTTCCCAGCCACTCTTCTCCTGCCCACCTGGGCTCCTTAGGGCCCCAACAGGAAGCAGTTGTTGGAGCTAAGCAGCCACCACGAGAAAGAGTTGGCAAAACAGCTGGCTCAGTTCAAATTGGATCTGACTGAGAAGGAGGCTCAGCAGAAGCACCTCACTGAGGACTAGGAGCATAGGCTTTCCAAGCAGTGGGAAGACCTGCAGGACTGCAAGGCCAGGTACCGGCGCCTGGAGGCTCAGCTGGCTGAGATGGTCAGCCAATTCCAGGCCATGATGCAGTCCCACTGGAACGAGGCCCTCCGGCTCTTCGCCACCAGCGGCACTTCCCCCCAGCCTTCGTCCAAAGCCCCACACCAGGAGGCTGAAGCAGACCCCAAGTCAGAATTTCTGCTCCCCTCCAATCCACACAAAAAGACCCCGAAGGGGAAGACTCTCTGCAGCAACACAAACGTTCATTGCACACATCTGTCCCAGAGGCCGTAGTTTGAGGACCCCTGATTTAGTGCAATATAAAAAATGCAAATAATTTTTCTATGGACCACCAAAATTTTCCGGCGTCACACCATAAACGCCAGCAGCACTCTTGTTTCCAGAGGGGGTTCTGCAAACATCAGAGTCTTTGCTCATCCGGCTAATAAGCATACTGGCTGAGGAGGAGGAGGAGGAGGAGAAAGAGAGCACCTGGTCATGGATGGCTGAGCTATATAATTGCCAACTTGGAGCATTATCTAACCGTTTACAGCGTCAAGCGCTGACCTGCAAGGTGTGGTGAATTCTCTGCTTGGAGGCAGGTTGCTCCACTCTCCTCTCCTTGCTCTGCAGGTTCTGTTCCCACCGGAATCCATTCGCGGCATCTCACCCAGCCGTGAGATTCCCAGGGGACAACCCACACATGGTGCGGTGAATGATCTAAAACAGTCATGACTAATGATGTGCCATTGTCGGCATTGACTTTTCCAGCAGCCGCACAGATAGATTTATCTCCGTGATCCTGAACAGTTACTGGCTTCCAAAAGTAGCGAAGGAAGCAGTGGTGAAATCCAATTTTTTTTACTACCGGTTCTGTGGGCGTGGCTTGGTGGGCGTGGCTTGGTGGGTGTGGCTGAAGGATACTGCAAAATCCCCATTCCCTCCCCACTCCTGGGGTAAGGATACTGCAAAATCCCCATTCCCTCCCCACTCCGGGGGAAGGATACTGCAAAATCCCCATTCCCTCCCCAGTCTGGGGAAAGGATACTGCAAAATCCCCATTCCCTCCCCACTCCAGAGAAAGTATACTGCAAAATCCCCATTCCCTCCCCACTCCTGGGGGAAGGATACTGCAAAATCCTTTAGAACTGCTAGGTTGGCAGAAGCTGGGACAAGTCACGGGAGCTCACCCCGTTACACGGCACTAGGGATTCGAACCGCTGAACTGCCGACCTTGCAATCGACAAGTTCAGCATCTTAGCCGCTGATCCACCACGTCCCTTCCTGTCTTACAGGAGGCATTTCTCCCTCCTCAATCCTCCATCTCCAGTAGGGAGCCTTCAAAAGCTTCTGGTCCCTGCTTAAGGCTAGACATTGGTCCAGCTGCCCCAGAAGAGATTCTCCTTCTTTGATCTCTTTTGGAGCTGAGCTCAAAACCTCCTTTCCAGTCGCCAGTGTCAAAAACAACATTTATACTGGGTCTGTCTGCCCTAAGGGGTCCTTCCCAGGCCTCCCCCTCCCTGTCCTGTTGCTTGAACTCAGACGGTGGCGTTGAAATGCTCTAGCTAGGTAGCACTTAGCTGCATCTGGAGCGGACCTCCTGCATGGCTGCCAGCACAGCCTATCCCTATGATTTACTACCCAGGCATCTCTTTTAGCGCAAATGAAACAATTAGTCGGCTCCATTTTCACACGCGCCAGAGTGGGAGACACAGCATGAGCCTGGCTGGGCAAGGGCGGTGCAACCGTTTTATCCAAAATTATTAGCGGGCGGGGGGGAAAGGCAGAGGAGAACAGCAGGGCCACTGACCCTCCAAATCCACCACTTTGAAGCAAGGTGGCCCGGGGGCAAGGTAGCAGCACAAAGCCCATTAGGTTGGCCACACGTTCCTTGGTGAAGCCGACATCGTGAAGTTGTACGGGAGGGGAAGAAAAATGGATGGCTGCCAACTACATTCAATTGTGGCGTTGGGGTGTGTGTGTGTTCTGTGTTCAGGGACAGAAAGGCAAAACAAAAGGAGGAAAGGAAGACAAAGTATTGGGTTATAAAAGGCAAGTGGTAGGGAAAATGAAGGTAGGGAGCTAAATTTGAAAATACTGCAAATACTGTCGCTCCATTCGCCAAACAATGCAACTTTCAGGAATGCGGGGTTTAGGTAGTAGCTTTCGGGAGGGTACAAGAAAGCTTGCAATAGATGTTGCCATATCAGAAATATTGTGATCTGTAATAATATCAGCTCTGTAACATTTATGTGTAGTTACCAATAGTTGGGATGAACAGAGAACTCTTTAGTCTTCTTATGATTGGTGAATACATGCTGTTTTCACTCTTATGTATCTTGGCTGAATGCACAAATTAAACAAGGAGAAAAGGAAATAAGGAGAAATTTCCTGACAGTGAGAACCATCAACCTATGGAACAGAAGTTGCCTTCGAAGTTGTGGGGGCTTCATCACTGGAGGCTTTCAAGAAGAGACTGGACTGCCATCGGTCAGAAATGGTGTAGGTTCACTTCTTGGGTGGGGGGTTGGACTAGATGACCTACAAGGTCCCTTCCAACTCTGTTAATCTGTATCTGTAACTAAGCCGGGGTGAAGTAGGCAGGAGTCATATGTCTGCGACCAATTTGTTCTGACCCAGCCTTATGTTGTGGTCCGCCAGCAGCCTGCGAAGTTGGCAGCGGAGCCGGACAGTGAGGAGGCTGGGGAGGACAATGGGCCAGTAGTGGAGTCAGGGGAAGGCCGGGACAAGGACTCTGCATCGGAGGCAGAGATGGGGCCAGGGCCATCTGGGAGCGATGTGCGGACTCCGGAGCCTCCAGAGGCGGATAGCAGAGAGGCAGAGGAACAGGAGGAGCCTGTTCCTAGTGCACGTATGAGAAGAACTGCCAGAAGGCAAGAGCATCTACAACAAAGAGGACAACTCGGGAGTAGGGCCAAGAGATTATTGGCCCCTCCCATAAGGCTTAAAAGACCAGCAACGGCTCTTGACCTCTTTGTCGGAAAACAACGTTGATAGATTTGTTGTCTTGCTGCACTTATCTCTGGTCAGCATCTTCTGCTTCTGAACTTTTGCCAAGAGAAGCCTTTGGCAGTTTGCCTAATTATACCAAGGTTGGTGATTAGACTGAAGAATTTGTGTTATGAAGAATTTGTTTTGATTTAGCTTGGACTACGCTGAGAATGAGTTAATTCTTAGCTGTTTTAATAAAGTCTGTAAGTTTTGGAACTGTCTGCGTCTAATACTACCTACTTGGGCCTGGGTCACAACACCTTAGCAGAACCAAGAAACAGAACCCCTTGTCCCGAAAAAACCCTCTTTATTTAGCTACTGGGAATTCATGGCATTCCCACACAGAAAAGTCCAGGCAGTAATCCTTCCAAGGGTTAACTGAAGTACAGACCTTATCAGTAATGGGATAATTGCCAGGCCGGGAGCTTCCAGCTTCCAGCCACAAAGCTGTAAATCAAACTCTCTCAAGCAGGCTCTGAGACACAAATCACGATGAATAGATCGGGATGCCACTCCGCTTTAGCTTCTATTTATTCCCCAGCCAGGGAGGGGCTATTTAGCATCCAGGTGTGCCTTTCTTTCTGAGTCGGCTCCTGGAACTCAATTGCTCTCCTCTCCTGACAGCTCTGCGCATGCGCGCATCTGGAACAGGCCCCAGCTGTTCTTCTTCCCCACTTATCTCGACTCGGAAGGCAGCTGGGAAATGTCAGACGGCCCTGGCTCTCTCTCTGCTTCCAACACAGAGCATCCATCAGAACCTTCCCGAGACTCTGGGACAGGCCCAAGTTCCTCCCCAACCTCCTCATCGTCCAAGTCTGCCGCCAGCTCTGCTGGCAGCTGGCGGGCCACAACACAACTGTCCCCTTCTGGTCCATGGTATTCTCAGGAGTCTTCACCACCACCACCACCATCGTTCAAAAGCATCTATCTCGGTTCTCCAAAGCCCAACTTTCACCTCCATGAAATGTCCCAGGGAAAAATCATCGCGGCCACAATTCCGATCTTTGTAGAAAGAGCGAGAGAGAGAAAGACTGGCTGTGACATCTGATCTTTTCCAAGGTTTTCATTCTTACTTTCCAATGAAAAATAGTCATTATACTCCGCAGCACATTTTTGACTGCTGGTTCTTTTTACTCCTGATATTTGATCCTAAAAGACAGAAGCTTTCCAAGCTCTGGTATCTTCGTTGTCAGTTCTAAGGCGGGTTGCTGTACCTGCTGACATCAATCAGGCCTTCCTTATATTTAATGGTTAGCTCCATTTTTTTCCACAGTGCTCTTTCGACTTTTATTATCAGATCTTGCAACCGATTTGCATTTTTCAGTTAGTAGAGTAGTGTCGCCAGCCTAGAACAGGTTATTGATGTTTCTTCCTCCAATTTTACAACAACCCTCGCTTGCTCCCAACCCTTCCATATATAGTCCACATATAACTTGAATAAATTCAGGGAGCATGTTTAAGCTTTGTCCCACTCCTTTGCTGGCCCAAAGTAAGTTTCAGGACGTTTTGTCCATGCTATGGCTTTCTGCATTCAGGCAATCCTTGATTTACGATCGTTCGCTTAGCAAACTCTCAAAGTTACTGGAAAAAGGGACTTACGACTAGTGTTCGTACTTAAAACCATTACCGCATCTCCAATCATGTGATCAAAATGTAGGCGCTGTTAGCTTCCTTAGATATCGAATTATAAGACCTATCCTGTTGTAACTTTATGGCACCGTATTATGGTGATTTTCTCATGGTTTTATCTTAATTTATTATCTCCTATATTGTCTGCATATCTTATAGATAGAAAGATAGATAGATAGATAGATAGATAGATAGATAGATAGATAGATAGATAGAATAGATAGGTAGATGCGTGGCTGGGTGGATGGATGGATGGATAGATAGATAGACAGACAGATAAAATAGATAGGTAGGTAGGTAGATGCATGGGTGGGTGGGTGGGTGGGTGGATGGATGGATGGATGGATAGACAGACAGACAGACAGACAGATAGAATAGGTAGGTAGGTAGATGTGTGGCTGGGTGGGCGGGTGGGCGGGTGGATGGATGGATGGATGGATGGATGGATGGATGGATGGATGGATGGATGGATAGATAGATAGATAGATAGATAGATAGATAGATAGATAGATAGATAGATAGATAGATAGATAGATAGGCAGGCAGGCAGGCAGGCAGGCAGGCAGGCAGGCAGGCAGGCAGACAGACAGACAGACAGACAGACAGACAGTGTTTCCTCAAAAATAAGACCAGGTCTTATATTAATTTTTGCTCCAAAAGATGTACTAGGATTTGTTTTCTGGTTAAGTCTTATTTTGGGGGAAATACGGTACTAAATGCATCCATCTGGCTGACAATCTTAACTGGGGCTTATTTTGAGGGTAGGGCTTATATTACGAGCATCCTGAAAAATCATGCTAGGGCTTATTTTAAGGTTGGGTCTTATTTTCGGGGAAACAGGGTAGATATATATATATATATATATATATGCTGACGCTTTCTTTAAACTAAATTTGTATATCAATGATTGATATTATGCAATCAGTGATTGCATAACTCTGTAGAAACCATACACTAAATAAATTAATTAATTAATACGCATTCTTCTAGACTATTTTATGTCAGATGCAAGAGGTTGGATTGCCTTTCCCGGTAGCCTAGAACTCCATTCTCTCTCTGTTTCAGGTCTGTCTCTAAAGAAGTGAAGTTCCTCCTCACTCACAGATGTGAAAGGGTTTTATTGTTCTCTCTTGAAACAGCCATGTTGTGTGGGATCATTTGCAGCAATTTCAATAACAAAGGGAATATTTTCCGGGACCAGCTGCGAAACAAACCAGATTAGTTAGTCCAGGGCATAGAGCCAAGTCACTGGATGAAAAAATGCTCACTACTCCGAACTGTCTTTCATCATCATTTCTTTTGACTCCGTCCATGTTATCCTTCCCAGGGCCTTCTCCTTCTTCTAGTTTTTCTTGGATTGTTGATTTTTCTTTTCCTAGTCTATCATCTGCCTGCGCCACAGGAACAAAATATATGAGTTCTTGCTTGCTGATCATCACCTCACAGGGACGCATCAACCTTTGCTTGTTCTGGGGCTTTCAGTCTTGCAACCACCGAACTACGAGAGTTCAGTTCATCCATCTTCCAAGTGGACAGCAAAACAGTATCCTGTCCTATTCAGCTAAGGTGCCAATTTCCAGAAACAATTGTGTTCTCAATGAAGAATATTTGTCGCTCGGGGTTGAAAGGAAGAATCCTGGGTGCTCTCTGAGCTTGGGTGCTTGTTTGGTTTTTTTGCAGATGTTTCATTACCCAACTAGGTAACATTATCAGTGCTAGAAGAGACTGGGGTTTGCAGAGTGCAGGAAAAGGAGGAGGAGGAGGAGGAGGAGGAGGAGGAGGAGGAGGAGGAGGAGGAATCTTTAGTGCTTTCTGAGCTTCGTCATTTTCTTGCAGACATTTCATTACCCAACTAGGTAATATCATCAGTGCTAGAAGGGAATGAGGTTTGCTCTCAGTATGTATTCTAGTGGCTTGCCTGGCAGTGTTGGTGGGAGTGATCTTGGAGATTCTTTCGTTGGCCTTTTACTGTTAGCTTGTTTGACAGTTCCTTGATTGGGGTATTGTTTACTTCTTGATTAGCAACAGCACTTAGACTTATACACCACTTCACAGTGCTTTACAGCCCTCTCTAAGTGGTTTACAGACTCAACATATGGCCCCCAACAATCTGGGTCCTCATTTGACCCACCTCGGAAGGATGGAAGGCTGAGTCAACCTTCAGCCAGTTAGGATCAAACTCCTGGTCTTGGAGTATGCTTATCTGGGTGCCGATTGCTGGTTGAGAGGTGTTTGGGTCTGTTTGTTCCCTTTTTGGCTTGTCGATTGCCTCTTTTGAGCAGTATGTAGATGTTGTTTGTGTCTATGTGTCTATCGATGGCTAATTTGGCGAAAGGCTTCTAGAAATCCTTCAACCATTTTGTTAGCAATGTGTTGTGGTCCACCAGTAGCCTGCAGAGCTGGCAGCGGAGTCAGACAGTGAGGAGGATGGGGAGGACAATGGCCCAGTCCTGGAGTCAGGGGAAGGCCGGGACAAGGACTCTGCATCGGAGGCAGAGATGGGGCCAGGGCCATCTGGGAACGATGCGCGGGCTCCGGAGCCTCCAGAAGCGGATAGCAGAGAGGCAGAGGAACAGGAGGAGCCTGTTCCTAGTGCACGTATGAGAAGAACTGCCAGAAGGCAAGAGCAGCAACAGCAAAGAGGACGACTCGGGAGTAAGGCCAGGAGATGATTGGCCCCTCATAGAAGGCTTAAAAGAGCAGCAACAGCTCTTGGGATCTTTGTAGGAAAGCAACGTTGCTACATTTGTTTCTTGTCTTGCTACATTTCTTTAGTGTCGGGGTCTCTTGCTTCTGAACTTTTGCCAAGAAAAGCCTTTGGCAGCGTGCCAAAGAAGACAAAGGTTGGTGATAAGGCCGAAGGACTGTTTATGAAGAATTTGTTTTGGACTAAGCTGAGAATGAAGTAATTCTCAGCTGTTCTAATAAAATATGTTCGTTTAGGACTGATTGTGTCTGGTAATAACTACTTGGGCCTAGGTCACAATACAGTGCTTAGTGTTTTCACAATGCCTTTTGTCGGCGTGCGTGGAAAAAGACCAAGACATTCTGGGCATGCTCACCAATATTCTCATCTTTCTTAAAAATGGGGGAATGGATATAAATTCAGGGAGTGAAGGTTGGGATAAATCAGCTCAAACGTTATGATAGGAAGAAAGGCGAGCAAACTCTTGTTCGTATTTCCTGGACAGAGAGATCTCGGATCCTCATTGGCATTCATGTCGTCTCAGGCCTTCAAATGGAGCTTGAAATACTTTAGAGCTTTGGGAAATAATAAACGACAACCATCATCCACACAGCAGCTGTCAGGCAGGTTCTTTTGGTTTTTTTAATGTGAAAATCAAGCATTCTACAGTTAGTCCTCGATTTACAATGGCAATTGGCACCAGAATTTCCATTGCTGAACAATGCAGCCTTATTTTAATTTTGATTACATAAACCAACTTTATATTTCTTCCTCTTATTTCTAACAATCTTAATCTTTAATTCAATTGTCACTGGACTAAATTTCTCTTCAATTTTTCTTTCTCCCGTTGCACAGATTTCTTCCAAGGAATTAATAAGCTTTTTTTGGCGATCCGGTATAAGGACATATTTTTTCAGGTAATTCTCCTGGTTTATCATTTGTGTTTCCCTTTTAATTTTTAAAACTGTATATCCAGTTTTATCCTTTTCCAAAGCATTCTCTTGGCCCGTCATTCTCTATTTTTTCATCTTTTCAGATAAAATGTTAGTCCAAAATCTTGGCAGGCCTTGCTAAAACTGTCCATAAGTTGTTGAAGGTCTTCAGCAGAGTGAGCAGTGACGGAAACATCATCAGCGAAGAAGAAATCCCATAAGCATTTCAGCAGGGGACAGAATGTATGCGCCCTCAGTGTGGAAGGGATTGCCACTCTCAAATTGGTCTTTTTAGTCACACTAGATGCTGTTTTAGGACCTCTTTCCAGAGCACGATACCATAGTCTCTTGAGACTGAAGGATGCCAATGATGAGATAAAATGTATTCAAAATCTGTCATACCTCCATTTCTTTTTTTAAAAACAATCCTGCAATCCCTTGCTTTGGGGTGGAGTTGGAACAACTGCATGGAGCTGAGCATTTACTACCCGGATGCCCTTCCTGACGCCTATACGGAGTTCACAGAAGATATTTTCTCTTCATGCATAGAGAGAAAAATATCTGCCACAACCTAGGATTGAACTCTCAACCTTCCAAGTGGGAGGCGAGTGTCTTCACCACTAGGCGACCATGCCACTCCTGTCATACCTCCATTAACATCTTTTAAACATAGTGTTTTCATAGAAGTAGACATCATCACTGATTGAGTCGATATTATAGGTATTAATTTCTGGCTCCATTCTTCAAAGATCTCCTTTAATATTTCCAATGTTATAATGTTTTGTGACATAAAATCCCAGTAAGAAGGGGCTTGTATCTTCTTTCTTCTTCACATCTGCTTCAAATCTTTAGTTCCCTCTAGTGTCCAGTTTCCTAAAGTCCTCATCTGATCTTTTGTCATAATTTGCAAAAGCCAGAATAACCAAACTACATCTGTTTCCCATGAGACTTTTTTATTAGTTAATTCCAAAATATTATAGTAAAAGTCAACGTTCCAAATTTATCTTGATCCTTAATCCATTCATAACATTCCTAGATAAAAATCTTGTTTACCTTTTTGCTGTGTGTTTCAAATTCTTTCGTTCCTAAGCTTATAATTATTTTTTTCTTTTGTTCAGAGTTGAAGATAAACTCATCCAATGAAGACATTTCAAACTAGTCGTTCTGAAGGTTTCTAACAGTTTTAAGATGGTTAAATTTCTGAAAGTGATTAAAAAGTGAGGCTTCTAATGAAAATGATTAGCAAATGAAGTAGATCATTAAAAAGTGAGGTTTGCAAACTCGATGTCCTTTAAAGGACACCACCATAGCTGTGAGCAACATGGCTAATCCCTTCATCTCCCAGTGCTCAAACCTGCAGAAAACTGCTGTCCTGCATTCACCTCACAAGGAGTAGCCATCCGGAGCACTTGTGGGTGATCTCCCATCCCCTCCTTATCCAGAGAAGTTCTATGGAAGAGTCTACCCACTGGCTCCTTCATTTTTTTATTATTATTAGTTCCACTTTTGCGGAATCCATTCACCATATCTCCTCCAGCGGTCCAGGGCAAAGGGAGGATTTTGAGTGGAAAAATAGTTTGCAAGGAGTAGGGGAGGATATAAATCAACATTATCAAGGACCAAGCCCGGTAACTTCCACACCACTTGGCTCCTGCCTCCCAGAAAAAAAGGAGAAATCAAGAAGTTACAGACTTCACATTTTACTCAACACAGTTTTCTTTCCTTCTCTTGAACTATACGTTCAAAAGTGCGTATAGTCAAGGCGATGGTTTTCCCAGTTGCAATGGATGGCTGTGAAAGTTGGACCATAAGGAAGGCTGAGCACCAAAGAATTGAGGCCTTTGAACTCTGGTGCTGGAGAAGACTCCTGCAAGTCCCTTGGACTGCAAGGCGATCCAACCGGTCAGTCCTAGAGGAGATCAACCCTGACTGCTCTTTAGAAGGCCAGATCCTGAAGATGAAACTCAAATACTTTGGCCACCTAAGGAGAAGGAAGGACTCCCTGGAGAAGAGCCTAATGCTGGGAACGATGGAGGGCAAAAGAAGAAAGGGACGGCAGAGAACAAGGTGGCTGGATGGAGTCACTGAAGCAGTAGACGTGATCTTAAATGGACTCCGGGGGATGGTGGAGGACAGGAAGGCCTGGAGGAATGTTGTCCATGGGGTCGCAACTAACAACAACGATGGTTCACAAAGCTCCCCTCTTCCCTGTCCCAGAAAAATCACAGTTCTCCCCCCCCAAAAAAATAATTAGAACACCTCTCCAAAAAACTCAAAAAAGGAGACCCTCCTCAAACTATTCTACCAATTGCACACCTGTAGTATTTCTGGTAGAGGATTAGTGCAAAAGGGAATGTGGGGCCTTGGTCTGGAGTGGAAACAATGCAGGAGGTCAGGACCCTGCCTCCCCCACTTCCCCAAAAAAGCAACTTTTGTACAGAATCGTTTTTAAAAATGATCATTTCTGGAATGACCCGATGTCAGACTGCTGCTCCAGGGAAAGTCCACCGAGGGCTTCCTTTCCCCTGGAAAAGCTTCTCTGAATACAGAACGCTAAGAACAACGGAACGAGAATGCGGAATGGCCTTTTTCCTGACATAACAGCTTCCTATGGCCCTTTTCCAGCGTTTTACAGAATTTCGCCTGGAGTTGCAGGGAAAGGACAATTTAACCACATTCCCCACTTACAAGTCCTCATTTCTATGGTGGGATGAGGTGGCACTTTGCAACCTTCCCACATCAGAAGCACGCTGTGGATTTTGGCTTCATTGCTGACTCCCGCTTTGGACGCTCTAGGGCCTTCTTTCTGTGGGGCAAGGGAAGGCTTGTTCCTCCCCCGGAAGTGATCCCCAAAAATAAGACCCTGTCTTATATTTTTTTGGAACCCTGAAATAAGCGCTTGGCCTTACTGCCGTGCACTCAAAAGCCCAATTGGGTTTATTATCAGGGGATGTCTTATTTTGGGGGAAACAGGGTAGTCCCAGAGATGCTTTTTCAAGAGACAACTGTACTTTCTGGTTTTTCTTTAAAGACGTTTCGCTTCTCAGAGCCGATGAAGCTTTTTGGATGAGAAGTGAAACGTCTTCGAAAGAAAAACCCATGACTGAGAATCTCCATAGAGAGGATGTAAGGGAGAAGTGTGATAGAAAGGGGGAGAGGCGATCCAGAGAAGGCCAAGGAAAGTTACCCAAAAGTTATCTAGTTCCTGGGAAAGATGAAAGGGTGAGAAAGAAACTCAAAAAACCCCCACCTTGATTGGATAAGGTATATGTTGAAGTGTAGAGTAGCTCTGATGGACCGTCAAGATTGTGCTACAATCTTCGATATATATAAAAGAGAAAACCACTCACGCATCATCACAAAACCTCCAGAACGGTAAAGCCTACAAACTTGAAATTTGGCACGTATGTTCCTCTTGGCTTCTAGGTGCTCGCTAAGAAAGGATTTTTAGAAAAATGACCATCAGATCATTATTACTTCATATACAGTATTATATTCACACGCTCTGATGCTAAGGAGTTAGACATTCTACTCCCCCTCCCCGTCTGAAAAGAACTCTGTTCCAACTGCCAGTTGCCTTATATTAACATGCTCTGATGCTACCCTTCACTAAACCATGTGTGGGCGTGGCCAGCGCATGATTCATCAGGCCTGCGGGGTGGGACATTCTACTCCCCCTCCCCCTCTGTTCCAACTGCCAGTTGCCTTATATTAATATGCTCTGATGCTACAGAGTTACACATTCTACATTAAGTTTCAGGCTTTAAGTGTCTATTTCTCACGCCCAATCACATACTTTTGTAGCAAAGCACGGGCGCCCAGCTAGTAACCAAGTATTTCTCAACTTTGGCAACTCTGAGAGGTGCAAACTTCACCTCCCAGAATTCCCCAGCCAGCCGGTCAATTCTGGGAGTTGAAGCCCACATCTCTTAAAAGTTGCCAAGGTTGAAAAAAGGCTGCCCTAACCGGATTAAAATACTTGCAGGATTTCCTAACAACTCCTGTTTCCTGACTTTGCCTAACTCCAAGGCCTGACAAGGTTAAGCTCCACAGTCGGGTGGGACAATCCTATGGGATCATAGTGTTTGCTTGGATATTGACTTGCATTCTTATATTTGGCTCTGTGGCGGGGAGGACGCTATTTTTGCTGGCTGTTCTGAATTCTGCAGCCGTTAAGAGCTGGGCACCTGCAGTTCAGGAAAAGAAGAAAGAAAGACCCAAATGCTACCCTCATCATTTTTTGCTTCTATTATTTATTTTCCTATCTTAGGGCGGAAGGGCAGGGGCCTGTAAGCATGGACACGTTTTAAGGAGGGGGAATGTAGAATTCTGACCTCACCCCTTCCTCTGCCCTAAGTCCCCACGCAGCCCCCTTAATAATTTCCTTTCCAGCGAGGCTGGTTTTATTGTTCACCCAAAGAACTCAGGTGATAGGTCTTTCCGCTGCAAAAAACCCCGAAGGATTTCCAGGCTGGGCTCCTCCTGCTGTGAGAAAGAGCTTTGCTCCATCAGGGCAAGATCACAGGAAGTGTTAATACCACTTTATCATGCCTTGGTAAGGCCACACTTTGAATACTGCATTCAGTTTTGGTCGCCACGGTGTAAAAAAGATGTGGAGACTCTAGAAATAGTGCAGAGAAGATCAACAAAGAGGATTAGGGGACTGGAGGCTAAAACATAGGAAGAACGGTTGCAGGAACTGGGTATGTCTAGTTTGATGAAAAGAAGGACTAGGGGAGACATGATAGCAGTCTTCCAATGTCTCAGGAGCTGCCCCAAAGAAGGGGTGTTCTCCAAAGCACCCGAAGGCCAGACAAGGAATAATGGATGGAAACTGAACAAGGAGAGATTCAACCACACTATAAAAAAGATGTTGAGACTCTAGAAAGAGTACAGAGAAGAGCAACCAGGATGATGAGGGGACTGGAGGCTAAAACATACAATGAACGGTTGCAGGAACTGGGCATGGCTAGTCTAGTGAAGAGAAGGACCGGGGAGACATGATAGCAGTCTTCCAATATTTGAGGGGCTGCCACAGAGAGGAGGAAGGGGGTCAAGCTATTCTCCAAAGCACCTGAAGGCCAGACAAGGAATAATGGATGGAAACTGATCAAGGAGAGATTCAACCTGAAAATAAGGAGAAATTTCCTGACAGTGAGAACCATCAACCTATGGAACAGAAGTTGCCTTCAGAAGTTGTGGGAGCTTCATTGCTGGAGGCTTTCAAGAAGAGACTGGACTGCCATCTGTGGGAAATGGTGTAGGGTTTCCTGCTTGGAGGGGGGGTGGACTAGATGACCTTCTAGGTCCCTTCCAACTCTGTTATTCTGTTAATAGGAAAAGGCTCAAATGCTCGGTATCCCTTATTGCGCGTCCTGATCGAGCTACAGTCTGGAGTTGCAATTCCGAATTGCAACATTTTTCTGGGAAATTTGCCTATGCAAATGAGGCGGCTTCAAATTAACATATTCATCTCAGGCACCGACTGCCCAAATATTTAGGCAGCGCTATTTGATGTGATTAAAAATAAAATCCAGCCTATTGTATGCAGTTTGGATCCAAAGCAATTAAAAAGCTTTGATGTGTGGAGGGGAAAAAAAGAACTCCTATTTTAGATTTATTTATTTTTTTCATCCCTCCTTTATTATTTTTATAAATAACTCGAGGCGGCAAACATCCCTAATGCTCCTTCTTGCTCGTTTCCCCCACAACAATAACGATGAGAGGCTACCTGGGCTGAGAGAGTGATGGTTGCCCAGCTCTTTTTTCCATGCCGGAGGCAACTAGAACTCACCTGTCTCCTGGTTTCCAGCCTGACACCTTCGCCACTCCACCAAAGTTGCTACTTTATGGGAATACTGGATACTGGATTTGCTAACGCTTCGTGGGAATTTTAGACACTGCGGGGAGACGGAGGGGGGTGCAAAAACAGCTGCAACTATTTCCAGCTTCACAATGTTTTAATTGAGAAGCGAGCATTTGACAACTTTCAACCTGCCAAACCTTGCATCATGTTTGAAAACTTTTCGTGGAAAATTTGCTGAGCTGCATTTCTGGTTATCAGTGCCTGCAGCCAAAAGAGCTTCTGACTCCATTCCTCATCTGACAACCTCCCTCCTTCCTTCCTTCCTTCCTTCCTTCCCGCCCCCCCTTTCTCCTTCTTTGCTTTCTCCCCTTTCTCCTTCCTTTCCTCCCCCTTTCTTCTTTTTCCATTTCTTTCCTCCTTTCCCCTTCTCCATCCTTCCTTTCCTCCCTCCCCCTTTTTCTTTCCGTCTTTTTCCTTCTTTCCCTCTCTCCCTTTCTCCTTCTTCCCTTTCCTCCCTTTTTCCTTTCCTTCCTTCCTCCCTCTTTTCCCCTTTCCTTTCTTCCCTTTCTCCTTCCCTTCCCTTCCTTGTTCCTTCTTCCCTTTCTCCTTCCTTCCTCTCTCCCTCCTGCTTTTCTCCTTTGCTTTCTCCTTCCTTCCCCTTTCTTCTTTCCTCCTTTCCCTTCCTTTCCTCCCTCCTTCCCTTTTCTCCTTTCTTTTCTTCCCTTTCTCCTTTCCTCCCCTTTGTTTCTTTCCTTCCTTCCCTCCCTCCCTTCTGCTTTTCTCCTTCTTTCCTTTCTCCCTTCTTTCCCTTCCTCTTTCTTCTTTCCTCCTTTTCATTTCCCCTTCCTTCTTTTCCTCCCTCCCTCCCTTCCTTTCCTTTCTTCCCTGTCTCCTTTCCTCCCCTTTCTTATTTCCTTCCTTCCTTCCCTTTCTCTTTTCTCCTTCCTTCCTCCCTCCCTCTCACTTTTCTCCTTCTTTGCTTTCTCCCCTTTCTCCTTCCTTCCCTCCCTTCCCTTCCCATTTCCTTTTGCGATTTGCAAATTTGATTTGCAAATTTGATGCAAATGGCTCAAAATGACAGCATTTGTACCACCACGGTAATCTACCCTTCCGTTCAATGGACTTGAGAGGTTGGTGGACACACCTTCCATACAACGAGCCTTTTACAGCGTGAGATTTCCCCTATCTTATTCTCTGGGGCCACATCAGCCTCTCTCTTCCAAACCGGCAGGTAGAGCTTGCATAGCAAGAAGCCCTCCCAATTTCTAGACTGGCCTTCTGGCGTCAGACGTGCTGGTGGGCGGGATCAGCTTCCTGACTCTCCCCATGATGGCTCCACCGCCACCTTCCAGCCCTTTGGCCCGGATCTGCTGGAGAAGCCAACTCCTCTGGCATCTTGAAGATTGAACAGTCTTAATGCATGGATTTCTACTCTGCTGCCTGGAGTTGTGTAGGTGAAACAAGATCGGCGGAAGCCCCTGCTGGATTAAGATGTATGAACCCACCCAGCGGCTCTATAAATCACACCCACACTCGGAAACTTAAAAAGCTCCTTTGCCCAAATGCATTATATTACGTACAATAGCAACAAGCTGAGTAGAGAGCGAGAGCACCGGAGGAGGCCAAGAGCAAATTCAATGGCTATGGAAAAGAGCATCCCTCCCAGCTCAGAAGGCATGGGGGGATGTTTGTCTGAAAACAGCCCCTGCTTCACAATTACTCTGTGCGCAGAAGCACTTCTAGGTTTTTCAGTGCACACAAAGGGCTAAGACGCTGAGCTTGTCCATCAGAAAGGTTCAGCGGTTCGAATCCCTAGTATAGGTCTCCTGCGTGAGGAGGGGGTTGGACTAGATCAGGGGTCGGCAACCCGGGGCTCTGGAGCCGCATGTGGCTCTTTCATCCCTCTGCTGCGGCTCCCTGTTGCTGATCGGCTCCACAATTGATAGGGCTTTCGGTTAGGACAGGTAGAGGAAAAAGGACGCCGTGCTAGGAGGAGACTCTATGGTGGGGAATCGGACTTCCGGTCAGCAGAGGAAAAAGGAAGCCGTGCTAGGAGGAGACTCTATGGTGGGGAATCGGACTTCCGGTCAGCAGAGGAAAAAGGACGCCGCGCTAGGAGGAGACTCTATGGTGGGGGAACCGGACTTCCAGTCGGCTTCAGAATTGAACGGGGGCTTCCGGTTAGGACCTTTGGGGCTCTTTTGAGTGTTTAAGGTTGCCGACCCCTGGACTAGATGACCTCCAAGGTCCCTTCCAACTTTGTTACTGTTAAAATGATCGCACAAAAGAGCTGCTGCGGCCGAGTCAGTTAACAAAGAGGGCAACTCTCGCAAGACGACTTCTGGAGTGTTTCTGGGGGTTTTGGAGAAAAGCATCGCCTTCTCTAAAATCATGATATCTGGCCCTCTCAATTCCTGGCAAATAGATGGGGAAGAAATGGAGGTAGTGACAGATTTTATTTTCCTGGGTTCCGAGATCACCACAGATAGAGACTGCAGCAAAAAAATTTCCAAGAAAAACCTAGGAAGTTAAAAGACGTTTGCTCCTGGGGAGGAGGACAGGGCGACAGATCTGGCCTGCGGGATTGTTAGACCTGGCCCATGGGGCTGCCCTGGAAGGAGCAAAAGATCGGCCTGCGGTGCCTCTGCCAGCGAAAACGAAGCTCCATTTTCGCTGGCAGAGGCACTGCGGGGCCGTCCTTCGCTGTTGTAGGGTTGCAGGAGGCCGTCGCAGCCGGAAACGGAGCTCAAGAGCCCATTTTCGCTGGCAGAGCGCTCGGGCCGCCACAGGCGTCCCGGATACTAGTGATAGCTAACCGGCCACGCCCATCCCGGCCACGCCTCCCTGCCCCCCTCCCGAGGTCAAACACAACGCTGATGGGCCCTCCATGAAATCGAGTTTGACACCCCTGGTCTATCAACAAAGCCTTGGAAGAGAGGATTGAGAAAGGTTGCCCCTAAGCCCAGGAGTGAAATCTACTTACCTTCCCTACCAGTTCAGAAGTGCACATGACCCTCGCGCGGGCACCCTCTGTGCAAGCGCAAACCCGTCTGTGAATGCACAGAGGGTAAAAAACAGGTTACTTCCTGGTTAAAACCGGGAAGTAACAACGACCGGGCGGGTGGGCGGAGCCTCGCGCTGCCATCGCTACCAGTTCTCCGAACCACCCGCTGCCATCGCTACCGGTTCGAACCGGTAGCATTTCACCCCTGCCTAAGCCCCTCAAGCAGCGTTACACTGGCTCTTTGCCTTGCCAGGAAGCAGAAAATGACATTAGTTCGGGGAAGGAGCATAAGAGGAGGAGGGGCTCTCTGTATGGATCAGGTGAGAATGAGGAATAGGGGCCCTTTTCAAGGCCCATTTAAAATCCTAATCTGTAGCGAGCAGATGCCGCTTACGCCTCTCTTCCTCCGTTGCACCTACCCACAACAGGCTGCCAAAGCTTTTCTGAACTGTGTGGCGTTTTCTCCATAATGATGATGGGGAAAGGGAGGTGGAACCATCGACGGTCTTGCTGGGAGCAATTTTCATTCTTCTCTGCAAGACCAGGTCCACCGGATTTGTCTTGACCTGGACTCCCAACAGCGGGCGGGTCAAAGCGAGGTAACCTTGGCAACTGCTCGTCTTCTTCGTGTGGATTCTTTTCAGCTTATACAGTAGATCTTCGAGATGTGGGAAAGAGCCAGTGGAAAGATGAGAGCCATCACCGGCTTATTCAACCGTTTCCCTTCCACGGCTAATTGTATCGATTAGGAGAGGACTAGCCCCAAGTTTAAGGGGAAGTGATGAATGTCTCCTTGGGTGCAGAACGTTCTACTGCATGCTTAAAGGAGGCAGCTGGAGTGAAAAGGTCCTCGCTTGATCTATATAAGATCTCGGTAATGATCGGCCAGTGTCAAATATTTCACTGAGCGGGTAAGATGATGGAGAAAGTAGCCTTACAGATCTAGCTCCATGGGGATGAATCCGATTATGGTGAAGAGCCGCGGTGGCGCAGTGGTTAGAGTACAGTACTGCAGGCTCCTTCTGCTGCCTGCCGGCTGCCTGCAATTTGGCAGTTCGAGTCTCACCAGGCTCAAGGTTGACTCAGCCTTCCATCCTTCCGAGGTCGGGAAAATGAGGACCGAGATTGTTGGGGGCAAGAGGCTGACTCTGTAAACCGCTTAGAGAGGGCTGTAAAAGCACTGTGAAGCAATATGTTAAGTCTAAGGGCTATTGCTATTTTCCTTCCTTCCTTCCTTCCTTCCTTCCTTCCTTCCTTCCTTCCTTCCTTCCTTCCTTCCTTCCTTCCTTCCTTCCTTCCTTCCTTCCTTCCTTCCCTCCTTCCCTCCCTCCCTCTCTGTGGTTAGGATGCAGTATTGCAAGCTAACTCTGCCCACAGCCAGGAGTTCGATCCTGACGGGCTCAAGGTTGACTCAGCCTTCCATCCTTCCAAGGTCGGGAAAATGAGGACTCAGATTGTTGGGGGCAAGAGGCTGACTCTGTAAACCGCTTAGACTGGGGCTATAAAGCACCATGAAGCGGTATATAAGTCTAAGTGCTACTGCTATCCACTTGGTCTGTACTGCTTGACTTGGTAGATCAGGGGTGTCAAACTCGCGTCATCATGGCGGCGTCACGCAACATATCAAGACTTTTTCCCCTTCACTAAACCGGGCATGGGCGTGGCCAGCGCGTGACGCATCCGGGCCGTGGGCTGCGAGTTTGACAACCCTGTGGTAGATGAATCACGCTGGAAACTAAATAGGATAAATGTGACCCTGCTGGGTTCTGTTGGAGTTATTGGTGGCTTTTGATTGGCACCAACTCGACATGGCCAACTCACTGTGGGACAACTTGTTGCAGGACAATTCAACGAATACAAAAGCTGAATGAATTTCAATGGAACCGTGTGTTCTGACCTAGGCTTCCTGATACAGTAAAAGCACTCAATGAGTCCCCAAAACCCTCTTTTTATTTCAACGGCTGTGAATTCTGCTCATTCACAGCCTGTTCATTCTCAATCCGTCCATTCACAGATGAGTCCCAAATAGTTGTAGAGTCTGACAGAAGTTTTCCACAGTTCTTTGTGATAAGGCTGATAAGCACCCACCTTTATCTCCCTTGACACGCTGCCAAAGACCTAATTGGCAATTACCTTTGCAAGGCCCCACGGAATACATAATCAAAACGGAGCTGCAGAATTGAAACCGGCCAGCACGAACAAAGTTGCTTCCTGCAAAGGCTCACATGCTTTGCTCCTCCTTTATGTCTTATGGGAGGGGCCAATCATCTCCAAGCCCTACTCCTGAATCGACCCCTTTAACTGTTCGCGCCTTCTGGCAACTCTGCGCATACGCGCACTGGGAACAGGCTCTCCCTGTTCCTCTGCCTCACTGATGTCCGACTCTGGAGGCTCCGGAGTCTGCACATAACACCCAGATGGCCCTGGCCCCCTCTCTGCTTCCGATGCAGAGCCCTCATCCAAGTTTTCCCCAGACTCCAGGATTGGCCCATGTTCCTCCCCAGCCTCTTCACTGTCCGACTCCATGGCCAGCTCTGCAGGCCGCTGGCGGACTACAACACTGTGGCCACTAATAATAAAATAAAGTCAGCCCAGAAATACGGTTTGGTCCAGTTCTTGCAAACTGATAGTAATGGCGGCAAGAGGCTCCGCCCGGACGTCATCATGGACGATCTATGCATGCGCAGAAGCTCCCGTTGCGAACCGGTAGTAAAAGTAAGATGGTGGATGGGAAAAGGTATAAAATGGGGCAAAACTCAGCTGAGAAATGCTTCGCTTAGCAACATAAACTTTGGGCTCGATTATGGTCGTAATTCAAGGACTCCCTGTAGTCAATCATTAATTTAGCCTCCAGGCCCCTTTATTGTCTTTGCTGCTCTTCTCTGCCCTCTTCCTAGGGCTTGTCAGCATCTTTTTTGTATTACGGCTCCTCTGGATGTTTTCCTTTGATGTTCCCCGAACTCCCTCGCCTTCTAAATCATAAACAACCTTTATTTTTGCAATCCACTTCTGAATTGCTGCCAAGAAACTTTCTCTTTCTCTCTCTCTCTTTTAATTAGGAGCTGACATGCACTAAAGCAAATGGTCTCCTTCTAACATCATCGTTATTTTCACCTAAGGTCCCGGAGAGGTCCACAAACATTAATTTTTTTTAAAAAAACAAACAAACAAAGATGAGCTGCAATTCAGACACCTTGTTAGGAAAGGTGCCCGCTTGATCCGAAGGAACGAACAACAACAAAAAAACCATAACAAAGATAATCGGACAGATGGCAGGGTGAGTCTGGGGGTGACAGGGGGCCATCAAACAGCTCGCCATCTGGAATGGGGGGGGGGCTGAGTCGTCCCCCCCAACGCAGCAGCTATTCTGCGATAGGCGAGCCCCCGCCTCCGGCAGCCATTTTATGAGGTCCTGACGCCATGCTTTCAAAATTCCCACCAGCCCCAAACGCTTTATGGTCTTTGGAAAAACCAGAGTGGTGCCTGCACCACTTATCTCAAAATATTAGGCTCCAATAAAGAGCCATAAGGGGGAAAGCTCTTTTTGGGTAAGTGGAACTTCAGGAATTCGCTCACGTGTTGAGCATCTTTAAACGGTTTTAAAAGACAACTCGAAAAAGCTGGTGGAAGCGAAGTTTGTGGATCCACATTGCCAAAGGGACTCAACAGCTCAGGTTTAAAAATAATAATAATAATAATGGAGCCACTATAGAGGTTGCACTAAAGCAGGGGTCTCCAACCTTGGCAACTTTGAGACTCGTGGAGTGCAACTCCCAGAATTCCTCAGCCACCAAAGAATTCTGGGAGTTGAAGACCACAAGTCTAAAAATGGCCAAGGTTGGAGACCCCTGCATTAAAGCATCAAACAGTTTGAGGGCGGAGGGTTAGGGTTAGGGTGGCTTCTTTAATGAGAAACAAAAAGAAATACAGATTAGCACAATTATCCTTGTCTCTTCTCAGCTGAATTTACTCAATACCAAGGGAAGGAGTTGCTACGCCACTGTTGAAATGAATTCTGTCCTTGAGGGGTGACCAAGTGTAGATGTCTTGGGGAACTGTAGGGCCTCCACCTGAGCCAAGAGGTTTAACAGATTAACAGAGTTGGAAGGGACCTTGTAGATCATCTAGTCCAACCCCCCCCCCCAAGCAGGAGACCTTACACCATTTCTGACAGATGGCAGTCCAGTCTCTTCTTGAAAGCCTCCAGGGATGAAGCTCCCACAACTTCCGAAGGCAACTCCTGTTCCATGGGTTGATTGTTCTCACTGTCAGAAAATTCCTCCTTATTTCGAGGTTGAATCTCTCCTTGATCTGTTTCCATCCATTATTCCTTGTCTGGCTTTCAGGTGTCTTGGAAAATAGGTTGACCCCCTCCTCTCTGTGGCAGCCCCTCAAATATTGGAAGACTGTGATCATGTCTCCCCTGGACCTTCTCTTCACTAGACTACATGCAAACCGTTCATCGTTCATATGATTATGATTGTGTGAGATCTCAGATTTTTGTTGTGGACCTCACTCATTTTGGAAGTGCACACAGCTTTATTGCTCACTTCCAGAGATGTAGACAGCTGTTGCTGAACACTGAAAGCAGAACAGACATAGTAGATATCACAAAATTCTCCTAATGGCCCCCATATTCTGAGCCCATCGAAACCACATCTTGGGAACATCTCCACCATTAAGACCCGCCATATTTACGCATACTATAAACAGAGGATGAAGAGGAAACCAGGGAGGGGAAACTGTGATATAGGTCTCCTCAATTTACGACCACAATTGAGCCCAAAATGAACTGTTAAAGTCAAGAATTGGTCTTCTCTACTGGACCCAACCAGAACCAAATCCCTCCTTTCCTCACAGATGGTCCTAGTACCGATAGTCCTAGTACTTGCCTATGGTTTGAGACCAAGCATGCCTCTTTCCATTTATTCAGGAGTTAAACCTGAATAAGAGCCTTGATAGCACAGTGGTCTAAGCACCCTGTTATTAACACAGCTGCCTGCAATTACTGCTGGTTCGAATCTCTCCAAGGCTCAAGGTTGACTCAGCCTTCCATCCTTTCTAAGGTAGGTTAAATGAGGACCCAAATTGTGGGGGCAATAAGCTGACTTTGTATAAATATACAAAAAGTATGAAGGCTATTGATTAACGCATTGTAAGCCGCCCTGAGTCTCCGGAGAAGGGCGGCATATAAATCAAATTAAAAAAAAAAAAAAAAACCAGTGGTGAAATCCAAATTTTTTTACTACTGGTTCTGTGGGTGTGGCTTGGTGGGCGTGGCAGGGGAAGGATACTGCAAAATCTCCATTCCCACCCTACTCCAGGGGAAGGATACTGCAAAATCCCCATTCCCACCCCATTCTGGGGCCAGCCAGAGGTGGTATTTGCCGGTTCTCCAAACTACTCAAAATTTCCGCTACCGGTTCTCCAGAACCTGTCAGAACCTGCTGGATTTCACCCCTGACTTAAACACAGACCCCGCCATTCCATCATTGCGCATTAGTTCTCCTTCCTCTTATTTTTCTTTCCACCACAACTCTCGTCAGGTGTGCTGGGCTGAGAAAGACCAATCTCACCTAATCAGCTTGTAGAACTAAGTGCCTTTGATGGTGGCAAAGCCAGGATCAGTGTCACAGCCTTTCTACTCCAGAGCTAGAGAATTCGAAGAAGTAGCTTTTGCCGGCTTGTTCCTAATCTATGTGTGCCGTGAGAGGGCCTGCTCAGGATGCTCATAATCCGCTGAGGTGCGGCAGATGGGTCCTCAGGAATCTGATCTCCCCAATCAGATGCCCCCTCCCTCTCTTCCCTAACTCTGGAGCATTCTTCCCCACGAGCCTACTTTATGGTGTCGAATGCTTTTTGTCCCCCATCAGCGTAGCTGTTCTCACATTTCTGCCCCGACGGTTTGCTTTTTAAGTCGTTTCATCTTCAATATTTTTAGCTTTCTTTGGGGCTGCTTATTTTAACCTCTGCTGCTTTTAATTTGCTGCTCTTCTACAATTTGGCTTTAATTGCATTGTTGTGTTTTTGATTTGATTTACATAACTTTCGTGGGGGTTTTGATGGCACCTTGCCCTGGGAACTATTAACTCCAGGCTGACTGTTATAAATCTTCAGCCTACATAAGTCAAGCTATGACACTGGGATGGGGGCTGCGGTTCGGGACTGCTCACAACCACAGCCACTGAAAAGGATCCAGTTTCTCGGGAAAGAAATTAGAAAAGACAAGAGAGCTCACGGCCGCGTCCCTCAACTCCAGAGTGAGCTCACTCTCTTTTAAAACTAAAATGACAGATGCACCAACCGCCAAAGTAAACCCCGGCAAAACCGCCGTTCTCAAACGCTTTAACGCCAACTGTCTGTTTTTAAATTAATTGGCAAAATCGTTTTTGATTCATTGTTCACCCACTGCATGAATGAGCCTACATTTGCTACCTTAATCATTCACGCTAAAGAATGTTTTAAAGGTACAATTTTCTTCCACGATTTGGGTGATGATGACATGGGGAGGGAGGGGTGGGGGTGGGAATGAGCTCATTTCAGTGTCACATTTGCGCAATTTAGTCGGTAGAGGTTGTAGGAAAAAAGCTTTTAAAAGTTAAAAAAGAAAAGCCTCTGATGATCGTGCGGCTCAGCTGGGCATGGAGGGCGGGGCGCAGGGATTTTTGCTACCGGTTTTCCGAACCACCCGCCACCATCGCTACCGGATTGGGCGATCCGGTCCGAACCGGGAGCATTTCACCCCTGATTGTTATGAATATTTGCTGCCTTAGAAGAGTGAGGAAAATCCTCAGGGACGACTCTCACCCTGGTCATCGCTTCTTTACCCTCCTACCATCCGGAAGGAGATATAGAAGCCTAGCCAGACGCACAAAGAGGCTGAAAGAAGAGTTTTTATCCGGGGGCTGTCAGACTCCTGAATGCAAAATAACATCATCACTACGTAGTACGATGGCCTTGCAGGGCTGGCGCAATGGGTAACATGTTCACACGGGTGCAATAGGACTGAGTGTTTTGTTAATACGATTTATGGGGTTAGGGATTTTCTGTCTTCACGGTGAGTTGTATTGTGTTGGGGTGTGTGTGTGTGCACCGAGGGAGCTCAAGCAATCTCATTGCACGTATGTTGTGCCCCGACAATAAAGGTTTGAATTGAGGAGAACGTTCCTTCTCGTAAGGTCCTGCCTGGGCAGCACCATTCACTGGCACAACACATCATTATCCTTCTCTCAAGGCGAGATGGCCTTCTGCACCACAGAGGCATCTGTTCCACCAGGCTGACGCCTCGGCCAATTAGCCAAATGCACCTCCTAAACCCGCTGATTACCGTTTCAGCTGATTAATCGGGCTAATTGATTAGCGCCCACGGAGGGAGGGAGGGGGGGATAGACAGTCCTAAGCCCCCTTGTGCCAGAACCCCGGAGCAAAAGGGGTGCCGTTCCTCATGAGCGCCTGCCCTTCTCACCTGAGCCTTGGCCACTGGGGCCATCTAGTGGTCGGTCCTTGGCTTGCAAGCCAGCCAACCTCTGCTTACCTGGAAAAGCCAGCGCAGAACGGGGAGGGGACACTTGGCAATTCCGTGATAGATGAACCCAAGGGTGCCACTGTGGAGGATTGCCAGCTGCTGAGAGGTGCTGGAGCTGGAGCTGGAGGGGGAGAAAGGCAAAGAATTCTGCATCCACGTTGGATCACCGGACTATTAAAAAGTGCAGAAAAGCGCAACCAGGATGATTAGGGCAGTGGTGAAATCCAAATATTTTTTACTAACGGTTCTGTGGGTGTGGCTTGGTGGGCATGGCTTGATGGGCATGGCAGGGGTACTGTAAAATCTCCATTCCCACCCAACTCCAGGGGAAGGATACTGCAAAATCCCCATTCCCTCCCACTCCTGGGGGAAAGATATTGCAAAATCTCCATTCCCACCCCACTCTGGGGCCAGCCAGAGGTGGTATTTGCCGGTTCTCCAAACTGCTCAAAATTTCCTCTGCCGGTTCTCCAGAACCTGTCAGAACCTGCTGGATTTCACCCCTGGATTAGGGGACTGGAGGCTAAAAGGTACAATGAACAGTTTCAGGAACTGGGCATGGCTAGTCTAGTGAAGAGAAGGACCAGGGGAGACAAGATAGCAGTCTTCCAATACTTGAGGGGCTGCCACAGAGAGGAGGAAGGGGGTCAAGCTATTCTCCAAGGCACCTGAAGGCCAGACAAGGAATAATGGATGGAAACTGAACAAGGAGAGATTCAACCTAGAAATAAGGAGAAATTTTCTGAGAGTGAGAACAATCAACCCATGGAACGGAAGTTGCCTTCAGAAGTTGTGGAAGCTTCATCACTGGAGGCTTTCAAGAAGAGACTGGGCTGCCATCTGTTAGAAATGCTGTAGGGTCTCCTAGTTGGGGGGGGTTGGATTATTAGATGACCTATAAGGTCCCTTCCAACTCTTGCTAAATTCATCTGCTTCTAATAGGTCTTGACTTCTCATCTCTTACCAAAGGGGTTATGATTATACTGTGTACATCATTCAGAGTCGGTTTTCACCCGAACTGTACCAATATCATCTATCCAATAAAATTATTCTTTGAGGAATCTACCTGCCTCGGATTTTTGTTTGCTTTGGGTATATTACTCCGAACCCTGACATTTAGTCCTTGGAGCTCTGAGAAGAAAAGGCTCAGATTGAGACTTCTAACCCAATAGGGCGTCATCACTTGTGGTGACAAAGCGTGCCCTTGTTCTCCGAGGGCACAGAGAGGGGGCACATTCCAAGGGAGAAACACGAGGGCAAGAGCTACATTTGAGTTCACATCAGTAAGAGCAACGTGGAGAATACGATTCCTTGCAAACTTAATCATTCCCCCTCTTGCCACTAGACGAATTGAAATTTGGTGACAACCTGGGGGGGGGAGGAGGAGGTGTTTCTAAGACCCTCATTCAAGGTTTGCTGGGGTGGGTGGGCTCACAAGCCACCCTGAGGTCAAAGGTTACACACCCCCACTACAAAACAACGCAAACCATCTGAATGTACAATGGAAAGCAATTTGCGAAGCGATGGGGTGAGCGTGAAATATGTACAACCAGCAAACTGGAGTTTTTCAGGAAGAGATTGGACAGTCAACTTATCTGGAATGGTATACGGCTGTGACGCAGAGCTCTCTCTGCTGACACGCGCGCCGTCGCCCCAGGTCTGATCTCCGTTACGTTTCTTTCGTGAGCTTCTGTTTCCCTGCAAACGAAGAAAACAGAAGCTCACGAAGGAAAAAGACCTTACCTCTTGCTGCGCGGCCGGTGTTGGGATACCGCGCCAGCCAGCTGGTCTTCGGGTCTCTGCTGCACATGCACACATGTCTACACATGTGCATGTTCACACATGTGCATGTTCACACATGCGCACATGTCCAGGGGCTTCCTTTGTTAAGGGTTGCTTCTTTTCTCATTTTTCTTTTAAGCTTTTGTTAATTCTTTTCTTCTTTAAACACGGTTTTATCCGTGGTGGACGTTAAGAATATTAAAATAAGAAAACGTAGAATCCACATTTGCCCTAAAACACGAATTGTAGCCAACTGGGAGAAAGCATTCTCAAATAGCCATTAAGCTGTTGCCTTTAGAGCACCCAGTCTGCTGGGTTATCAACAGGGGTGAGATTCAGCCGGTTCTGACCGGTTCGGGTGTACCGGTAGCTCCAACGATCAGCTGAGAGCGAACCGGTTCTCTCCGATGTTCAGATGGGCCCACCCGCCCGCCCCTGCGCTATAACCTATCTATATTTCTTTTGTTTTAAGCCCAGCTGATAGGCGTGGCAGAGCGGATTGCCATGCCTCAGCTGTTTTACCATCTCTGGATTCAGTAGAAGGTAATTTTCGATCTTATTGAGCATGCGCGGAAGCGGACGCGCAGAAAACCAGTTGCTACAACCAGTGAATCCCATGACTGGTTATCAGTTGTGCAGAGGTCAATTGCTGCCCCATTGCTAACGGGAATTCAGAGAGACAAGTCAGTCCTTCCAGACAGAGGCCTCTTCGTGCCCAGCTGGGGGGCTTTTCAATAGCTGAACGTCTTGTCCAGAGGAAGCTGCTTCTGCTGTTCGCCCTGCCTTCTACATAAACCAGAACTCTTTTCATTTTTATCTCCACGCCAGCTCAGTTGCAGCCCTCGGGGCAAACCGGGGTTTTGGATCCGGAGAGAGGCAGCAAAGACTTGTCTAGGATCACTTGAAACCAAAGGACTTTTTGTTAGATAACAGAGGTCATCTAAATTTAGGCCGGGTCAGGACAAGTCTCGGCTGTAGCGGTTTTGATCAGCTGGATCAAGACCTCCAGCTGCCAGAGGCCAATTCAATTCGAGAAGAGCCCAGAATGGAAATATTAGACCCGGGGCAGGGGAAAAAGAAAGGCTGAGGGCAGAGGACAGAGCTTAAATGGGCAACTCTGGGGTCTCCGCTAAAGGCTGTCTTTGACCCGGTTTCTTCATGGAATTATACAAGGGATGGATTCAGAAGCATGGCTTTCTAATTCTAGCTTTTGTCCTGTCCTTCTCAGTGGCGTTTGCCCCGCGCTAATCAGTTAATAAGGAGGGGGGAATTGCAGATTTCTTGGGTCATTAGAGCTCTCTCAGCTTGGTTTTCTTGCAGCTATTTCATTACCAATCTAAGTAACCCCGGCAGTTTGCAAATCCCGCTCCCTTCTAGAACTGATGACGTTACCTAGTTGGGTCATGAAACATCTGCAAGAAAACCACCAAGCTCAGAAAGCAACAAACAGCCCTCCTTTCAACCCTCAGCTACAAATATTCTCCTTTATTGGAATTTATATATATATAAAAGCGAAAACCACTCACGTATTAATCACGAAATCTCCAGAACCGTAAAACCTACAAACTTGAAATTTGCCGTGGCTGTTCATCTTGGCTTCTAGGTGCTCACTAAGAAAGGATTTTTCGAAATGACTATCAGAGCATTAGTATTTCCTATCGCTCTGATGCTAATTAGTTAGACGTTCTACTCCTCCTCCCAACTTGAAAATAACTCTGGAGAGAATGGGATAGCATAGGATAGGCTTCTGTGAGGCAAGCCTCATGGAGAGAAGGGGCTAGAAAGCCTGAGGGAGAGAAGGGGATAGGAGACGTTTCTGTGGGGCAAGGCTGAGGGAGAGAAGAGGAGAGGAGAGGCTTCTTTGGGGCAAGGCTGAGGGAGAGAAGGTCAGAGGCTTCTGTGGGGCAAGCCTCATGGAGAGAAGGGGCTAGAAAGCCTGAGGGAGAGAAGGGGAGAGGAGAGGCTTCTGTGGGGCCAGCCTGAGGGAGAGAAGGGGGATAGGAGAGGAGACGTTTCTGTGGGGCAAGGCTGAGGGAGAGAAGGTGAGAGGCTTCTGTGAGGGAAGCCTCATGGAGAGAAGGGGATAGAAAGCCTGAGGGAGAGAAGGGGAGAGGCTTCTATGGGGCCAGCCTGAGGGAGAGGAGAGGGAGAGGAGAGGAGATGTTTCTGTGGGGCAAGGCTGAGGGAGAGAATAGGGGAGGATTCAAGCTGTAAGCGTCGATTTATCAAGTCCGATCACATAGTTTGGTAGTGAAGCATGGGGATCCAGCTAGTCACAGATAAAAGGCTGCCTTGGCTGGAGTTTGGGCCAGACTCCAGTAGAAGCTACCAAGCAATGTAGCCGAGTCTTCAAATCTGGTGGGACACTTCCATGCCCAAAAGCACTGCGGTGAATCATCCATTATTGAAGCTACAAGCTGCCTCCTCCAGAGGATGACTTCCACATACCCCAATCAGTTGAGATGTAGGAGGACCGAAGAGAACCAGGAGACAGCAGCCAGGTTGAAGGAGGTTGAGAGAGAGTAGGGATGGAGGAGGAAGGAAAAATTGGAAAAGTCTCTCAGACATCCCTCAAGGCCTTTTCCTCCCTGCTGTTCCTTACCTAACCAGCCATTGTCTCTTGCAGGCTGTTTGGGTTTAAATGCTCACTTTAAAGGGGTTATGAACATATTGTGAGAACATCCAAGTGCGTTGCAGCCTTTATTTATTTCCAGCCTCTCAGGAGTTTTGAATGCAGGCAATCCAGAGGGGTTTGTGATAAATGGGTTTTGAAAAATATGAAAAATGCTTTTTTCCTGAATAGAAGACGGGAGAGGAGAGGAGAGAAGGGAAGACCTAGCATAGGAAGATCCAGAAGCAAGAGGATGAAGGGCCGAATCTGGCCCGCGGGGTACTTAGATCTGGCCCACTGGGCCGCCCTAGAAACAGCAAAGAACCAGTCTACGGTGCGTCTGCTAGCGAAAACGGAGCTTGGGAGGGCCGCATGCAGCCCACCCACCCACTCTGAGCTCCATTTTCACTGGCAAAAGGTTGCAGGAGGCCGTCGCAGCCGAAAACGGAGCTCGGGAGCCCGTTTTCTCTGGCAGAGCGCACGAGCCACTACAGGTGCCCCCGACATGAGTGACGTCGAACTGGCCATACCCACCCCGGCGTTGCCCACTCCAGCCCCCCGAGGTCAAACATAACTCTGATGCTCCCCTCAATGAAATTGAGTTTGACACCCCTGAGCTAGAGAGTATCTGGTAATGGACTTTCTTCCTAGCAGAGATCCAGGACCAGCCTAGGTGGCCAAGACTGTTCTGTAGCTTAAAATAACAGAATAACAGAGTTGGAAGGGGCCTTGGAGGTCTTCTAGTCCAGCCCCCTGCCCAAGCAGGAGACCCTGTACCATTTCGGACAAATAGTTGTCTAATCTCTTCTTAAAAACCTCCAGTGTTGGAGCATCCAAAACTTCTGGAGGCAAGTCATTCCATGGATTAATTGTTCTATCAGGAAATTTCTCCTTGACTTCAAGAAAATCCTCAACTCCAAGGAAATGCTCCGAACTGCAGACCCGATCCATCTCATGTGTCAGCTCTCCCCCACACGAAGGATCCAGAAGCAACCAGATCGGTGGTTTCTGCTCCCAAGAACACACACAGACGTGCAAGCTGCAAACCTCCCTTGAAGAGATTTGCAGATTCTCCGAACAAGAGTCCTTCTGTAACTCTAAAAATTGATCATTCGTGCAACAATGGAGGAGTTTTCTGTGGAAAGAGGAGAGGATGCAGGAACTGATATAAGAGTCCGACGTACCACATAAAGGAGAACTTGTGATCTGTTGGCCGACTTGCCAGTTCCTTGTTCCAGAGGTTTGAGAGGGAAAAAACCAGAAGAAACTTCCGTTGTCCAGTCTGAATTCCTCAAATACATTTCTGCCCTGTATTTTTTTCCTCCACTAAGGCCATAAAAACCTGGTTTCGTTGACCAGCCCAGGGTGTGACTGCCCCAAACATCTTGGTTTTGTTGATGGTATTAGTTTCATCTTGGCTCTTGCGTTGACATTTATTGCTTTGTGGTGCTGTTTTAATCTTGTTTCTATTTCCTCTGCGCTGCCCAGAATCGCGTGTTTGAAATGGGTAGCCATACAAATTGGAAAAAAATGAAAGTTAAAAAAAAAAAGTCATTCTCGTGAGCGACCTCAAGATGGTTATGAGTCAGCTCCAAAAGCATCCCAACAAACTTCCCAGTTACGTGAATGACTGAACGTGGGCTTCCCCAGTCAAAATCTAACATATTTTTCATTTTTCTCTTTCCAGAAGATCTAAGGAACATCCATTTCGTATCCAATTACTCCTGCAAATCAAGAATGAAAGAAGCTCATTTAAAAAAAAAAAAAAAAACCATCTCCATTTCTGCAGCCATACATTTCTTCGGTCTCCCTGTGCATTTATTATTTTTAACAGACTAACAGAGTTGGAAGGATTCTCGGAGGTCTTCTAATCCAACCCCCTGAGCAAGCAGGAGACACTCTACCTGTTGTGGCCCACCAGCAGCCTGCGCGGATCGTGGCTGATCCCGATGACGAGGAGGCTGGTGTGGGGTCGCGCCAGCAGCCTGCGCAGCCGGGGCTCGCGTCGGACAGCGAGGAGGCCGAAGAGGATGTGGTGCCAGAGGCAGAGACTCAGCCAGGGTCTTCAGAACCTCCGGAGGCTCCTTCCAGTGGAGAGAGCGAAGTGGAGGAGCCTCTCCTCAATGCTTGAGCACGCAGGGCTGCCAAAAGGCAGGAGTAGCTATTCAGGAGGAGGAGGTCTCCTCGAGAGTAAGGTTTGAGGATAATTGGCCACTCCCTTAGCCTATTTAAGTCGCACGCAGCTAGTGCTTTCTTGCTGGAAACAACTAGTATTTATTATCAGAGTATTTTGGTTTACCGTATCTTGTTTTCTGGGCTGGTTGCCAACCTTTGCCAGTCTTGTTTATTCTTGTTACTTAATAAATTTGATAAGGATCGTTGGTGTGTGTCAATATCCTCGGAAATCCAGAGCTGGGGCAGAACAATACCACTCCAGACAAGTGGCTTTCCAGTCTCTTCTTAAAAGCCTCAAGTGATGAAGCACCTACAACTTCTGGTAGCAAGGTGCTCCACTGATTGTTCTAACAGTCAGGAAATTTCTCCTTAGTTCCAAGTTGCTTCTCTCCTTGATTAGTTTCCATCCATTGTTTCTTGTCTTGCCTTCTGCCGCTTTGGAGAATAAGTTGACCCCTTCTTCTTTGTGGCAGCCCCTGAGATATTATACTCTGCTCCACTGAGTTCCAGAATGACAGAATAATAGAATTGGAAGGGATCTTGGAGGCCTTCTAGTCCAACCCTCTGCTCAAGCAGGAGACCCCATTCGGTTTCACACAAGTGGCTGTCCAGTCTCTTCTTAAAAGCCTCCAGTGATGAAGCACCCACAACTTTCGAAGGCTGCTTCCCTGGGTTGATTGTCCTCACTGTCAGGAAATTCATCCATAGGTTCTAGATTGCTTAGTTCTAGGTTTCCCCATCCCACTCTGCTTGAGAGAGGGACCCATCCTTCCCATTGTTATATAGCAGCGACTGCCACTGCTTAGACAACTCGGGGCGTATACATCATCCTAAGAACCAGAACAGGAAAAAACCTCCGGCATTTCAGCTGCTATTAATCCCCCATGTAATAAAGGACAGCCAACGGCGAGAGACACCTACATCCATCTCTGTGCATTTGTGACAGATGGAAGCCTAAGCAGAATGAGCAATGATGTCCCAGTTCTCTCAGCGCCTTGGAAAATAATCAGCATCTCCCATAACAATGTTCGCGCCTGTCAGTACTTTCTAATTCCGAACTTGAATCCGTCTTCCTTTCTTCCTTCCGTCTGCCGGAGAAGCGCCCGTTTTCTGCAAAGCGGGCTTATTAATATATCAGAGGCTGATACAAACCCAGGTTTCCCTCTTTCTCCGCTGCCCCGCTAGCTCGGATCCGAGCGACGAGCTCCGGCTTATTGGCAGAGTGGAAGGGCATTCAGCACCCGACTTGGCACGTTGGCGCCATTTATCACAGGAAGGCTGTGCATGACAGATAACCTAGTTTTTTTAGTGTTTCTTTCTTTTTCTTTTTTTTGTGCTAGCCTGCTAGAATATTCACAAGGCTGCCTGGTGGGCGCCAGGTCGTTCCTCTGCAAATCAGCACCCGGCCAACACCAGAGGAGTAACAATGAAGTCGGAAGCTTCTTGTGACACGCCGGGCCTGCGAGTCAAAGTCAGCCGCATGTCATGTACATCTTGAGTGACATTTGGGGGGTTTATGTGGCTCCCAGTCAGGGGTGGGCTTCAAAAATTTTAACAAGAGGTTCTCTGCCCGGTTGCTGGGTGGGCGTGGCTCAGTTGGCCTTCTGCACCACGGCGGGGTGTGTGTGTGTCATTTTGCCCTCCCCGGGCTCCAGGGGCTTTCCTTGAGCCTCTGGGAGGGTGAAAACGGCCTTCCCAGGCTCCAGAGGCCCTCTGGTGGCCCAGTAGGCCTGTTTTTCACCCTCCCTGAGCATCTGCGCACGCCCTGCATTTACCTGCATCCAAAACAGGCTGTGTGGGGACTCCTGGGAGGGAAGGGGAGGGGTGGGCAGGACCAGCCAGGAGTTGGATTTGGGGGTTCTCCGAATTGCACAGAATCTTAGCTAGAGGTTCTCCTGAACCCCTGCTCCCAGCCCACAGCAAGGCACACTCGATTCAGTTGCAACAGGGCAAGTGTTAGGGAGACAGCAGTTTTCTGCCATTTCTGGTGCAGCCATTTGGGAATTGGTGGAGTATAAAGACACATCTTTCTAACAGCCTCCCCCCTATTTCCATAAGCCTATCTCAGGACACCTCTGATGTCAGAAGATGCTGCGAAAAAGGTGGTTATATATCAGGGGAAAACATATAGCCCTACTTGCTCTGTGTGTGTGTCTGTACATGTATTAGATGGTGATGTTATTCTATTCCATATATGCCACGTGCTGACCGCTCACAATGGATCTGCAAGATCCTTGAAACCTTTTCATGCGGATAAGGCCTAACTGCATTTTGAAGCTTTTGCAAAATTGCATTGGGTGGAGAACATTTGTGGGGTTAGAGAGGGGTCTTCTGTTAGTGCCCACTTCTGGAAAGGAAGGAGGGATAGATATCAAATAGATGGATGGATGGATGGATGGATGGATGGATGGATGGATAGATAGATAGGCAAACAGGCAGACAGACAGATGATAGATAGATAGATAGATAGATAGATAGATAGATAGATAGAGCTAGAGAGAAAGAGACAGAGATAGACATAGACATAGACAGACAGATAACCTTAACCTCCTTTCAAGATATGCTGGGAAACTTCTAGGTCAACCTAGCCCAGGGATCAAGAACAGATGCCCAATATATGCATAGAGGGTGACAGGTAAGGGATGGCTAAATTGCACCATCAAGGGATTTAAGAAGAGAACCAAATTTATTGCTAACAATCACACCTTGCAAGCAAAAGCACAGAGGGAAACTCTACCCAGAAGAGGTAAACCGCCCCTAGAAAGGCGGCCATCTTTGTGGAATAAAGCTTAAATTGTTCCTCAGGTACTGCAAGGAAAAAAAAGGAAAGGAAAGGAAAGGAAAGGAAAGGAATGGAATGGAATGGAATGGAATGGAATGGAATGGAATGGAATGGAATAGAATAGAATAGAATAGAATAGAATAGAATAGAATAGAATAGAACGGAACGGAAACGAACGGATGGACGAACGAACGGAACGGAATAGAATAAACAGAATATTGGAATTAAGAATAGAATAGAATAGAATAGAATAGAACAGAACAGAACAGAACAGAACAGAACAGAATAGAATAGAATAGAACAGAACAGAATAGAGAATGTAAATATAGAATAGAATAGAATAGAATAGAATAGAATAGAATAGAATAGAATAAGGGATAGCGTAGGATAGGGTAGGGTAAGGTAGAATAGAATAGAATAGAATATGGAATATGGAATATGGAATATGGAATGGAATGGAATAGAATAGAGAATAGGAAATAGAATAGAATAGAATAGAAAATAGACTAGACTAGACTAGACTAATAAATAAAATAAAATAAATAATAAAGTAAAATAAAATAAAGTAAAATAAAATAAAATAAAATAAAATAAAATAAAATAAAATAAAATAAAATAAAATCAAATCAAATCAAATCAAATCAAATCAAATCAAATCCGTCCAGCCTTTTCTTCTTTCTTTGTGGCGATGTCTGCTGCACCTGGGCCAGCGTTTCTCAACTTCAGCACCTTCCCGATGGGCGGCCTCCAACTCCCAGAACTGTTGAAGCCCATCCCTCTTAAAAGATGCTGAGGTTGAGAAGCTCTGCCCTTAGACCCAAACCGAGCTACGGTCATTTAATTCCTCTACTAGGAGATCGAAAGGATGGGCCGAGTTAGGAAACTGGAAACCGTATTTCTCTGAACCCAGAAGGGCACGAACCGGCTTTCCCCCTTTCACACGTCATCAAAGGCGAATTAGTCAGCGTGCCTCGCCAAACGCTGCCTTGGGATCCGGCCCTGGCTGCCATTCCGGAGAAACAAAACCCGGCTCTGATTATTCCTCCTTCGTAAAGAGTCCACTGGCAGGGAGCATAAAGGGAGGGAGGGAGGGAGGGAGGGAGGGGAGAGCAAAGCAAAGCTGTTTTTCAACCAATTATCCAGATGCCTGCAGGTCTCCCATTTCCAGGGACGGAGGAAGCAATGAGCTGAGATGATTGGCAAGGTTCACCGCATTCAAGTCATTCACTGGAGGGAGTTAATTAACGCTTTGCGGAGAAGCTGGGAGCAAGGCCTGGTTCAGCAGAGATAGCAGGTAGGAAGGACTCCGAGGGATAATTAACAAGAAGCCGACAAAAGCTTCCGACCGAGGAGAGCCTCGGTCGTCTCTACGCCATTCAGCGGCTTCTGAAGGTACTTCCACCACTGGAACACTAAATCTCAAGATATTGACAACGTAGAACAGGGGTGTCAAACTCAATTTCATTGAGGGCTGCATCAGGGCTGTGGTTGACCTCGGGGGGGGCGCGTGGCCGACTGGGTGGGCGTGGCCAGATGGGTGGGCGTGGCCAGCTTGACGCCACTCCCGAAACTGCTTGCCCGATGTTTCCTCTTCGCATTGGGTAGACCGGGACGAAGCGATGCAGGTCGGCCACTTACATTTTCTAGGACGGCCCCACGGGCCGCATCTGACCACATCGCGGGCCGCATCCGGCCCACAGGCCTTGAGTTTGACACCGCTGACGTAGAACATAGAACTTCTAACAGATTAACCGAGTTGGAAGGGACTTTGTAGGTCATCTACTCCAAGTCTTTGCTCATGGGAGTCTATGACCATTTGTCATGGCCAACTGACCACAGCTTAGTCACCACACCCAACTGGCCAACTCGCTGTAGGACAACTTGCCATGGCCATATCGCCGCAGGGCAACTCGTTGCAGGACAAGAGTGAAAAGAAAACGTGAAATAGAATCATTAAAGAAGATGCAAAAGGAGGGACAGAACGAAATGGGAACGGCAAAGATTAAAACCATTTTTTTATTTATTTTAAATCATTAAATAGAATTGTTAAATTGTCCTGTAGTTGAGTTGTCCCATGGCCAGTGAGCCATGGCGAGTTGTCCTGCAGAAAGTTGCCCATGGTGAGTTGGCTGCAGCACATTGGCTTTGGCGAATTGTCTCATTCCTCTTGTTCCAGGCAGGAGTCCATATCCCAATCCTGGCCAACTGGTTGTCCAATCTTTTCTTGAGAACCTCCAGCAATGGAGCCCCCAACAACTCCGGGAAGCAAACTCTTCCACTGATTGTTCTCATTATCAGAAAACTTCTCTTGCAGTTGAATTTCTCTTTAACAACATTTCCACCCATTATTCCTTGTCAGAAAGGTGCTTTGGAAAACAGGTCAACCCTCTCTTCTATGGGATAGCCCCTCAAGTACTAGAACAGGGGTCTCCAACCTTGGCAACTTTAAGCCTGGTGGACTTCAACTCGCAGAATTCCCCAGCCAGCAAAAGGAGTTGAAGTCCACCAGGCTTAAAGTTGCCAAGGTTGGAGACTCCTGTTCTAGAAGACAGTTATCATGTCCCCACTCAATCCTTCTTTTTTTTTGTTAAACTAGACATACCTAGTTCTAGATGAAATAATACCTAAAATCCAAGCAGATGGGAGAAGAGTGTTGGTTAGAAGCTTACAAGTAAGGGCTCCCTGTATTAGTTTTGAGATTTTTTAAAAAACAATGGACTGAAATTGGAATAGGAGGGATGTGGGGTACACATTTCTGCAAATGCAGCTTTCTTTCCTTTTGCAGCTTTTCCAAGAGTAACCTGGTTTTCTCTGAATATGTATTTTATTTTCATGAATACAGGCAGAAAAGCTTTTCCCCAGTGCATTCCCCCCACCCCCCACCCGGGAGTCAAACCGCATTGCAAAGTTTGCAGAAACCAGAATTTTGAAAGGCACAAAATGGGGGTTGGTTCAGGCATTGGTTCCAAGATAAGATAGGAAGTTTGCATTCGAAGGGGAACTCATTTCTCCGGGCGTACGGACGTCTAGGTTGACCCGCCCTTTCGCCACCTACGTCTCTGGGGAAACTCACCTGAAGAGCAACCTTTCCAAATGGTTCTGGGGCTTAAGCCCAGCGGTGTCAAGGACGAAAGCAGACCTTGGGTAAGGAGGAGGCCTGAAAATATTTTCGCCAGGGTGCACAATCGGGATGGTACCAGAGCTAATGGAGAATTGCTCCAAGACCAATCTGGGGGGGAAAAAAAGATAAAAATAGGTTTTCAGAAATAGCTGAAAGGGTGGCAGTGAGGGAATGAGGGAGAAGGAAGGGAGGGAGGAAGGAAGGGAGGGAGGGAGGAAGGACGGAAGGAAGGAAGGAAAGAAGGAAGGAAGGGGGGAGGAAGAAGGGAGGGAGGAAGGGAGGAAGGAAGGACGTAAGGAAGGAAGGAAGGAAGGAAAGAAGGAAGGGGGGAGGGAGAAGGGAGGAAGGGGGGAGGGAGAAGGGAGGAAGGAAGGAAGGGAGAAGGGAGGGAGGGAGGGAGGAAGGGAAAAGGGAGGGAGAAGGAAGGGAGGGAGGGAGGGAGGAGAGGGAGGGAAAAGGGAGGGAGGGAGGGAGGAAGGAAGGGAGAAGGGAGGGGGAGGGAGGGAGAAGAAGGGGAGGAAGGAAAGAAGGAAGGGAGAAGGGAGAGAGGAAGGAAGGAAGGAGGAGGGAGGGAGGGAGAGAGGAAGGAAGGGGGGAGGGGAGAGGGGAGGAAGGAGGGAGGAAGGGAGGGAGGGAGGAAGGAAAGGAGAAGGGAGAGAGGAGGAGGAAGGAAGGGGGAGGGAGGGAGGAAGGGAGAAGAGAGGAAGGAAGGAAGGGGGAGGGAGGGAGAAGGGACGGAGGGAGGAGAAGGGGAAGGAAGGAAGGGGGGGGGAGGGAGAAGGGAGGGAGGGAGGAAGGGTGGCAGGGAGAGAGGAGGAAGGAAGGAAGGGGGGAGGAAGAAGGGAGGGAGGAAGGGAGGAAGGAAGGACGTAAGGAAGGAAGGAAGGAAAGAAGGAGGGGGGGAGGGAGAAGGGAGGAAGGGGGGAGGGAGAAGGGAGGAACGAAGGAAGGGAGAAGGGAGGGAGGGAGGAAGGGAAAAGGGAGGGAGAAGGAAGGGAGGGAGGGAGGGAGGAGAGAGGGAGGGAAAAGGGAGGGAGGGAGGGAGGAAGGAAGGGAGAAGGGAGGGGGAGGGAGGGAGAAGAAGGGGAGGAAGAAAAGAAGGAAGGGAGAAGGGGAGGGGGAGAGAGGAAGGAAGGAAGGAGGAGGGAGGGAGGAGAGAGGAAGGAAGGGGGGGGAGGGAGGAAGGAGGGAGGAAGGGAGGGAGGGAGGAAGGAAAGGAGAAGGGAGAGAGGAAGGAAGGAAGGGGGAGGGAGGGAGGAAGGGAGGAGGAGAGGAGAAGGAAGGAAGGGGGAGGGAGGGAGAAGGGACGGAGGGAGGGAGAAGGAAGGAAGGGAGGGGGAGGGAGAAGGGAGAGAGAGAGGAGGAAGGAAGGAAGGAAGGAAGGAAGGAAGGAAGGAAGGAAGGAAGGAAGGGACAAGTGAAAAGCAAGATGAGGGAAGGCTTCATTACTGAGTAATATAATTTAATATAAAAAAGTGACTTTTTTTTTTAAAAAAAGGATCAGTTCTTGCTAAGGGCTCCTCTTCTGACAACACCCCCCCCCCCCACTACCGAATGATTTACTGACCAGCTGCCATGGAGGCCAGTTCTCACCTGAACCTCTGGGCCTTCTGTACAATTTATTTCCCTGATTTATTCCACGCGGCTGATAGGCCGTTCCAATCAGAAACAACCGCCACCGAGTTTCCGAGCCCCGTTTCCAAGGATCGGTTGAGCTCCAGAAATAATAAAGAGAGAAAGTGATTGGGACTTTCTCGCCCGAAGCCCAGGAAACGTGGAGCTTAATAACAAAATCTTGTTACCATCCAAAGGAGCAGAGGAGAGAGGGGGGACAGGCAGAGACGATGAAATGGAAGTCCTCCGGGTACCGCACCGGCATTCATAATATCGGTTCTGCCTATTTCAGACCTTCAGGTCTTTTATCAAAAGCCCTGACAAAGTGAAGGACTTTTCGGGGGGTCCTTGGGAAAAACATGCTGGCCAATAGCGTACAGTTAGTCCTCGACTTACGACCATCATTGAGCGAAAACGTCTGCTGCTAAGTGAGGCATTGGTTTAAGTTCAGAATTTGGCCCCGTTCTACGACCTTATGTTGTGACCGAGGCCCAAGTAGTTATTACCAGACACAATCAGTCCTAAACAAACGTATTTTATTAGAACAGCTGAGAATTACTTCTTTCTCAGCTTAGTCCAAATCAAGTCCAAAACGAATTCTTTGGAAACAGTCCTTCGGCCTTATCACCAACCATTATCTACTTTGGCACCCTGCCAAAGGTTTTTCTTGGCAAAACCCCACAAAGTTTAGAAGAGATGCTGACAAGAAACAAATGTAGCAACGTTGCTTTCCTACAAAGATCCCAAGAGCCATTGCTGCTCTTTGAAGCCTTCTGGGAGGGGCCAATCATCTCATGGCCTTACTCCTGAGTCGTCCCTTTTGCTTCAGCTGCTCTTGACTTCTGGCAGCTCTTCGCATGCGCGCTCTAGGAACAGGCTCCTCCTGTTCCTCTGCCTCTCTGCTATCCACCTCTGGAGGCTCCGGAGTCCGCGCATCGCTCCCAGATGGCCCTGGCCCCATCTCTGCCTCCGACGCAGAGCCCTCGTCTGGGCCTTCCCCAGACTCCAGTACTGGCCCATTGTCCTCCGCAGCCTCCTCACTGTCCGACTCCGCTGCCAGCTCCACAGGCTGCTGGCGGACCACAACACCTTACTTGACACCGTTGTGAACCGCCGCAGTTGTTGAATTACTAATACGGCTCTTAAGTGAATGTGGCTTCCCCATTGACTCGGTCATGTTAGCAACGGTTATTTTACAACTTTCTATGGGAACCTGTACTGCGTACGGACACACACACACACACACACACACACACACACACACAAACACACACACACAGAGACACAAAGAGCCTCTTCAAATGTTGAGGGTCTCCATCAACATCTGAAGAGGCTTTTGAGATGTGTGTGTGTGTGCCAGTAGTGGTATTCACTTACATTCACTACCAGTTCGGAAATGTGAGTGCTCACGCGCGCTCACAAGAGCGTCTGTGATGATGTCTGGGTGGGTGGGTGGAACCTGCCACCGCCGCTACCAGTTCGGCCAAACCAGGTAGAACCAGTAGAATCCCACCACTGGTGTGTGTGTGTGTGTGTGTGTGTGTATGTGTGTGTGTGTGTGTGTGTGTGTGCGGACTACAGGTCCCCATGGAACAGTGATGGCGAACCTTTTCGGCACTGAGTGCTCAAACCGGAACGTGCGTGCATGTCTGCGCGCCGGAAATCCGAAGACCAGCTGGCCGGTGCGCATGAGCACACCAGCCAGCTGGTCTTCGCACACGCCGGAGCACCAGAAACCTGAAGGCCAGCTGGCCGACACGCGCATGCCTCTTTTTTGGCTGTTTTTCGGGCCATTTTTCAGGCCGTTTTTGGCATTCTGGCATCCGTAAAGACCAGCTGAAACCAGAAGAGCAGCTGGCGACTTGCACGCGTGCCCATAGAGAATTCTTACTTAATTTATTTAAGTTATTTAAATTCTTATGGCATTTCCGGATCCCTGCAGAAACGGATAGTTGAGTTCCTGTCAAACAGGCAATAAATAGTCAAAATAGGGAGGGCCCTGTCAAATCCGGCACAAGTTAACAGTGGTGTCCCCCTGTCCTACTCTCCCCATTTATTTGTATTCATTTCCCTCGTTCACGTCCATGTTCATATTCATACCTGCTATCTTGTACATGTTTGACAAACAAATAAACAAACAAACAAACAAATAAATAGAAAAGGCCCGCGTGCCATAGGTTAGCCATCACGGCCATAGAAAGTTGTAAAATGCCTCAATCAAAATTGCCCATCTTGGTGGATGGGCATCCAGGCCGTCTTTGAGAGAGGGTCCCTATGCAAGAACTGAAGAGGAGGAGGAGAATCTCAAGTCTTGGAACCTGGGCGATCTTCCAGTCCACCCATCCCGGGGTGAAATCCAGCAGGTTCTGGAGAACCGGTAGCGGAAATTTTGAGTAGTTCAGAGAACCGGCAAATACCACCTCTGGCTGGCCTCAGAGTGGGGTGGGAATGGAGATTTTGCAATATCCTTCCCCCAGGAGTGAGGAGGGAATGGGGATTTTGCAGTATCCTTCCCCTGGAGTGGGGTGGGAATGGAGATTTTGCAGTATCCTTCCCTGCCACGCCCAGCAAGCCACACCATGCCCACAAAACTGGTAGTAAAAAATTTTGGATTTCACCACTGACTCATCCCCTCCTGGTCCTCTCTGGGCAGCTGCAGAGAGAGCCCTCTTAACACCCACCTCTGAGTATCGAGCAAAGAAGCTTCGGTTTCTTCACTGGCCTCCCCGGCATTGGACCACTTCGAGAAGAGCAGCTCGCATCCCAAGCTTCTTTCCAGCTCTCTCTCTTCTCGTATGTGCTCTCTAAAAAGTGGAAAAAACACAAGAGAAGTACAGGGTGAAACGGGGCTGAGCACAGGGGAGGGAAAAAGAACAGGGGCCAGTAATTGGGCAGCTAGCCGAAGGCCCCCCCCCAAAAAAACCCTTTTTTTTCCCAGACAGAAATCAGACTCTACTAAACCCATCACCCTAGAGATCACTTAGTCCAACCCCCAGATCAAAGTAGAATTCCCCATTGACCACACTTGGAATATTGCATCCACTTTTGATCGACAGGATGTAAAAAAGATGTGGAGACTCTAGAAAGAGTGCAGAGAAGAGCCACAAAGATGATTAGGGGACTGGAGGCTAAAAATATGAAGAACGGTTGCTGGAACTGGGCATGTCTAGTTTAATGAAGAGAAGGACCCGGGGAGACATGATAGCAGTCTCCCAGTATCTCAGGGGCTGCCCCAAAGAAGAAGGAGTCAAGCTATTCTCCAAAGCACGTGAGGGAAGGACAAGTACCAATGGGTGGAAACTAAATAAGGAGAGAAACAATTTAGAACTAAGGAGAAATTTCCTGACCATTAGAACAATGAATCAGCAGAACAACTTGCCTCCAGAAGTTGTGAATGCTCCAACACTGAAAGTTTTTAAGAAGATGTTGGATAACCATTTGTCTGAAGTGGTGTAGGGTTTCCTGCCTAAGCAGGGGGTTGGACTAGAAGACCTCCAACGTCCCTTCCAACTCTTCTCTCTTCTCTTCTCTTCTCTTCTCTTCTCTTCTCTTCTCTTCTCTTCTCTTCTCTTCTCTCTCTTCTCTTCCCTTCCCTTCCCTTCCCTTCCCTTCCCTTCCCTTTCCTTCCTTCCCTTCCCTTCCCTTCCCTTCCCTTCCATTCCGCCTTCCTTGGAAGTCCCTTCCTGAGACAGCCTATTGCACTGGCCGACAGCTTGTAGAGTCAGGAAGGGCTCAAGGTTACAAGACTGTCAGCAACCGGACTGTTCCCCACCGGAAGTGATGGGAAAGCTATTTATTTCCTGAAATAATGAAGGTGAAGCCTCCTATAACTGCTGCAAAATAGCAAGGAGGAAACTTGTTTTATTCATAACAGATGAGCCTCCATAACAGATGAGCAAGTTTCCTCCTTGCTATTTTGCAGCAGTTATAGGAGGCTTCACCTTCATTATTTCAGGAAATAAATAGCTTTCCCATCACTTCCGGTGGGGAACAGTCCGGTTTCTTATTTACAAGAAGAAGAAGAAAAACACCTGCAGAATTCTTATCAGCTTCCAAACCATCCGTTACATGAGAGGTCCAGTCCAACATTCAACAGGTCAACTAAAATCAGGGAATCAGCGCGGCGCTGGCTGATTTCATCTCCTACAAGTAAGCTGTGGTTTATTCAAGTCCCATTAAACCCTGATCGGTTAAATAAGCCATATTATTGACTCGATTCTTACGAATCATTAAGCTGGGGCCAAAACGCATCGGATGCCTTTGGCACAGTGTATCCCGCTGGCTCAGGTGAAGGCCCTCCACTCAACGGCTTCAACTGCACAATCCTTTCACGCCGAGCGCTTCCTCTGTTGGGTACTGAGCCAACGCACGTCCTGCCTGCTGTGTTGATGAGCTGCACGGTGGAGAAACCCAATCAGCAGAAGGATGATTGAGTTAACACCATGTAATGCCTCTCCTGCGCGAGCTGCACTGGCTCCCGGTGGTCTTCCGAGTGCGCTTCAAGGTTTTGGTTATCACCTTTAGAGCGCTCCATGGCTTAGGACCTGGTTATTTACGGGACCGCCTGCTACCACCAATAGCCTCCCACCAACCAGTACGCTCCCTTAGAGAGGGGCTCCTCCGGGTGCCGTCGGCCAAACAATGTCGACTGGCGGCCCCCAGGGGGAGAGCCTTCTCTGTGGGGGCACCTACAATCTGGAACGAGCTCCCCCCGGAGATACGGAGGATCTCGGATCTGCGCACCTTCCGTCGCGCGCTTAAGACGTTCCTATTTCATCAAGCTGGCCTGGCCTAAATTTTCCTTTTTTAAATGGGAATTTTAAATTTGGTTTTAAAGTATTGGGGTTTTAAATTTGTTCAGCCAAATTATTTAATTCATTTTATTCTATTTTAAATTTTGTATTTATATTGTTTTATTTTATGGCTGTTCACCGCCCTGAGTCCTTCAGGAGTAGGGCGGTATACAAATTCAATAATAATAAAAAAAAAGATCTTGTACTACAAACCCTCTCGGGCCAAATTGGTGAGCGACTGTGGAGCAGAGAACTTGGGCAAACCCGCTGATTCAAATTTCAAATTCAGAATAGAGCGGGAAGGGACCTTGGAGGTCTTCTAGTCCAGCCCCCTGCTCAAGCAGGAGAACTTATACCCGTGATGGCGAACCTATGGCACGGGCGCAACAGGTGGCACAAGGGGCCATATCAGTGGGCACGCGAGCGTTTCCGTAGCTCAGCTCCAGCGCGCATGCGTGCACCAGTCAGCTGATTTTGGGGTCTTCCAGTCCCACCGGAAGTTGGGAAATGGGCTGTTTCCGGCCTCCAGAGGGCCTCTGGGAGGGTGGGAAGGCTGTTTTTGCCCTCCCCAGGCTCCTAGAAAGCCTCTGGAGCCTGGGAAGGGTGAAAAACGGGCCTACCAGGCCCACCGTTCCATCGCGTGCTAAAAGCAGAGGGCCGCAGGGGGGGTCGCGCGCACAGGGGGAGGGCGCATTGAATTATGGGTGTGGGCATGCATGTGGGCGACCTCCCCATGCTCCCTACGCTTTTGGCACGCAACGGCAAAAAGGTTAGCCATCACTGACCTATACCATTTCAGACAACTGTCCAATCTCTTCTTAAAAACCTCCAGTGAGGGAGCACCCCACAAGTTCTGGAGGCAAGACGTTCCACTGATTAATTTTTCTCCCTGAGAAGCCTCCACAATACAGGTAGTCCTCAGGTTATGACCACAGTTGGCACCAGAATGTTTTGTTTGCTAAGCAAGGCAATTGAGTGGCGTGGTGGCCAAGTGGTGAAGACGCTCGCCTCCCACTTGGAAGGTTGAGAGTTCAATCCTAGGGAGGGGCAGATATTCATCTCAGAGAGCGCAAAGAGAAAATATCTGCTGTGAACTCCGCATAGGCGTCAGGAAGGGCATCCGGTCAGTAAATACTCAACGCCATCCAGTTGCCCTGACTCTACCCCAGATGAAGGGATTAGAGAGTCATCGTAAAAAGGGAGTTTTTTTTTTTTAAGCAAGGCAGTTGTTTAAGTGAGTTGCCCCCAATTTGACAACCTCTTTTGCCACGGTTATTAAGGGAATCACTGAAGTTGCTAAAATGAATTAAGTCGTTAAGTGAATCCAACTCCCCCCTCCCCTTGACTTGGATTGTCAGAAACCAGCTGTGAAGGCCGCAAATGGCATTCATAAGACCCCGAGACACTGCAAGTATCACGAATCATGGTTGCCAGGCTCCTGAATTTTGATCATGGGACCACGGCGAAGTTGCAGTGGTCGTAAAGGTGAGGATTGGTTATAAGTCACTTTTTTTCGGTGCCGCAGTTGCTGAAGAAATGGTCTTATTGTCAAGGACTACCTGCATTTATGAGCCACGGTGGCGCAGTGGTTAGAGTGCAGTACTTGCAGGCTCCTTCTGCTGACTGCCGGCTGACTGCAATTTGGCAGTTCGAATCCCACCAGGCTCAAAGTCGACTCAGCCTTCCATCCTTCCGAGGTCGATAAAATGGGGACCCAGATTGTTGGGGCAAGAGGCTGACTCTCTAAACCGCTTAGAGAGGGCTTTAGAGCACTGTGAAGCAGTATATAAGTCTAAGTGCAATTGCCCTTCTTCCTTCCTTCCTTCCTTCCTTCCTTCCTTCCTTCTTCCTTCCTTCCTTCCTTCCTTCCCTCCCCTTCCTTCCTTCCTTCCTTTTTCTTATTCCCTTTCTCCTTCTCCTTCCTGGTGCCACAGTGGTTTGAAGCCAGTATTGCAGGCAGACTCTGCCCACTGCCAGGAAGTTCGATCCTGATCTGCTCAAGGTTGACTCAGTCTTCCCTCCTTCCGAGGTGGGTAAAATGAGAACCCAGATTGTTGAGGGCAAGAGGCTGACTCTGTACAGAGGGCTGTAAAGCACTGTAAAGCGGTATATAACTCTTAAGTGCTATTGCTATTGACATCTTCCCAAACTGGTGCCATAAACATATCCTGAAAACGGGTGCCTTGAAGTTCTGCTCTGGTGAGAAATATTTCATTTATTAACGGATTTAAACGCTATTGACTCATGCAGACTCATGTGGCGCATTAGCCAAATCCCACAATAAATCGACCACAAAAACAGTTAAAAGCCTAAATCCCCCCCAGAATGACTGAGCCACAATTAAAACATTCCCAACAACGCCACAACTAAACTGCTTAGGGTTCAGTAGCAATAAAAGGACAATGCGCCCTCAAGAACCATAAATATCATATCACTGTCAATGACAACTCCACAGCAGCCAAAGTGAAAACTTAATCCTGTTTAACAAGCAGCTTAACTTGCACCATTCCAGCGTTTCCATAGCATCTCAAATGAATTTATTGCTTTGTGACAAGAAGAAACTAGAGGGACGGTAGACTCCCAAAGAGCAGAAATACAAATTAAGTTCCTTTCGGCTCAAGGGATGTTGAGAATGAAGTGGAAGGACGACGTGGAAGAGAGATGGAAAGAAAGTCAAGAAAAGTACGGCAGGAATTAATGACATTGTAATTTTCCCCTGCTCTAAAACTGCCTTTTTCCAGGTTGCATTTTGGATTTTCCACAGACCACCCAAGTACCAACCCCAATCCTTTTGGGCAGTGGTGAAATCCAAATTTTTTTACTACGGTTCTGTAGGGTGTGGCTTGTTGGGCGTGGCTTGTTGGGCGTGGCAGGGGAAGGATACTTTTTTTTTTAATTTGATTTATATGCCGCCCTTCTCCGGAGACTCAGGGGGCTTACAATGCGTTAAGCAATAGCCTTCATATTTTTGTATATTTATACAAAGTCAGTTTATTGCCCCCATAATCTGGGTCCTTTACCTACCTTAGAAAGTATGGAAGGCTGAGTCAACCTTGAGCCTGGTGAGATCTGAACTTGCAGTAATTGCAGGCAGCAGATGTAAGTGGATGTTAATTAGTCTGCTGGGCCACCAGAGCTTCTACTGCAAAATCTCCATTCCCTCCCCACTCCAGGGGAAGGATACTGCAAAATCTCCATTCCCACCCACTCCAGGGGAAGGATACTGCAAAATTTCCATTCCCTCCCCATTCCAGGGGAAGGATACTGCAAAATCCCCATTCCCTCCCTACTCCAGGGGAAGGATACTGCAAAATCCCCATTCCCTCCCCAGCCACACCTTGTATCTTTCTAGGAACAGGGCTCTCTATACCTACTTAACTAGTACATCACAAACAGTTGTAGGCTTTATGGATAGTGTTCCCCAATATGGCAGTTGCCGGATGTATGGAGTTCAACTCCCAGGATCCCCCAGCCAGCAAGTTCCCTGCTAAGAATTCTGGGCATTGAACGCACATTTCTGGAAGTTGTCAGGACCTGCCCAACTTCCACAAAGATATATTTCCCCTCGTTGTGGGCTTTGAAAAATGACCCACTTTTCCTCCATTTAACCGAATAAATAACAAGAGTAATGGAGTTGGAAGGGACCGTGGAGGTCTTCTAGTCCAACCCTGTTGTCCAGTCTCTTTCTTGAAAACCTCCAGTGATGGAGCACTTCCGTCCCCCAACTTTTCTCTCTCTTGCTTCCTTGTGTCATCCCCCGCCCCACCTTTGAGGAAAGAAATAAGTGGCCTTTTCTTATAGTTGGGTGGGTCTCCCTATCACCAGGGGTGCAAATGGGGCTTCAATTTTACCTTTTCTCTTCAAGAAGCTTGTCTAGGCTGGTCAGGTAACATTCCCGTCTTGGCGAGGGGCACTAAAAACAGAAGCAAGAGGAAAACAGATTAGAGGGAGGCTGGGATGGGCCAAGTCTACCCAAAACTGGGATTCAATAAGAGTTGGACCCACCGCCTGGCATATTGCCAAGGCTCAAGCATGCTGCCAGACCTAGCAGTGTCCCTCCAGAAAGCCATGGAGTCTCCAAACCCTGCATGGTGGATCAGTGTTGTGATCCGCCAGCAGCCTGCGGAACTGGCAGTGGAGTCGGACAATGAGGAGGACGGGGGAGAGCTGCCAGAAGGCAGTTAAAAGGGACAACTCGGGAGTAAGGCCTGGAGATGATTGGCCCCTCACATAAGGCTCAAAAGAGGAGCAAAGGCACGTGGGCCCTTTGCAGGAAAGCAGTGTTGTTAATTCTGTTCCCAGTCCCAATCTCACTCCTGTCTGACCCAACCCTGCCCGCCCACCCCATCCCTCCCTTCCCAGGAGTCCCCACATGGCCCGTTTTGGATGCAGGTAAGTGCAGAGGTGCATGCGGAGGCTCAGGGACGGTGAAAAACGGGCCTACCGGAAGTTCAGGAAGGCCGGAAACGGGCCCATTTCTGGCCTCCAGAGGGCCTCGGAGCCTGGGGAGGCCATTTTCGCCCTCCCGGAGGCTCGGAAAAGGTCTCCGGAGCCCAGGGAGGGCACCTCCCCCTGCCATGATGCACGAGGCTGACTAGGCCACGCCCACCATGACCACGCCCACCCAGGAACCGGGCAGAGAACCCCTTGCTAAAATTTTTGAAGCCCACCCGTGAACCAGATGGAGACAGGAATTTGAAGGCCAAGGTTCTGAAGAACGCCAAGTCGAAAGACGCTCAATCCCATTTCCCCGGGGTACCCACCGAGCCCATCTCCAGTGTGCTGGAACTGGACTCGTCCATGTGGAGGAGATCTCGAAGGGGCACAAGGCTGCTGTCATCCATATCTTCCTCTTCATCGGAGTCTGGAGTCAGTGCTCCGGGACCTTCTAAAAAACTCCTCAGAGGAATCCGAGCTGCTGCTGCTGCTCATGGAGGAATTCCCAGAGCCTGGCAGCAAGAGACGGAGAGGGGGCGACGAAGAAGGACCCCCCATCCTTGGAGACCCACCAGCCTCTTGGTCTGGCATCTCCTGAGAGCTTCGAGGTTCGGATGGCCCAGGGGTTGGGCTGAGGGGAGGAGACTCTTCGTTGTACCCAAATGCGATTCGTTTTAGTGGCAAATCCGGAAGGAACGACGTCCCCTCATCGTCCTCTGTCAAGGGAGACTTGGGGTCGTCTCTTTCCGGGGTCTCGGCTGGAGAAACAGACTCTTCCTGCTCCGATTTCTCTGCGGACTCTGGGAGAAAAAAGAGAAGAGTTATTACCGTGAGGCCAGACACGCCACACTGCACAGAGACTAATCAGAGCTACAGAATGTGGAACTGAGCACTTAATCCAGGTTTCTAAGTAGCACAGACTTCATTCGGATTCTTCCCAAAAAAAAACAAACCCACAACTCTAAGAAATATTAAATGCATTTGGCACACATGCATGACAGAGAGAGAAAGTCGTAGCAGTCTTCCAATATTTGAGGGGCTGCCACAGAGAGGAGGAAGGGGGTCAAGCTATTTTCCAAAGCACCGAAGGCCAGACAAGGAATAATGGATGGAAACTGATCAAGGAGAGATTCAACCTGGAAATAAGGAGGAATTTTCTGACAGTGAGAGCAAATGGAACAGAAGCTGCCTTTGGAAGTTGTGGGAGCTTCATCACTGGAGGCTTTCAAGAAGAGACTGGGCTGCCATCTGTCAGAAATGGTGTAGGGTCTCCTGCTTGGGCTTGGGGGTGTGTGTGGACTAGATGACCTCAGAGATCCTTTCGTTAATCTGTTATTTTCCAAGTGTAAGACTAAATGCCTCATACTAGATTACCACACACACACAAATGGTCCCTCCCCTTCAGCTGCATGGCACCGGAGCCTTTGAGGAAAAATTCAGGAAGTCCTCAACTTACGACCACAATTGAGCCCCAAATTTCTGCTGTAAAGTGAGTTTTGCCCCATTTTAGGATCCTTCGAGCCACAGTTAGTCGCTGCAGTTGTTAAGTGAACCTGGCTTCCCTGTTGACTTTGCTTGTCAGAAGGACGCAAGAGGGGATGACACCATCATAAATATGAGTCAGTTGCCAAGAGCCACGGTGGCGCAGTGGTTAGAGTGCAGTACTGCAGGCTCCTTCTGCTGACTACCGGCTGCCTGCAATTTGGCAATTCGAATCACACCAGGCTCCAGGTTGACTCAGCCTTCCATCCTTCCGAGGTGGGTAAAGTGAGGACCCAGATTGTTGGGGGCAAGAGGCTGATTCTGTAAACCGCTTAGAGAGGGCTGGAAAGCACTGTGAAGCGGCATATAAATCTAAGTGATATTGATATTTTCCTTCCTTCTTTCCTTCCTTCCTTCCTTCCTTCTTTCCTCCTTCCCTCCCTCCCTCCCTCTCAGTGATTAGAATGCAGTATTGCGGCTAACTTTGCCCACTGCCAGCAGTTCGAGTCTCACCGGCTCAAGGCTGACTCAGCCTTCCATCCTTCCGAGGTGGGTAAAATGAGGACCCAGATTGTTGGGGGGCAATATGCTATTTAGTATACTGCCTTTGGTGTAAGCCGCCCAGAGTCCTCGGAGAGTGGGCGGCATAGAAATATGACTAATAAAATAAAACAAAATAAAATGAGGACCCAGATGGTTGGGGGCAAGAGGTTGACTCTGTAAACTGCTTAGAGAGGGTGGTAAAGCACTAGGAAGCGGCATATAAGTCTAAGGGCTATTGCTGTCTGAATTTTGATCACATGACCATGGGGATGCTGTAACAGTCGTAAGTGTGAAAACTGGTCCTAAGCCACATTTTTCAGGGCCGTTGTAACTTTGAACGGTCACTAATGAATTGACGTAAGTCGAGGACTACTTGTAAAGCCCCCCCCCCCCAAATTGGGGAGAGAGAGAAAGACCCACCAGGCGCTTCGATGCCGTCCGGCATTTCCTGAGAGCTTCCAGGTTCAGAGCCAGGCCCAGGATCCGGGCTGAGAGGAGGCGGCGGCTCTTCCTTGAAGAGAAAGGATGGAGGTGACCAGTCTGGTGGGAAGACGTCCTCATCCTCTTCCAAGGGAGACTTGGAGTCGCTCCGTTCACGGGAGCTTTTCCTTCTTCTCGGGGTCTCGGCTGGGGGAGCAGAGTCTCTCTTCTTGGATTTCTTTCGGGAGCGCCTGCCGAGCCCGGGACCCATTTCTGGCCAGAAACTGCTGCAGAGGGGACGCATTTTGGGGGGAGCACGTCTGGAGAGGGTTGGTGCTTCTGAAACTTCTTCTGCATCCGTCGCAGGAAAGACCGAGAGTCTGGAGACAAGGAAAGAGTCATTACTAGGAGGACGGACATGCTACACCATGGGGTCCCCAATCCCCTGGTCCGTGGACCTCCACTGGTCCATGGCATGCCAGCAACTGGGCCGCACAAACGAGCGAAGCCCCAACTGCAGTATGAAACCAGCATGCTAAACAGAGAGTACAATAATAGCATTGGAAGGGACCTCGGAGGTCTTCTAGTCCAACCTCCTGCTTGAGCAGGAGACCCCTAGACCAGTGATGGCTAACCTTTTTGCCGTCGCGTGCCAAAAGCGGGGGAGAGCGTGGGGGGCGGTCGCGCGTGAATGTGCCCACACCCATAATTCAATGAGCCCGCCCCCCCTGCGTGCTCCCCCCGTTTTTGGCACACAATGGAATGGTGGGCCGGAAGGCCCGTTTTTCGCCCTCCCCAGGCTCCAGAGACTTTCTAGGAGTCTCGAGTGGGCGAAAACGGCCTTCCCCACCTCCCAGAGGCCCTCCGGAGGCTGGAAACAGCCCGTTTTCCAACTTCCAGTGGGAAGTTTTTTTGCCCTCCCCAGGCTCCAGAAGCTTTCTAGGAGCCTGGAATGGGCGAAAACGGCCTTCCCCACCTCCCGGAGGCCCTCCGGAGGCTGGAAACGTTCCATTTCCCGTCTTCCCGGAAGGCCGTTTTTCACCATCCCGAAGCTCCAGAGGTTTTCTAGGAGCTTGGGGAGGGTGAAAAGCCCCCCCCCCCGAGGCCCCCCGGGGGCCGGAAACAGCCCATTTCCCGACTTCCGGTGGGACCGGAAGGCCCATTTTTTGCCCTCCCCAGGCTCCAGAGGCTTTTTAGGAGCCCGGGGAGGACAAAAACGGCCTTCTCCTACCCACCCCCGAGGCCCTCCGGTGGTGGGAAATGGCCTGTGAGACCGGAAGGCCCGTTTGTTGCAAATGACCAGCTGTTTGCAAAGAGTATCAATCCTTCCATTCCCCACCATCCAGTCAGAGCTGAAGAAGCTTCTTGGATGAGAAGCGAAACATCTTCAAAAGAAAAAAAACAAGAAAGTCCAGTTGCCTCCTGAAAAAAAAGCATTTTTTTTGGGAATTTTAATATTCTTAATGTTCTGTCTCTTCCCTCAAGTCATGGAGCAATGGCACTACAGAATAAGACGGTAAAGAGCCCAGCGAAAGAGATCTGCTCCTTTCCTCCTTATTCCTTAGCTAAATCTACCACCTCATCGAGGTGCTCATTGTGAATAATACAGGCATTGATCCTGTGGGATGCCAAATATTTGGCAGTCTTCTCAACCTGGAGCATTTCAGGGGTGACAGACGGCCCCACTCGTCTGTCAGGCAGAAGAAACCTGTTACCCTATTTTAGAAGGCTGTCATGGCACTTTAGGACAGCGGTCTCCAACCTTGGCAAATTTACGCTGGCGTAAATTCAACTCCCAGAATTCCCCAGCCACCAAAGCTGGAGGACTTCAACTCCCAGAATTCCCCAGCCAGCAATGCTGGAGGACTTCAACTCCCAGAATTCCCCAGCCAGGAAAGCTGGAGGGCTTCAACTCCCAGAATTCCCCAGCCAGCAAAGCTGGAGGACTTCAACTCCCAGAATTCCCCAGCCAGGAAAGCTGGAGGGCTTCAACTCCCAGAATTCCCCAGCCAGCAAAGCTGGAGGACTTCAACTCCAGAATTCCCCCCAGGAAAGCTGGAGGGCTTCAACTCGCAGAATTCCCCAGCCAGGAAAGCTGGAGGGCTTCAACTCCCAGAATTCCCCAGCCAGGAAAGCTGGAGGGCTTCAACTCCAGAATTCCCCAGCCAGGAAAGCTGGAGGGCTTCAACTCCCAGAATTCCCCAGCCAGGAAAGCTGGAGGGCTTCAACTCCCAGAATTCCCCAGCCAGGAAAGCTGGAGGGCTTCAACTCGCAGAATTCCCCAGCCAGGAAAGCTGGAGGGCTTCAACTCCCAGAATTCCCCAGCCAGGAAAGCTGGAGGGCTTCATCTTCCAGAATTCCCCAGCCAGGAAAGCTGGAGGGCTTCAACTCCCAGAATTCCCCAGCCAGGAAAGCTGGAGGGCTTCAACTCGCAGAATTCCCCAGCCAGGAAAGCTGGAGGGCTTCAACTCCCAGAATTCCTCAGCCAGCAAAGCTGGAGGACTTATCTTCCAGAATTCCCCAGCCAGGAAAGCTGGAGGGCTTCAACTCCCAGAATTCCTCAGCCAGCAAAGTTGCCAACCTTGGCAACTTTAAGACTTGTGGACTTTAACTCCCAGAATTCCTCAGCCAGCAAAGTTGCCAACCTTGGCAACTTTAAGACTTGTGGACTTTAACTCCCAGAATTCCTCAGCCAGCTTTGCTGGCTGGGGAATTCTGGGAGTTGAAGTCCTCCAGGCTTAAAAGTTGTCAAGGTTGGAGACCCCTGCTTTAGAAGAAAGACATGGTACATAAAACAGCTTGTGCAATTTTGCTCCGGCGGATCTGAAATTCTAAGGACGGAGCTGTCTTTTTGGGGAAGAAATCTTTCAGCCTAAGAAACCCAACTTTTCATTCAATTGCAATTGAATAGAGGGGGGAAATGTTAAGTCAAATGACAATTTTAGAGCCAAGACTGCCCTCTGGTGGATCTCATCTGTTGCCAGTATATACTGAAAAAAGGAGACTTTTATTTTTTTTGCAAATCAGATTACGCCTGGACGTAACCCTGCTAGCGACACGTTTTTCCAGGATTTAAAATAGCGCTGTGCCCATAATAGCATCCCTTTCGACTAGTTATTATTTCTAGTTTCTACAGTAACGTGAGCATGCAATTCCTGACAAATCTTATTTTTTGTACTGTTCGGGCCAACCCTGGGTAATACAGCGGCGTGTTCTGTAGATGAGAAACTGACTTTAAAAACAGCTCATCTAGGGGGGAGGAAAGATTATTTTAAGAAGCAGACTTTTCTTTGAAAGTCTAATTTTCTGCGTGTACAGATCTACGGGTTGGTTTTCTTGGTGGGGGCTGTTCTCAGCTGGGGGGGGTGGTAAGCCACAGGTATGGTGAACAATATTTTGCTTTCGCATAAAAATCTTGCGGCACTGAGAGCCCTTTGGGTTGTTTTATTACCTTTTATTATAGGTAGGGTTTTATAAACCGGGGTGACAAGTGCATAAGCTACATGCCATGACCCCCTTCCGGTGGCTTACAAATCAGGCTGCCAATTTTCAGGGACAAATGGTCTCAAATTGAAGGCTGCTTCCCATTCATTTCCTGCCCCAAACACTAATTGGAAGCCTCTCATGCTCAACAGGGCTGTAGAATGCTTTAAACCTTTGATTTTTTCCCCCCAAAGTACCAGCTTTGAATCCGGCTTGATTCAAGCACCATTTTACAATCACATCCAAAACGTGGCACTTAACACATTTATTTCATTAAGAACCCTTTGTCCCAATAGCAACAGCCCTTAGACTTATGTACAGCTTCACAGTGCTTTACAGGCCGCTCTAAGCGGTGCCCGCAATAATCTGGGTCCTCATTTTACCCACCTGGGAAGGATGGAAGGTTGAGTCAACCTTGAGCCGATCAGGATTGAACTCCTGGCTGTGTGCAGAGTTAGCCTGCAATACTGCCTTCTAAAGGAAAGGAGGGAGGGAGGGAGGGAGGGAGGGAGGGAGGGAGGAAGGAAGGAAGGAAGGAAGGAAGGAAGGAAGGAAGGAAGGAAGGAAGGAAGGAAGGAAGGAAGGAAGGAAAATAGCAATAGCACTTATACTTATATACCGCTTCACAGTGCTTTGCAGCCCTCTCTAAGCGGTTTACAGAGTCAGCCTCTTGCCCCCAACAGTCTGGGTCCTCATTTTACCCACCTCAGAAGGATGGAAACTTGAGTCAACCTTGAGCCGGTTAGGATCGAACTGCTGGCAGCAGGCAGAGTCAGACTGAAATGCAACATTCTAACTTGCACCATGAAAGGAAGAAAGAAAGGAAGAAGGAAAGGAAGGAAGGAAGGAAGGAAGAAAGGAAGGTAGTAATAGCACTTATATACCACTTCACAGTGCTTTTACAGCCCCCTCTAAGCAGTTTACAGAGTCAGCCTCTTGCCCCCAACAATCTGGGTCCTCATTTTAATGACCTCGGAAGGAGGGAAGGCTGAGTCAACCTTCAGCCTGGCGAGATTTGAACTGCCAAATTGCAGGCAGCCAGCAGTCAACAGAGATAGCCTGCAGTACTGCACTCTAACCACTGCGCCACCCCGGCTCATAATAATATAAAGTACAAGCAAACCAGGTCGAAAAGCCCAGTACCACCCCTCCCCCACTGAGGTTAGGTCTACTTCAGCAAACAAGCATCATAAGCGATCCTAAAACCAGCCATACAACGTTCCATCCCCCACCCACCCCAAAGCCATCAAAAATATATTTCAGAATATTACCGTTTCTATGGGCCGAGAGTCTTTTGCGGACTTTAGATCCATCGGTTTTTGAAGATCTGTGATTATCATCCTGCAGGACAAATTTGGTTAAGATTTTAAAAATGCTTGTTGAATGGCTGGATTCATATAAACACACGCCTTACACCCCAAGTTAACAAAATACAGCCCCAGGGAGATGAAAAATGCGAGGTCCAAAGAAATAAATTCCAGAAAATCTAATGGCCTGGTTCAAGGGTGAAATGCTCCCGGATTGGACCGGATCGCCCGATCCGGTAGCAATCTTGGCTGGTAGTTCGGCGATCCGGTAGCGATGGCGGAGCAAAGCTCCACCCACCCGCCCAGGGGTCATTACTTCCTGCAGGAAGTAATGTGTTTTTTAATCTTCTGCGCATGCGCCTAAGATTCTGCACATGTGCAGGAGGTCTGCGCGCATGTGACGCATGTTTGCGCCCACTTCCGAACCGGTAAGGAAGCTAAGTAGATTTCACCCCTCACCTGGTTCACAAAAAAACCCCTGTCTAGGATAAGTGGCCCAAAGCAATGGCCACTTACGTCCAAGGAAGCCTCACCATAAATCCCTTCGTATGAAGGAGCTTTTGGGGCCAGTCAACATAGGCACCTCGCCTTTGATCAAGAGGGAAAAGAAACAATATTTTTAATACCATATAGCAGGGATGGCGAACCTTTTAAGAGATCGAGTGCCCAAGCTTCAACCCAAAATCCATTTATTTATCGCAAAGTGCCAAGACGGCAATTTAACCTGAATACTGAGGATTTACTACCTAAAATAATGATAAACAAGGCAGAATTCAGCTAATTGTTCTAAGAAAAACTTGATAAATTGCACTTTTATGCCCCTTCATTTTTTTCTGCTCTTGAAATATTACGTTTAGCAACAATAAAAAAGAAAAACTTTTGTAATATCATTTCTCTTTCCCTCCCCCTCTCTCTCTTCATCCCCTCTCTCTTCCTCTCTCTGTTTTTCTCTCTTTCCCTCCCTCTCTCCCTTTCTCTCTCTCTCTCTTCCCCTCTCTTTCCCTGGAGAAACCCGATGGAGCTGGGCTGGGGCGACAGCAGGCGTGCCCACAGAGAGGGCTCTGTGTGCCACCTCTGGCACACGTGCCATAGGTTCGCCACCAGGGCCATATAGCAATGATGGCTAACCTTTTTGCCATCACGTGCCAAAAGCGGGGGGAGAACGGAAGGGTCGCTTTCTTGGAGCCTGGGGAGGATGAAAACAGCCTTCCCCAGATCCCCGGAGGCTGGAAACAGTCTATTTCCCAACTTCCGGTGGGCCCGGAAGGCCTGAAAATCAGCTGGCTGGCACGTGCATGTATGCTGAAGCTGAGCTAGGGCAACAGCTAGGGCATATAAATCAAACTAATAAATAAATAAATAAATTTAAGTTTACACACAATTCATCCATGTACCAAGAGAGGATGAGTGGTTCAGAGGTCTTCCTAAAACACTAAGGAAAGAAACCTGATCAATACGACGTGTCATGACCATGTTGGAGCCTGAATCTGCAGAGGAAGATGAGCCGGATCTGGAGTCGACGGAGATCGAGGGGGCGGCTTCATTGGCTTCGGAGGAAAATGGGGAGGAGCAGTCCCAGTCAGGCCAGGGCCTTTCAGGATTGGGATGGCTTGTAGGCAGGGAGGAACAGGGGCAGGACGACCCAAGAGAGGCTAAGCAGTGAACATGGGAGACAAGAGCTCAGGCAATGAGCAAGGGCCACCTCCTCCTGATCCACGAGCATGGAGAGTGGAAAGAAGGCGAGAACAGCGCAGACTGACCCGACTACTCGGGAGGAGAGCGCCCTGCCCCTCTTCACAAGTCACACCTGGGGACTAAGAGTTAAGGAGACGCTGTGGGGAGGGGCATTTGTTAGGAACAAACACTGAATTCCAGGAATGTTGAATCCCGATGTTAGAACTTTCCTGGATTCCTTGCATTCTTTCTGGATTACTTGCCTGGCTCCTTTGCTTCCATGACTCCTCAACTTGCCCTGCTGGATTTTTTGGCTTTGCAGCCATGGTGCTCACAGCGTCGGGCTGGACTATTTGCAGCCAGACGCTGCTTGAGGTGTGTTGTGTGTGTATGTGATCACTTTGCTCTGGGACTTGCCAAAAACGTGAGAGTGTTTGGGGAAATTTGGAGCAATAAAGGGGCGGTTTGAACTGCCAGCTGCCTGTGTTATCTCTGTGCCATGTCCCGGGTCATCACACCACCCTGTACTATTAGAGGGCTTATGTTCTCTGGTTTTGTCTATTCTCCCAAATCAATCAATCAATCCTGGCTTCGCTGCTTACCCGCAAGGCATCTCGAAACGCCGGAGGATCCGTAAACGGCAAAGATAAGCTAGGAAAAGGCAGGACAGAGAAGGGCCTGCCGACTTTCAACCGCTTGGTTTTCCGAAGCTGCTGGTATCTCTGCAGGCTGGACTGGAAAGTGAAGCTGAAGAGACCAGCCTTGGGTTTCCTTAAAGAGGACAAAGGGATTTGGAACCAACGAATGTCTCTCCAGGTGTTGAACAGCTCCTTGCTGAACGAAGTCATCTTCGACTGGGAAACCAAGCTAACTTTCGAAGTGTCTTTGGAAAGCGGGGCCTGGCGCATCTTCTTCGAGGCATCCTTGGATGTCCCAGGTTGGCTATCCAGCGCAGAGGGTTTCCCCTGGCTTTGTTTACCTGACTTTTTCATGAGTATGGCCAATCTCCCTTCCGGTTTGAACTTGAAAGGAGAAGCTCAGTTCTTTTGGTCCTGGGTCCTTGGGAATGGCTGCGAAGGAGTTACCTCTTGGCCTTCCCTACACACTCTGCCCGAAGGGACAACACAGGGACCCTGTCAAAAGAAAGAAACAGAAAAGTAATTTCTACCGTTCCCAAGGCTGCTTGGAAGGCTTCCAGACGTACGGAAAGGAAACAAACGTAAATGGATTTATATTATATTAAGATTAATTATTGTAACTAGGATTTATGAGCTATCACCATGATGATGAACCTATGGCATGTGTGCCACAGGTGGCACGTGGAGCCCTATCTGTGGGCACGCGAGCTGTTGCCCTAGCTCGACTCCAGCGCACATGCGCACGCCAGTCAGTTGCTTTTTGGCTGGCCACGCCCACACCACCCTCCCAGGAGTCTCCACGTGGCCTGTTTTGGATGCCAGGTAAGTACAGGGCTCGCGCGGAGCTCTGGGAGGGCATTTTTGGCCTCCGGGGGGGGGGGGGGAGAGGCTGTTTTAGCCCTCCCCAGGCTACAGGAAAGACTCTGGAGCCTTGGGAGGACGAAAAACGGGCCTACTGGAAGTCTGGAAACAGGCCATTTCCGGCCTCTGGAAGCTTCAGGGAGGTCTGCTAGGTCCAAAACGGGGCACGGGGGGGTCGTGCGTGCAGGCGTGGGGGAGCACGGGGGGGGTCATGCGTATATTTACGGGGTGCAGGGGGCATTGAATTATGGATGTGGGCACACATGCGCATGACCCCTGTGGTCCCTCCGCTTTTGGCACGCGACAGCAAAAAGGTTAGCCATCACTGAGCTATCACTTTGTTGTGGTATGCGTGTACACTGAGAGCTTATGCACTGGAGACAATTCCTTGTGTGTCCAATCACACTTGGCCAATGAAGTCCATTCAATTCCTATTTTATTCCTATTCTTTTCCATTCCTATTCCTATTCTTTTCCATTCCTATTCCTATTCTTTTCCATTCCTCTTCCACCCCATTCCATTCATTTTTTAATGACCAAGAATAGAACTTTCCCTCGTTATCTGGTGTTTCCAGCTGAGACTGTTATGCCTCCAGCGACACAACAGCAAGAAGCTTTACAGCAATTAAAAACAATACAAAGAAAGAGAATACAAAAAACATATTAAACTGTATTTTAAAAAAGAAAAGAAAAAAGAAAACATAGACAGACGTAGACCAGACAGATATGCTTCCACGGGATGCTTCTGTTACTCAGTGGCTCTGAATAATCTACTGTGAAGTATTGTAACAAGAACTGTAATAAGAGTTAACTAAGCGAAGGCAGTATCTACAGCATCTGTAGCTCAAGGTTGAACTGTGGAGTCCTTGATGCTGAGTTGAGCTCATGCAGAGATTACATCCAACAAGATTCAGTTCAGGGGTGAAAAAAGCCAGGTAACAACTGCACTTAGGCAGGAACAAAAAAAATATCAAATATAGATATAGAATGGGTGGTACTTGGCTCAGCAGTAGTTAACTGACTCAGCCTTCCATCCTTTCGAGGTAGGTAAAATGAGGACCCGGATTGTGGGGGCAATAAGCTGACTTTGTATAAAAAGAACACCGCTTGGGGGGGCCGAAAGCCCTACTAAGCAGGTATATACAAAAGCATGAAGGCTATTGCTTAACGCATTGTAAGCCGCCCTGAGTCTTTGGAGAAGGGTGGCATATAAATCGAACCAATAAAACAAATAAACTATAAAAGGGATCTATGGACCACCACTTAAATATGAGCAATGCTGCCCCAAAATAACCAGTACGGTCCTAGGCTGCATCAACAAAGAATAAATAGTATCAAAATCAGGAGGACAAATAATACCGCTATATACCATATTAGTGAAGCCACATCTGGAATAATGCATCCTATTCTGGTCACAATACACAAAAAAAAAAAAGATGTAGAGATCCTTAAAAGAGTACAGAGAAGAGCAACAAAGATGATGAGGGGTCTGGAAGCTAAATGAACGGTTAAGGGAACTACGTATGAAGAGAAGGACTAGGGGTGACATGATAGCAGTCTTCCAATATTTGAGGGGCGGTCACAGAGAAGAGGGGATGGACTTATTTTCTAAAGATCCTGAGGTCAGGACAAGAAGTGATGGGTGGAAGCTGGTTAAAGAGAGCTCCAACCTCAAACTAAGACATTTCCTGATAAACCATCAATGGAACAGCTTATCTCCTGGAGTTATGAGTCTCCATCGCTATGATTCCCCAACCAGGCAACATCTGAAATGTATGCATAAAAACAACCAAGCTCGGAGAACATCCAGGATTCCATAATCAAGATCAAGCCGGCACTGTCCATTTGTAAACTCTCAGCATTTTCCTTGCAGGAGACAAATCTTGAGGACGAAAAGATGAAAGAGCTGCAGAAGAGTTTTCGTCCACCGCAGTGCAAACACTGTTTGGAAGCATTTCTCACCCTTGCCATGGAGAATGGATCAAGGAACTAAGATACGTCACCTACAACAGTCAGGAACATCTGGAGGCCGTGATTGAAAAAAGTCAAGACGGCATCCCACGTAAGAGCTGGGTGAAGTTTCAATTACACCATCATGGCCATCACGCTGAGCTGGTCGATCGAAAGGTCAGCAGTTCAGCGGTTCGAATCCCTAGTGCCATGAAACGGGGTGAGCTCCCGTGACTTGTCCTAGCTTCTGCCAACCTAGCAGTTCAAAAGCAGGTAAAAAATGCAAGTAGAAAAATAGGGACCACTTTGGTGGGAAGGGAACAGCGTTCCGTGCGCCTTTGGCGTTGAGTCATGCCGGCCACATGACCACGGAGACGTCTTCGGACAGGGCTGGCTCTTCGGCTTTGAAACAGAGATGAGCACTGCCCCCTAAAGTCAGGAACGACTAGTACATATGTACAAGGGGAACGTTTACTTATACCTTACAGATTATTGAGACACTGAGGCACAAGACAGATTGAAACTTCTCACAACAGCTACACAAACCCTGGGACCTATAAGGAAACAGTCCTGCTGCCGATAAACGGGGTCCGTTACCACCTTGAAATATCCAAATTTGATCCCTTGCGACATTGACGCTGTTTTAAGTCATTACATTAAAACGGTCAGCAAGGTTTCCGAGAATTTTTCTTCCCAACCGCTGCATTGTCTGAAACGCACAGATTTGGTTCATCATTACCCTGTACCGAGGGGTTTTTTTAAAAAAACAATGGCTGTGAAATAAAAATCGCAATTGGCAGAGTTCATGCATCACACTAAACCGCAAGTTTTACAAGCCGCAACACTCAGGTTCATGCAACGCATTAAGCCACAAGTAGAGAGTTTGGAAGGCGGAAGAGACGCTTTTTAATTTTTGCCGCACCTAGAAATATCATCCCTGATATTTAGATATCCCAAAAAAATTCGCTTCAGGGTTGGCTTTTTTACCGTATGGTATATACCCGGCAAAGTTGCTTATGCTATATTTTCCGAAAGGATTTCATCTGGAATTTTCTGAAGAGCAGGAAGAGGGGAAAAAAAGCCCTCCGTTATAAAAAAAAAATCCATCTCGCTCAAAAAGGATGCTCTTAAATCTTATAGCCACAATCCACTTGTTCCTCCTACCAAAGGAAGAAAAAAAAAAACTCAGTTGTTGTGGCAAAGACACAAATAGCCTTAATGGCCAAAAAAACCCCATCTTCAATATTTACAGTATTTTAATCCTGCTTTTCACACACACAGACCCCAAAAAAGGGCTCTTAAGACACTCTTACAAATCAATAGTAAAGAAATAAGCTTCTTCTGCTCCCAGATGTAACAACTCAGCGCTATACCGAGAAGGAAAAGAAAAGAAGGAACAGAAAAACTACTTCAGCCGCTCAAGCACCATACTTGCCCCTTTGTTACCTCAACCATGGTTTGTCTGCAATTAAGCCACAGCAGACAGCAGTTCCAAGTCAACCTTGGTAACCAGAGGGAACCGAAGAGATGGAGGGAGGCCGAGGCGGCTGATGACTCAACAGGATGATAATCACACCATCTGTTTAAATGACCATCTGCCTCCCCCTCGATGGCATCGTCTTTCTCTCTGGCTGCAAACCGATGGGCTAGCGCCCCCCTCCCACCTTTGAATTGGATAGCCCAACTGGCTAAATTGCAAAGCCCGATGGAAATGCAGCTAGCCCTCAACAACTCTAGAAAGCCTTAGTAAGAGCCCACCTAGAGTACTGCATCCAGTTTTGGACACACTATAAAAAAGATGTTGAGACTCTAGAAAGAGTGCAGAGAAGAGCAACCAGGATGATTAGGGGACTGGAGGATAAAATATACGAAGAACGGTTGCAGGAACTGGGCATCGCGAGTCTAGTGAAGACAAGGACCAGGGGAGACATGATAGCAGTGATCCAATATCTGAGGGGCTGCCACAGAGAGGAGGAAGGGGGTCAAGCTATTTTCCAAGGCACCTGAAGGCCAGACAAGAAACAATGGATGGAAACTGAACAAGGAGAGATTCAACCTGGAAATAAGGAGGAATTTTCTGGCAGTTGAGAACAATCAACCCATGGAACAGAAGTTGCCTTCGGAAGTTGTGGGAGCTTCATCACTGGAGGCTTTCGAGAAGAGACTGGACTGCCATCGGTCAGAAATGGTGTAGGGTCTCCTGCTTGGGTGGGGGGTTGGACTAGATGACCTACAAGGTCCCTTCTAACTCTGTTAATCTGCAATCTACTAAAGTTCGTTTAGCCACCATTCAAAGTTACCACAGCACCGAAGTGACCTAGGGCCGCTTTTCAGACTTACGACCGCTACAGCAGAAAATTCAGACGCTTGGCAACTGACTCATATTTATGATGGTGGTAGCGTCCCCAGGGTCACGTGACCCCTTTTTGCGACCTTCTGACGAGCAAAGTCCACGGGGAAGTCAGATTCACTGAACAGCTGTGTCACTAACTTAACAAACACAATGATTCCCTTAACAACTGTGGCAAGAAATGGGGCAAAATTCACCTAACAAATGTCTCACTTAACAACCGAAACTTGGGGCTCACTGTGGTCATTAAATCGAGGACTATCTGCAATATAGTTCCAAGCCTTGAAGATTACAAAGCTTCAATTCTCATTGATCTGAGCTACGCACCCGGAACAAATACAACCACAAACCATCAAAGGTAGCTTGATGTTTGTTTGCTTGAGGCGGCTACCAGAGTGAAAGCAAACCCACCTCTCCCCTCGCTCCCTGCTTTCCCACCTGCCCAATTTTTTAACTCTCATCTCAACGTATTCTCATTGTTGCAGCAGGAATAATATTTGCACAAAGATGGAAAGCAGAGAAAATCCCTTTAGAAGGGGAAGTAATTAGAAAAAGTTTGGACTGCGCAAAGATGAATAGATTAATGATTAAAGAGAAAGAGGATACGGAATATTTTAAGATATGGGGGAAATTTTATGATTGGATAGAAAAGAGATATAAAGAATTTGATAAGCAAACAGGAGAAAGTTACATTAAATATATGTATTTTGGGGGAAATACTGAAATAGGATTTATGAAGGAAGAAATAAGGAGTAACAAAAAGAAGTCACCGAAGAAACACCGAGATGACACACGGAAGGACTGATGTATTATATGTTTGTTTGTCTTTAAAAAAAAACTTTTTATTAAAAAAATGTATTCATTGTTTTCTTTTTCGTTGTTTATTATTCCATTCCTTTGCTACTGTTACATTTACACTTTTCAGCCTCTGTGTGTATTGTGGTAAGCTGCTCACACAGCAAAGGTAAGCGGCAAATAAATTTAACGAATAAATAACTTTTGAGGCTAGTCCCTTGTGTAACCTGGGACTATCTAAGGTTTGGATTCTCACTGCAGATAACCAGGTGGAAAAAATCAGAGAGTTAAAGACAGATAATCGCATCAGGCAAACACAGTCTTAAGATAATGTAGTAGGTCTTTGGGGAAGGGAGATGTAGAGATTAATTCCAGTGTGAAAACTAGAAAAGAAAAGAAACAGCCTGGACTGCTAAAACAGGTGCTTCAGAAAAAGCAATTCTTACTACTTTAATGTTGGGATTTGCTGCATGTACACCTAAGTCAGGGCTGCTTAAAACTGACCTATTCCAGTTACCGCTCTTCCTGGTTTCCAGGGAAGTCATCAGTCCCACAAAAAAGTCCACGAAAAAAGTCCATGTGGCTTCATGCAGGATCCCAGCTGGATCCCAGATCGACAAAACAAGCACCTTCCAATTGCTCCATGACTCCCAGGATACAAGGAGACTGGACTAGGTGGGGATGGAAACGAATCAGAGAGACAACTAATGAGAAATTTCCTGACCATGAGAACAATTAACCTGTGGAACAGCTTGTCTCAAGGAATTTGTGGGTGTTCCAACACTGGAGTTTTTTTAAGAGATTGGACAATCATTTGTTTAGAATGGTATAGCAGGGGGTTGGACTAGATGACCTCCAAGGTCCCTTCCACCTATTCTATTCTACTCTATTCTCTTTTCTATATTCTATTTTGTTCTATTCCTTATTCTATTCTATTCTATTCCTTATTCTGTTGTATTCCTTATTCTGTTGTATTCCTTCTTCTCTTCTATTCCTTCTTCTCTTCTATTCCCTATTCTATTCTCTTCTATTCCTTATTCTCTTCTATTCCCTATTCTATTCCTTATTCTCTTCTATTCCCCTATTCTATTCCTTATTCTCTTCTATTCCTTATTCTATTCTATTCCTTATTCTGTTCTATTCCTTATTCTATTCTATTCCTTATTCTGTTCTATTCCTTATTCTATCCTATCCTATCCTATCCTATCCTATTCCTTATTCTGTTCTATTCCTTATTCTATTCTCTTCTATTCCTTATTCTGTTCTATTCCTTATTCTATCCTATCCTATCCTATCCTATTCCTTATTCTATTCTATTCCTTATTGTTCTATTCCTTATTCTATTCTCTTCTATTCCTTATTCTATCCTATCCTATTCTATCCTATCCTATTCTATTACTTATTCTATTCCTTATTCTGTTCTATTCCCTATTTTATTCTCTTCTATTCCTTATTCTGTTCTATTCCTTATTCTATTCTCTTCTATTGCTTATTCTGTTCTATTCCTTATTCTATCCTATCCTATCCTATCCTATTCCTTATTCTGTTCTATTCCTTATTCTATTCTCTTCTATTCCTTATTCTGTTCTATTCCTTATTCTATCCTATCCTATCCTATTCTATTCCTTATTCTATTCTATTCCTTATTGTTCTATTCCTTATTCTATTCTCTTCTATTCCTTATTCTATCCTATCCTATCCTATCCTATTCTATTACTTATTCTATTCCTTATTCTGTTCTATTCCCTATTTTATTTTCTTCTATTCCTTATTCTATTCTATTCTATTGCTTATTCTGTTCTATTCCTTATTCTATCCTATCCTATCCTATTCTATTCCTTATTCTATTCTATTCCTTATTGTTCCATTCCTTATTCTATTCTCTTCTATCCTTATTCTATCCTATCCTATCCTATTCTATTACTTATTCTATTCCTTATTCTGTTCTATTCCCTATTTTATTCTCTTCTATTCCTTATTCTGTTCTATTCCTTATTCATCCTATCCTATCCTATTCTATTCCTTATTCTATTCTATTCCTTATTCTCTTCTATTCCCTATTCTATTTCTTTTCTTTTCTATTTCTATTTCTATTTCATTTCTATTTCTATTCTATTTTCTCTTCAATTAATCAGTGGAACCACTTGCCTCCAGAAGATTGTGAATGGACTCCCAACACTGGAGGTTTGTTTGTTTTGTTTTGTTTGTTTCCCAAAGAAGAGATGGGGGACAGCCCTTTTGTCTGAGAAAAAAAAAACAAACACGATATACCAGCTCCTGCTTTTGAGCAGGGGGCTGGACTAGATGACCTCCAAGGCCCCTTTGTCATTCTTGCTAAGACCTTTCGGGGGCCCCGATTCTCTCTTCCACGTTTGCCTCAATGATTCCCACCCCCACCCCCACCCCAATTAAAAAAACAAAAAACTAAAAAACTAAAAAACCCTGACCTAAGCTACCAATTAATTTAGTAAATTTAATTTAGTAAATCCTGGCTGTGAAACGAGGCGGGTCGTTTTGTACCTCTGCCAGATGGGCAGCTCGGTTCCTCCAATGCAACAGAGGCTGGAGGGGAGGGGGAGAGAGAGAGAGAGAGAGAGAGAGAGACCCCCTCCCCCAAAAAAGAGCCACCTGCACGCGCTCTACCTGCGCTCAAAAAATAAAAAAAAAAACAACCGCTCTCGCTAACGGTCGCCGGCTTCTACCTCTTTCAAACGGCAACGCTCCCCCCGAGAACAGCCAATCGGATGCCGGGATTGACCACGGAGCTAAGAATGAGAGCCAATCCCGGTCCAGCTATCCGAGCTCTCTCTCTCTCTCTCTCTCTCTCTCCCGCAAGTGGAGAGAAGAGGCGGGGACCCAGAGGAGTTTCAGCCAATCGGCGGCCTCGGAGGGAGAGGGTGGGGTGGGGAAATTAAGAAGAAAAAAAAAAGCGCGCTTCGGAAAGTCAAGGCCGGCCACGTGCTCTTGGAAGAGCTTTTGCAGCTGTCCGGGGGGGGGGGGGGGGGGGGGGTGCGGCCCGCGGGGCCTTGTGGGAAATGGAGTCCCGCCTGGACTATGGAATAGCATAGCATAGCATAGCATAGCATAGCATAGCATAGCATAGAATAGAATAGAATAGAATAGAATAGAATAGAACAGAATAGAGGAAAATAAAATTAGGAATAGGAGAAAATTAATAGAATAGAATAGAACATAGACTAGGAATAGAAAATAGAGTACAGTTGAATAGAATAGAATAGAATAGAATAGAATAGAATAGAATAGAACTAGGAATAGGAATAGGAATAGGAATAGGAGAAAATTACTAAAATAGAGTATAGAATAGAATAGAAAATAGAGTACAGTCAAATAGAATAGAATAGAAAGGAATAAAAGAAAACCTAATAGAATAGAATAGAATAGAAAATAGTAGTAGTAGAATAGAATAGGAATAGGAGAAAATTAATAGAATAGAATAGAAAATAGAGTACAGTAAAATAGAACAGAATAGAATTAGGAATAAAAGAAAACTAATAGAATAGAATAGAATACAGAATAGAATAGAATAGAAAATATAGTAGTAAAATAGAATAGAAAGGAATAAAAGAAAACTAATAGAATAGAATATAGAATAGAATAGAATAGAAAATAGAATAGAATAGAATAGAAAATAGAGTAGTAAAATAGAATAGAATAGAATTAGGAATAGGAATAGGAGAAAACTAAGAGTAGAATAGAATAGAATAGAATAGAATAGAATAGAATAGAAATAGAATAGAAAATAGAGTACAGTTGAATAGAATAGAATAGAACTAGGAATAGGAATAGGAGAAAATTACTAGAGTATAGAATAGAATAGAATAGAATAGAAAATAGAGTACAGTAAAATAGAATAGAATAGAAAGGAATAAAAGAAAACGAATAGAGTAGAATATAGAATAGAATAGAATAGAATATAGAATAGAAAATAGAATAGAATAGAATAGAATAGAATAGAAATAGAATAGAATAGAATAGAATAGAATAGAAAATAGAGTATAAAATAGAATAGAATAGAATTAGGAATAGGAATAGGAGAAAACTAATAGAATAGAATAGAATCTCAAACTTGGCAACCATAAAACTTGGACTTCAACTCCCAGAATTCCTAGTTTCGAAGTACTGGATGTATCTAACCACCCTTGGCCAAATAAAGTATTCTATTTCATTCTGTTTTATACTCATACTGTCGATGAGTGGTCCAAAATATTGCACCACTTTATTCCGTATTATCTTTTTAAATTAACTTTCGTGCTTGCATCGCTGTTTATTTTACAAACGTTTCATCTGCTAAAAGCCACTGTGTTAAAATTTGCATGAAGATTTTTGTAACTTTGCATTAATTAAAATGTAATGTGTTTTCACGGGTTGGCATTTTTAATACAGTTGCAATGGACCAGATTCTCGTTTCCGCACAGCATAGTCCCCACCACCTATTTATCGGTGACAAACTATTATTGGAAATTGAAAAATGGATGATGGTAGCTGCTTTTCCAACTAACAAATGTTATTAAAAGGCATAAGCTTTTGTGAACTGCAGCTCACTTTATCAAAGTCATTCTAATGAAATGAGCTGCAGAAAAGCCTCATGCCTTTTAATAAAACTACTTAGTTGGAAAACCTGCTATCAGACTTCTGTTTTTTTTAACTGCATACCAGGGGTGAAATCCCAAATTTTTCCCTAATGGTTCTGTGGGTGTGGCTTGGTGGGCGTGGCAGGGGAAGGATACTGCAAAATCTCCATTCCCTCCCATCCTGGAGGAAGGATATTGCAAAATCTCCATTCCCACCCCACTCTGGGGCCAGCCAGAGGTGGTATTTGCCGGTTCTCCATACTACTCAAAATTTCTGCTATCGATTCTCCAGAACCTGTTAGAACCTGCTGGATTTCACCCCTGCTGCAGGCTAACACAATTCTCCTACAATGTCTTATTGGATATTTATATTCCCTTGCTACTGATCAGCAATATTTAGATTTAGCTTCTTTTAGAAAGTTGTGGGCAACTGTAGCATTTCTGCCAGGGTGATATGAAATAATCCATCCATATTTTTAATGTTTTTAGAAGTGTATATGTTAACAAAATGCAGTATTGGATAGAAGAGAAGAGAAGAGAAGAGGAATATAGAATAGAATAGAATAGAATAGAATAGAATAGAATAGAATAGAATAGAATAGAATAGAATAGAATAGAATAGAATAGGTTTATTGGCCAAGTGTGATTGGACACACAAGGAAGTTCTCCTTGGTGCATATATCAATTTTATTTTATAGAATTATTAGATTCTATCCTTGTTTTATTTTATAGAATGTATGATTTACTTATTAAAGAGCAATGGTATTTTTTAACCTTATCTTTACCCCATTAAATCATTGGCTTTAGTAATTGGGGGGTGGGGGGAGAGATCACATAAAATCATATTTGCTTTTATGATTTGCAGGACCCTGAACTTGGCAAATATTAGCAGACGTAATCAAACCATATTTAAGATGAAAATCAGAATAAGCTGACAATAGCGGACAAATATTGTCAGGGAAAGAGTAAGTGATAAGGAGCACAAATTATACAATAACTAGAGACACAATCTCTTTGACCAAACTGCTTTCTTGTACAAATTCCCCCCCAAAAGAAGCACATTAGAAATTGATTTGTTCAATTGTTAGGACTGCCAATCTCAATAAATAATCATGTATAATAAAGAAATTGGTTGCTCTTACCCAAATCAGCCACTCTGTTCCTAATGACATGTATAGGGGGGAAAGTGATGTAACCACAGCTGCTTGCTTGAAAAATTTTGCCTTTTCTTCTAAGAGAACAGAATGAAATAAAACTCCAAAGTTCAGTTTTGCTGCCTTAAACGGGGATTAAAGTTTTTTTTCTCCCTACAGTACAGCATACTGTATACTCCTATAAGACAAAGTATGGAAGAAAGTGTAAAGTTGACCAGGTATTCAAGTTTGGTCCCAAAGCATCCTTGTGAGTAGACTCAGTTACTGCCATATGATTAACAATTAACTGAATGAAGAGGTCATTCTAGAATGAAAAGGACTGATTATGACAGTGCATTAGAATATTCTTTATTGGAATATTCATTACTGGCCAAGTATGATTGGACACACAAAGAATTTGTCTCCAGTGCATAAGTGATAAATCATAAGATAAAATCATAAGATACAAACAATAAATTATATCCTTCTCATAAGATAGCAATAGAAGATAGTAGGAAAGATGAGAAGGATAATAGCACTACAGCCCTACTAAATGGGTAAATATCTTTAGGCATAAGACAGTGCTGTGGGAATTAGGTATTTAGTAGAGTGATGGCATGGGGGAAAATTGTCTTTGTATCTACTTGTTTTGGTATGAGACATTATACCATTTCAGACAAGTGAATAGAATAGAATAGAATAGAATAGAATAGAATAGAATAGGAATAGAATAGAATAGAATAGAATAGAATAGAATAGAATAGAATAGAATAACAGAGTTGGAAGAGACCTTGGAGGTCTTCTAGTCCAACCCCCTGCTTAGGCAGGAAACCCTACACCACTTTAAGACAAATGGTTATCCAACATCTTCTTAAAAACTTCCAGTGTTGGAGCATTCGCAACTTCTGGAGGCCAGTCGTTCCACTGGTTAATTATTCTCACTGTCAGGAAGTTTCTCCTTCTAAGTTGCTTCTCTCCTTGATTCGTTTCCACCCATTGCTTCTTGTCCTGCCTTCAGGGGCTTTGAAGAATAGCTTGACTTCCTCTTCTTTGGATGCTTTTCTCCCCAAGAGGCAACTAACTTTTTGGGTTTTCTTTGAAGATGTTTTGCTTCTCATCCAAGAAGCTTCTTCAGCTCTGACTGGATGGTGGGGAAATTTGGATCTGGGACAATCATGACGTGGATGACTGAGAATCTCCATAGACATGTAGACCCTATCATTTTATTTCTAAACAGGCTAGGTTTTGCATGTTAGCAAAAATGGATTTCGGCTAAAAGGAAAACATGTTTTTTTGAACTTAGAAAGAAGGCACGGACATCATGCTAAAAGGCTAACGTCCACTTTTATTAAAAGTGATATTTAGCCTTTTTTATAGCCTTTTAAATTGTCAATTGGGTTTTAGTTTGAATGTTTTAAATTTTGGGCCAGAGTTATATAATTCTTTTAAAAATTTTAAATTTTGTATTGGTATGTGTTTTAGTTCCAGCTGTGCACCGCCTTGAGTCCACTAGGAGAAGGGTGGGATATAAATTGAATAAAATAAATAATAATAAATAATAATAAAAAAGCATTTTTCCCCCTCCTTCCGCTCAGTCATGTCCCGTTCTCCAAGACAACCTGGACAAATGTTTGCAATTTGGCAGGTGACATTTAGAATAGAATAAACAGAGTTGGAAGGGACCTTGGAGGTCTTCTAGTCCAACCCCCTGCTTAGGCAGGAAACCCTACACCACTTCAGACAAATGGTTATCCAATCTCTTCTTAAAAATTTCCAGTGTTGGAGCATTCATGACTTCTGGAGGCAAGTCGTTCCATTGATTAATTGTTCTAACAGTGAGGAAATTTCTCCTTAGTTCTAAGCTGCTTCTCTCCTTGATTCGTTTCCACCCGTTGCTTCTTGTCCTGCCTTCAGGTGCTTTGGAGAATAGCTTGACTCCCTCTTCTTTGGGGCAGCCCCTGAGATATTGGAGGACTGCTATTATGTCTTCCCTAGTCCTTCTTTTCATTAAACTAGACATACCCAGTTCCTGCAACTGTTCTTCCATGTTTGTTTGTTTGTTTGTTTGTTTGTTTGTTTTTATATGCCGCCCTTCTCTGGAGACTCAGGGCGGCTTACAATGCTTTAAGCAATAGCCTTCATACTTTTGTATATTTTTATACAAAGTCAGCTTATTGCCCCCACAAAGCGGGTCCTCCCGTCCCCTCATCATCTTTGTTGCTCTTCTCTCTGCACAATTCACAACTTCAATTTCACAATTTCAAGGAAACTACAGCAGAAAACAAGGAAAGAAAACTGAGAATAGCCTGGGGTGGGAGGTGGAGGGGGGCTACCCAAATTCAGAGACCCTCCAGAGGGGAGCCTGGGGGGGGGGCAGACAGTGCCAACTCTTTGCCCAAATAACGGGCGCCTGACTTTGCAAAAAAAAAACAAAACACCACAATTCTCCACGTTTCAAACTTTCCCGCCTTTTCCCCTCATAAGGAAACCAGGGCTCGCCCGGCGGGGCGGGGCTACGTTAACCACGCCCACTACCCTTGAGCGCGGCGCACCGGAAAGGGCTAGGCGGCCATCTTGGGTAGAGAAGCGAGGAGGGGCACGTGACCGGAACTTCCTGCCCCCCCACAGCCAAAGGCGGAAGAGGCGTCCGTGAGGCGGTTGCGATGGCGTCAAGGTTACTGCGGGTCTCTGGAGCCTTGCGGGCTCTCCGGGTGGGCCCGGCTGCCCTGGGGAAAGGGCCGGCGCCTCTGGCGGCGGGGTCTCGCGAGGCCAGCTCCGGAGGTGAGCTTTTCTCGGGCGGGCTCATCTTTTCCTCCCTCCGAGGCTTAAGACTACCCTTCCCATCATCCACCGCCCGGCATGGAGGGAGGGAGGGAAGGGCCTGCTTGAAGCCAATTGTGGGGGGGGGGGAAGTGCCTCAGGTTGTGTAAAAAGGGGGTGTTGCTGGGGCGCCTTTTCGTACCTGAAACTATGCCGAAAATGATCTGAGTTTCTGTGTGTGTATATTTTTATGTGTCTACATGTACATGTGTGTGCATTACATATATACACAAACATGTATGTGTGTGTGTGTGGTGTGTGTGTATACACACACACACACACTCACATTAAAACAGCCAAAAATTATGAGTTTCTGTGTATGTAAATATGTGCATGCATACATATCTGTACATACATGCATATGCACACACATAATTTTTGGCTTGGTTTTAGTGCGTGTGTGTTATATATAACATATGTATAACATATATATCTAACATATACATATAATATATTGTGTTATATATATATATATATAATACACGTATATATTTGTGCGCACATATATATGGGGGGTGATGTGTCTTTTTACCATGGGACTATAGACTATATATCTAAAAATAATCACAGGAGTGTAGAGTATATATACATAGCAGTGGTGAAATTCAAATTTGTTTACTACCAGTTCTGTGGGCATGGCTTGATGGGCGTGGCAGGGGAACTGTAAAATCTCCATTCCCACCCCACTCCAGGGGAAGGATACTGCAAAATCCCCATTCCCTCCCCACTCCTGGAGGAAGGATACTGCAAAATCCCCATTCCCACCCCAGTGCAGGGGAAGGATATTGCAAAATCTCCATTCCCATCCCACTCCTGGGAGAAGAATATTGCAAAATCTCCATTCGCACCCCATTCCTGGGGAAGGATATTGCAAAATCCCCATTCCTATCCCACGGCCAGCCAGAGGTGGCATTTGCCGGTTCTCCGAACTACTCAAAATTTCCGCTACCAGTTCTCCAGAACCTGCTGGATTTCATCCCTGATACATAGGGTCTAGAGTGTGGTGATAAAAATGACACATCACCTATATAATGAATAGGTATTCCATATATTAAATATAACAACAATGCTAAAAGATGCATGCTACAATAAAAGAGCAACAGCCACCCTCCATAAAAAATAACTGTAGAAACACAGCAGCCTCATTGTTCTGCAATAGATGAGCTTTTAGGTTTGATCAGTGATTCTCTGGTATTTATTTGATTGATGTATTATTGATATATTCTTCCATTCTTTTTCATTATTTCATATTATTTTACTTCTGTTCTGTTTCCCCCCCCCCTTTTTTTAATTACTGTAAGCCACCTACAGAAGCCCCGTGGTGAGATAGGCAGCAAATGCATTTAACAAACAAAGATAGGACAAATTGATTTTTATATATGACAATAAAATGAACGTATAGCTATCCAGCTGCTATGGAGCTAAACAGAAATTGTGGGGATGCTAGATAAAATATTCGGAGCCAGATTAATACACTCCATTTTATATGGGGCTGGTAGATTTTCTTTAGCCTTGTGGTTAGATTACTGGGAGACCATTCTAGAAGAAGTTGCTGTTTTCAGGGCAAGCAAATGTTTCATATAGCCTTTCAGCCCTCTGCTGCGGCTCCGTGACTCAAAATATGCGTCACAGCTGCCAATGTGCAACACCCGCCGGCACGTGATTTATTGAGCTTTTCAACCCCTGGTAGGTCAACGATGGATAAATCCAAGAAAAGAAAAGTTTCAAAAGAAAAGAGAACATTTAATTCAACTACCTATGCTAGTTTTGTGGCCGCTCAAGAAATAGACACGGGAAGGGTTTTTGTGGCTCCCGGTGTTTTCTTTTCTGTGGGAAACGGCTCCAAATGGCTCTTTGAGTGTTTAAGGTTGCAGACCCCTGCACTAGCTGGTTTAGTGGCTAAGACACTGAGCTTGTGGATCAGAAAAATCAGCAGTTCGGCGGTTCGAATCCCTAGTACAGGTCTCCTGCGTCAGCGGGGGGTTGGACTAGATGACCTCCAAGGTCTCTTCCAACTCTGTTACTGTTACATCTTACATATGATATCAAAGAATATTGGGCTTTATTTTTAGCCACGGGGGAGGGGGGATTTCTGAGCAGAATAGGAATCTTTCAGATTACCTAATATTGTCCTTCTCTACCCCAGGTATGGCTACTGATGAAGAACAGGCCACAGGAATGGAGAGGAAAGTTTTGGATACTATAAAGAAAGGAGTGGTGAGCAACACTTCTTTGAGCAATGATACTTTCACATGCCAAAACAGTTGACCGTAAGGAACCTCGGCCCTTTCTTGGAGGGGAAGCATTTTAGTTACCTCACTCGTCATCACTTACCTTCCAGACTTGATTAAAAGGGTCTGCTACTGAGTCTGCCCAAAGCCAACCCTATCCTCCACCGAAGCTCTGTAAATCAGGGGTGTCAAATTCAATTTCATTGAGGGCGGCATCAGCGTTGTGTTTGACCTTGGAGGGGCGGGGTGGGGGGCTGGCCAGCTTGACATCACTTGTGTCAGGAGCACCTGTGGTGGCCAAGTGCTAATGCAGGACTTCCCTCAGATCCTCCCTCCCTCTCATCTTTCCTTCCTTCCTTCCTTCCTTCCTTCCTTCCTTCCTTCCTTCCTTCCTTCCTTCCTTCCTTTATTTATTTAGCATATTTATATGCTGCCCTTCTCTGGAGACTCAGGGCGGCTTACAATGCGTTGAGCAATAGCCTTCATACTTTTGTATATACCTGCTTAGTAGGGCTTTCACCCTCCCCCAGCGGTGTTCTTTTTATACAAAGTCAGCTTATTGCCCCCACAAACCGGGTCCTCATTTTACCTACCACGGAAGGCTGAGTCAACCTTGAACCAACCTTCCTTCCTTCCTTTCCTTCTTTCCTTTCCTTCTTTCCTTCCTTTCCTTTCCTTCTTTCCCTTTCCTTCCTTCCTTTTCGTTCCCTCTTCCTTCTTTTCTTCCTTCCCATCTTCCCTTTTTCTTTCCTTTTTCCTTTCTCCTTTTATTTTGCTTTTAGTTTGTTTTAATAGCCTCCTCCCAGTGAAAATGGAGCTCAGGGGGTACCGCGTGCATTTTTGCTGGCAGAGGCACAAGCCGGTCCTTTTCTGTTTCCAGGCCAGCTCCACGGCCAAATTTAAGCACCCCCACGTGCCAGATCCGGCCCACGGGCCTCGTTGTAGATGGAGACAGACGATTTTGTCAAACAATCAACAAGGAAGGCCTTTTGACATCTAGACTGCTTCAGAATCCAGCTTAAGCCATGATTCATGACTTGAAGTTGGGAGTCGGAAGGGTTTAGTTAAATCCTTGGCCTGGGGGCTAGTTCCCCTAATGGCAGGATCGGATAATGAAATGCTTGAGGATAAAAACGATCAAAAGAGAATTTAGAATTGGCACACTAAGGACGGCACACGGGTACATAATTTCAAGGGCTTTAACCTTTCTCTCTCTCTCTCCCTCTCCTGGTTGTAGGATCCTTATGGAGTATATCCATCCAAACCGTACGGGGGAACAAAAGACGACCCCCACCTTGTCCCCTCCTTGACAAACGTGAGGCTCGTGGGCTGTATCTGTAAGTGGCACCTCCTACAGTAGACGTGTTTCTGGAAGCGTCTGCGGTGCTCTCTGAGCTCAGTTTTCTTGCAGGCGTTTTTTAACCAAACTAGGTAACATCATCAGTGCTAATACGTTGACGATACCTAGTGTGGGTAACGAGAAAACAACCAGGCTCAGAGAGAGCACCAAGGGCCCTTCCTTTCTACCCTGAGCTGCAAATATTCTCCTTTTATTGAGACCAGTTTCTTGAACAGTGTTTACTACCTTCCAAAAGACGATTGAGGGAAGGCGTTTGAAATCGTGGTTGGAGGAAGAACTATTGTACTTGATGCAGGGAAAAAAAAAGGCGACATCCTCTGGACCAGGGTTGAGGGGGGGATCTTAAAACCGCTTTTCCCTCAGTAGGGCAGGGGGACAGACCGGATCCAAGGGCGAACAAGGTGTGCTTTGAAGCAAACGGGGCCACCCAAAGCAGCGTTTTCCAACCTCAGACATTTTAAGATGGGTGGACTTCAACTCCCAGAATGATGCTGGCTGGGGAATCCTGGGAGTTGAAGTCCACGTTATCTTTAAAATGGCTGAGGTGAAGAAAGTCTGACTAGAGAATTTGTCTGCAAGGCCTCAAAAGCAGTTGCCCCGGATGCCAACCTCATGTGACCCCCCCCCCCCCCCAAAGTTGCAGCCTGATCCCGGAGAAAGACGCCTTTCGGTCAGGGAGTTGCCAAGGTCTGGCAATCCTCCGAGGGCAGGACAAGAAGCAACTGGGTGGAAACTAATCAAGGAGAGAAGCAACCTGGAATTAAGGAGAAACTTCCTAACAGTGAGGACAATTAACCAGTGGAACAGCTTGCCACCAGAGATTGTGGGTGCTGCATCACTGGAGGTCTTTAAGAAGAGAGTGGACAGCCACTTGTCTGAAATGGTATGCAGTGATGGCGAACCTATGGCACGCGTGGCGGAAGTGGCACACAGAGCTATCTCTCCGGGCATGCCAGCTATCGCCCGTTGCTATTCTGGGTTCCGGTGCGCACCGGCCAGCTGGTTTTTGCGCGCCAGGAGCACCGGAAATCAGAGCAGCTCCCTGGCGCGCATGCACTCGGTGCCTAAAAGGTTCGCCAACACTGGTATAGGGTGCCTTGCTTGAGAAGGGAGCTGGACTAGAAGACCTCCAAGGCCCCTTGCAGCTCTATTCCGATTCTGACTGCGCCGTTTGCCCCTTAAGCTGTCAGGCACTTTTCCTTTTGTCTCTGAAATATTGTGCAGTTTTGGCTATTTGGTCTCTCTCTTCCCAAAGCGTCTGCTGAGAATGCTTCCTTCTCTCATTTGAACAGGCCTGGTCACAAGAAGGAATCCTTCGGAAACTTCTTCTTTAGGCTTGCTGTTTCACTCCTTTATTCCTGCAACCACATACATTTTCTTACCAAAATTCCAAAGGATTCAGAGGGTTGCCTTTTTTTAAAAAAAAAAAAAAACTTGAGCGGTTAGGTTTTGCTTATTTATTTATTTATTGAATTTATTTGCCACCCGCATAGCAAGTGACTCTGAATGGTGGCCTAGAGGTGGAGTTCTCGCCTCGGGAGGCTCCGAGTTTGATCCTAGGTGGAGGCAGATTATTTCTCTCTCTGGGCCCTCTTAGAATAAATCTGCTGAATAAAAACTCCGCATTGGCGACAGGAAGGGCATCCGGCCAGGAAACACTCAGCTTAGGGGTGAAATGCTCCCGGTTCGGAACGGATCGCCCAATCGGGTAGCGATGGCGGCAGGTGGTTCAGAGAACTGGTAGCAAAAATCCCTGCCCCCCCCCCCCCCCCCCGGAGCCGCATGATCATCAGAGGCTGTTTTTTTTTTTACATTTAAAAGCATTTTTTCTACAACCTCTTCGACCGAAAAAATGCTTTTAAAAGTAAAAAAAAAACAGCCTCTGATGATCTCGCGGTTCAGCTGGGATCATCAGAGCCTTTTTAAAGCATTTTTTCTGCAACCTCTTAAGGTTGTAGGGGGAAAAAATGCCTTTAAAAGACTCTGGCGATTCCAGCTGAGTTGCCTGATCGTCAGAGGCTTTTAAAAGCATTTTCTTCTGCAACCTCAAGGTTGCCCACAGAACCAGTAGTAACAAATTTTAGATTTCACCCTTGACTCAGCTCCGTTCAGTTGCCCAGACTGAACCTCCGCAAGGGATTATGGGGTCATTAAAAGACAACGATAGCTAATAACTCTTGAGCATGTACACGTTTCTAATGCTTCTGGAGCATTCTCACAATCTCGTTTCTGCCCTTTCCTAGGCGAGGAAGATGCCACGGAGACGTACTACATTTGGCTTCACAAAGATAAAATAGAGCGCTGCCCTTCGTGTGGGGCCCATTTCAAACTGGTTCCCTGCGAATTGCCCTGAAAGGCTGCAGAACCCGAATTCTTACTTTTTTGGGGGGAAACACGGGCTCGAGCCAGAAATCTTGAATAAGTTATGAGGTCCTGTTATTTTCTGAAGCTTAATAAAAAGTCTTTCGACCCATTGTGTGAAACACATCCTTTGCGCGTTCTGGGTTTGTGTTTAAAAAATGCAATTTTAAGAGCTTCGAATAAGGTGGAGGAAAAAATGGCATTTGTCAGTTTCAAAGAAGCGGATTTGTTTCCCTGAAATTTTCTTCTGGAATTATGTGTGGACAGAAATGCCATGGCTGATGTGGGATCTTCCTCTCGGTGAATGTAAATTAACAAAGATCGCAGCGCCATCAGCCTTTATTGAAGGTAAACTGCAGCTGTTTTTAAATAGGGCCATGCAGTGAACATGGGAGTTCTCCCAGCACCATCATCATCTTAAACCAAAAATAACAACCTGGCTCAGGGAAGTCCACAGGTCATAAAAGTTTGCCCACCCCAGCTTAACTCGAGGTTGAACAGCACAGCTGTACAAGTCCTGAGCGGGGGAAAAAACAGCTTGAAGGTTTTCCCAAAATAATTTTAGTGGGTGTTGGAACCCTATAAACAGGCTCTACTATTTTCTATTCCACATAAAATATTTCTGACCGGCTTCCCCTGAATAAAAGCATCCAGAGTAATGAGTGGCAATGGAAAAAGACAGCTTATTTTTCCATATCGCGGAATAAAATCAAGTTTAAGAATCGGGGTGGGCTTGCACAATAGGCCCCCTTGTTGCCATGCCACGCAGTTTTCTCTGATGCCCAAACCTAAATCTCAGCCCATTTTCCTCTCCAACTTCAATAACCAGAAGATGAGAGACTGAACGTGGTTGAAGTTTGAAGATGATTGCAAAACAAGGTGTTGGACAGAACCAGCTGGCTTATAGATTCCATACTTTTAAAATAAAAATACCTAAAACTGGACAAATTACACGTCCTCAATTTACAGCTCACTTAATGAGGGCTCAACGTTCTAACAAGCTTTCAAAAAAGCGATGGCCTAGACCAGAGGTCCCCAAACTCTGCAGCTTTTAAGACTTGTGGACTTCAACTCCCAGAATTCTCCCGCCAGCAATTCTGGGAGTTGAAGTCCACAAGTCTTAAAAGCTGCCAAGTTTGGGGACCCCTGGCCTAGACGCTTAATTATCCCCCCTTGTGGTTCACATGAGCACAACTGGCACTTGGCAACAGGACTGCATTTATAATCGGTATGCAGGATTGTGCAATCATGTAACTGCCATTTGAGTCTGGCAAAAAAAAAAAACTATTGGGGAAGGTGGATTCACTTAACATAATTACTGTAAAATCAGGCTCACAATGAGACAAAATAGAAATTATGGCCCCAATTATGGCTGTATTGCAATTTAATGCTGTTTTGATCCAAAGTCACACCCAGGGGGATGGTGTGTACAGGTAACCCTAAATCCAAACCCGTGTGGTCTAACTTAACATTGGGGAGCAACTGCTATCCTGAAGATGGTTTCTTCTCCTGTTAATGGCATTCTCCCATCAATCTGGGGCTAGAAGCTTGCAGAAATCCTCAGTTCAGAGGATGCCCTGGTAACGGACTGGTAGCCAGCTCTCGGGGGGCTGTTGCTATCCATTTTTTTTGTCCATGTGCTGCGCGAACCCCAAATTTCCTTTGGCCAATTAACTCTTAACCAGCCGCCAGAGGCATTCAAGGGATTTTCAAAGAATGAAAGCAGCATCCTAAATCCCAACCCTCGAGCGTTGGAACTGCAGATGCAATGTGAGCGCGCATTGCTTTCGTCATACGGAGAAAAGCATCGTTCTGCTAGGGGCCAATCGATTTAAGCTCCAGCCTTTATTATACTTTATTCTCTAGCGTTTAATTCAGTCCTACTATCCTCCCTTAACATGGAGATCCACTAAACCGTATTGATCCATAACTGCATTTCAAAAGAGCACGTCTACTAAAAACTAAATAATTGAAATAGTTGCTTTGACATGTATTTATTGATATATTTGCCTTCTCTCCCCCTCCTCCCCAGTAAATGGGAGATGGTCACACAAACAACTCTTTGTATTGGCTACATAGCCAGCCCTGTAAATGACTTTTTCATACCTGTTTTCACATCACCGAACTATTCCAGACACAGCTCACCTGAAGCCAGACAAGCACAAACCCTTTTTAAAGTACTTAAAAGACAACATATATTTTTTTTTAACTTCCTTTCCAAAAGGAACTTCCGAACAGGGTATGATTATCTGCTAACAAGGGCAGAATAACCAAGAAGAAAAGTGCAATTAGTTATACTGGGACCAGACTTTGAAGCTGGAAGGGCTCATCCCATCCCTGGTCAGAGGGTTGAAAGTCCAAATTCACCCCATCCTCAACATTGGGTTTTTTTCTGAAATTTAAATCCTGCAGTCAGGAGTCACACAGGACAAGCCATGATTAATTCAATGTTAAGACCAGTGAACTTCAATTTCTGAAATTCCCCGGCCAGCCATGCGTGGGGAATTCTGGGAGTCGGAAGTCCACATGTCTTCAAACGTGGCCAAGGCTGAGAAACACTCGTCTAATTCCACGCCTATTTCTGAAGCGACCACAGCCGAGCTGACCACGGTCAACCAAGAAAGAAATGATGGCAGTGAGAGTGACCTAGTGCGCAGGAGATTGTGAACTCTGCTGCAGCGTCTGGACGGCCCCTGCGGGAATGGGGAAAGAGCAGACAGACTCAAGAGATTCAATCTCTTGCGTTTGCTGTGATCTGCAGCATCAGGAAATCCTTAGGGCAGTGATGGTGAACCTTTTCGGCACCGAGTGCCAAAACTGGAACGCATGTGCATGTGTGCGCGCTGGAGCACTGGAAAATCAAAGACCTGCTGGCCAGTGTACTCATGCCTGGTTTTTTTGGCTCTTTTCAGGCCGTTTTCAGGCCATTTTTCGAGTCATTTTCAGGCCATTTTTCAGCCTGTTTTTCGAAAACGGCCTGAAAACAACCCGAAAAACAGCCTGAAAATGACTCAAATAATGGCCTGTTTTTTGGCCATTTTGGGGGCCACTTTCAGGCTGTTTTCCGGGCTGTTTTCAGGCCGTTTTTCAGCCTTTTTTTCAAAAACGGCCTGAAAACAGCCTGAAAATGACTCTGGCACTTGCGAAGACCAGGTGGCCAGCGTGTGCCCGAAACCAGAAGAGCAGCTGGCAACGGGTGCATGTGCCCACAGAAAGGGCTCTGTGTGCCACTCTGGCACGTGTGCCATAGGTTCGCCATCACGGCCTTAGGGGATTGTTTAATTAATCCAACAGCTCCCTCCTATCTCTTCTAGTGATTTGCGTCAACGCTTCACGTGGCAAAACTGTGGTTTGGTAAAAGTCCAAGCAAGGTGGACTAGACTTATCTTCTGAAAAGTGCAACCAAAGAGCTTCCTTAGCCCAACCTTTGCAACGGAGCGTACACAGAAAGAAGGGCCACCCCACCCCCACCATGCCTGAAAAATTTAGGAGTTCTAACATGCTCCGTGAGCACCGAGTGCCAAAGACGGGTCTAGTCCCAGTATCTGAAAAGGCAGTTTCTCCCGCCACAATCTGGATGGCGCCTTCTTCCACCGCGAACAGAGCAGCCTCCAGACGCACGCCAAGCCACTGGCGGTTAATTTATAATTATTAGTATAATGAATTTACAAAATAAAAATACAGGCAACTGTGTTAAATTATTGTACATTGCAGCCCAGACAGGGGGATCTCATGGGGAAAGGATGGGGGGTGGGGGAGGGGGTGGAGAGGGGGAAAGTAGAGGGGCACTTCTGCCTCCAATTTGGTTTAGTTATTGTAGAGGAGCAACATGGAGAAGCCGACAAACGTAGGTACACATTTTAAGGGAACAGAGAATGTGTTTCTTTTAAATAAATTCATTTGCGTACACATTAAAAACGCTGAATGCTATTCCCAGGCCATGATCTGCAACACAGCCGAAGTGAAGAGGGGAGAGCTCGTCTTCTTAGCTGCTGGGCAGTTGGGATAATTATTGGAAACCTGCCCCCCCCCTCCCCTTTCACCAACACCCACCCACCCCCAGCTAGCAAAACCAGACAGGCTTTCAACTGGTCTATCTTTTAAGTAAAACCGTTTGAATTCTGGACTCTCGACGCTAGCCAGCTCCCCGAAAAGGCAGTAAGCAAAGGGGTCACCGCGCAGAGCGGATGGGGAGGGGGAGACAGGGTTTGTCCTGCAAAGCCTGGGGAGCAACTCTTAGGCTGTTCAGCTGAGGCCTGGCGGGTTGGCGCAGAGGGGGGGGTTGAATTGAAACTCAACACAGTTGGAAAGTTTGGGAAAGCTGGTCCGGGAGGCAGGGATGGGATCCAGAGCTGGCAGCTTTCATACACACAGATGAAGGCTACTCCCCTCCTCCCCTCCAAAGAGAGGCACGGCCATTTGCAATGCACAGCCACAAGAGTTGGGAGAAGTTGGGGGGGTAGCACGTATCAAGGTATTAAGAGCCAAACCAGACATGGGGTGGGGAAAAAAAAACAACTAAAAACGACAATATTGTGTAGAATGCGCTCAGGATAGGTTTGTCTTATTTCTTAGGTCAGTCTTAAAATGTTCCAGGTTCCTCCTACCTCCTCCTCCTCTTCCTCCCAGCAGCCACCTCAACTCCTCTCCCCACATCTCCAGCTCAGGGGAGACTCCTAAAGATCCCCCAAGGATGGGATGCTTCCGCTCCCATAGCCTACGCAACGCTGCAAGTCAGCCCTTTCCCACCTCCTATTTAGCTGAACCAGACCGAGATTTGGTTCTCCGTATTCTTTTCCCACTACTTATTTTAGAAGGACAGGGAAGGGGGATGGGGAAGCTGCCTGCCTCCTCTCTGGCTTGGCTTATGCCATCTCCAACTTGGCTTATGCCATCCCTGGAGCTGATCCCAAATTCCCGAGAGGAGACACACCGGAGGAAAGTCCGTGACTCTCAGTCCGTGTCCTATTCTCCAAGGGGCGTTCAGACATCCCTCTGGACCTCTGAGTCTCCTATTCCTTAAATGTCAGGATGGGGGCTGGACTGGGGGAAGGGGCTTCCGAGAGGGAAGAAGCTGGGCTTATGTCGAGGCCACCATTGCTCTGCTCTCAGAGGCCCCTTGGTTGATGAGTGGACCGAAGATATTTTTTTAGAGGGCAGGCTGAAGAACGTTTTTGATGTCCCTTTTCCCCCCAGAGATCAAGGGGCCCTTGGTAAGGTTGACAAAAGGTGGCAAGCAGGGCAGCAGCTGTTAAGATGCCATCTTCCCTAAGAGCTTTCTGACTTTTTTTGGTGACCGGAGGCATGGACACTCCTGGTTCCCCCCGAGAGGCGTCGAATGTGCGGATGGCTAGGAAGGTGGAGGTCAGGGTCCCTTCCTTGCCAAGAGGGCAGCCTTCCTCCTTGCCTGGAGCCCAAGGTAAGCACTGGGGCAAAGCAAAAGGGTTGCTCGGGAGGGGAATCGGGAGGTGGGAAGGGGCTTCAAAAGTCCCTCCCAGGTCAAGGGGCGAGGACCCTCCCACCCCCACCCCCCAAACAAGGCCTCGAAAGAGCAACACCTCCTCCCAGGGAGGTGCCTGCTAGCAACATGCATTTAGGGGTACTAAGAGAGGGAAGTGGGGGGGGGATAGGAAGGGAAGGGAAGGAAGATAGGAAGGAAAAGGGGAAGGAAGGAAGGAAGGAAGGAAGGAAGGAAGGAAGGAAGGAAGGAGAGGGAGGGAGGGAGCAGCCCTGGACAAGAAAGGATTACGAGAGAAGAGACAAGACCCCAGCTGCTGCTGCTTCCTGCTGCTGCCACCCCCGGCCCCTGTCCTAGAATGTCTTTCGATGAATGGCCCTCGAGCCGTCCTCCTCGTATTCCTTCTTGGAGACCCACATCTTCTTGAACGTGTCCAGCGAGGCCAGGATGGAGCCCCTGGGGGAGAAGACAAGAGGAGAATCAAGGAGCTGGCAAAATAACCTAGGTAGTCCTCAACTTACGGTCATCCCTTCAGTGACCATTTGAAGTTACAACGGCACTGGAAGAAAAGGGACTTACGACTTCACGCTTACAACTGTTGCTGCATCCCCAAGTGATCAGAATTTGGGCGCTTGGCAACTGGCATGTTATTCGTGACGATTGCATGTCCCTGAGTCACGTAATCCCCCTTTTGAGACCTTCGGACAAACGAAGTCAAAGGGGGAAGCCAGACTGACTTAACGACTGTGTTGTTGCTAACAACGGCAGTGATTCTCTTAACAACGGTGTCAAGAGAGGTCGTAAAACTGGGCAAAAGTCCCTTGACACATGTTTCCCACTTAGCAATTGAAAGAGACGGGGGAGAAAATATGCAGAGTCCAGACTTCGAGGAGAGGCCTGAGACTCAAGGACACACCTGCAGGTGTCCGCCAAAGCCAGAGACATTTTCTCATAACAATACAACAACACTCAACTGGATAATGTGACCTGCACTAATACGGAGGGTGGGAGGGGATTTTCATGCTGAATTATGTGTGTTTGCACAGGAATTAGGTAGAGCTGGTTTTGCCTTCAATGGTGCCAAAACAATGTACTCAATAACAAATCGGGACTCCTTATGCACCGTCACTCATGCCCTCGTCACTTCCCGCCTGGACTACTGCAACGCTCTCTACATGGGGCTCCCCTTGAGGAGCACTCGGAGGCTCCAACTGGTACAGAATGCGGCTGCACGGGTACTTATGGGGGCGACATGGCGCTCCCACATGATACCTCTCCTGCGCGTGCTGCATTGGCTTCCAGTGGTCTTCTGGGTGCGCTTCAAGGTATTGGTTCTCATCTTCAAAGCGCTCCATGGCTTAGGGCCCGGTTATTTACGAGACCACCTTCTGCCACCGATAACCTCCCACCGGCCAACACGTTCCCACAGAGAGGGTCTCCTCAGGGTGCCGTCGGTCAGGCAATGTCGGCTGGCGACCCCCCGGGGAAGAGCCTTCTCTGTGGGGGCACCCGCCCTCTGGAATGAGCTACCCCCCAGGGATACGACTGATCCCAGACCTCCGGACCTGAAGACTTTTTTATTTCAGCAAGCTGGGCTGGGTTAAAAATCTTTTAATTGGGGAATTTTATGGGTAAGGGGTTTGTAAATTGGGGAAGCCAAAGATAAATTTAATTTTGTTTTTATAGTATTTTAATGTTTGTATTGTGTGTTTTTAATTTTGGCTGTTCACCGCCCCGAGTCCTTCGGGAGAGAGGGCGGTATAAATTTTTTTAAAAAAATAATAATAAAAATAATAATAATAATAAAGCTTTTATGCTGAGACATTGGTAGGTCTCGAGTGTGCTTGCTTTGGTTGGGATCATCAGGCAGGACGTTGACATAGTATGACATGGGAAGCCAGAGGCTCTCCAACTCTGAACTGCCATTGTCCCTTAAAACAATGAAGGCATGATTCTCTCGCCCGCATATTAAACCACAGCAATGACTTCCTGGGGCTGAGCTTGAGATATTTGAAAAACACAATGAATCACTTATATTTAACAACAAAATGTGATTAGAGTTTTGTAACTTTATAAAATAAAGTTTTATTTTCATTGGAAAAACGACCAATCCAAATGCTAAGTTTATCTCTTAGCAGGAAGGATGAGTTTGCTTGGTTTTTTTCAAAAAAAAAAAAATGCTAAAATTTAAGATTTTGTTTTTGGGACAGCTACTTTTCCCTCTCACTCTACATTTATCTTGAATCAATATCTGTTCCTTACAAAAAATTCAAAATTCAGATTCTGCCGTCAGCTCCTCCGGGCCCAATGAGAGCAAATTCTGACAGCAATCTAGGTTTGGCAATGACGACAAAAGTAAAGGTCTTGGCTTAACTTGAGGAAAACCCAGACTGCATTCTTCTAGTGCTCAAGTCTTTACAAACCCAATCCAGTTTATTCCCCTTTCCCAATTTGAAAATCTCTGGTTTAAGGTATTGCATGAACTCATCCAACCGTGGTTTGTCTAGCAGAAGACCGGATTCACAAACTAGACCTGAACATGGTTTGCTGAATAATTAAGCACAACGGCCGAATTTGCAAAGGGCACTAAATGAAAAATCAAATAAACCACATTCCTGTTCAGGAAAGCTAAGTCATTATAAAACATGGCTACTACACTGGGGCTCCTGGTGGAAACCACCAAGGGTGAGGAAGGGGAACATTCTTACCCAATCCACGTTGAGTATAATCTCTCCTGAGGAGCCGAAATCTGGAAAGGAGAATACAGAAGCATGCTTAGACAAGAGGGATAGAATCAAATTCACGCAAAGTGCTAATACCACTTTACAGTATAATGCCTTGGTAAGGCCACACTTGGAATCCTGCATCCAGTTTTGGTCACCACGATGTAAAAAAGATGTGGAGACTCTAGAAAGACTGCAGAGAAGAGCAACAAAGAGGATTAGGGGACTGGAGGCTAAAACATATAAAGAACGGTTGCTGGAATTGGGTATGTCTAGTTTAATGAAAAGAAGGACTATTTTTCGATTTCGAAATCGAAGATGAATACAGCAATAGAGAGAGATGAGGAGAAGCGAGGTGGAAGGGAAGAGGAAGGAGAGAGAGGGAAGGAAGAGTAGGGAGGAAGGAAGGGAAGGGAAATTAGAGTAGGAGAGAGGGGAAGAGAGGGGGAAGAGAGGAGGAGGAGAAGAACGGGAGGGGATGTAGATAAGAGAAGAAGAGGAGGGGAAGAGAAAGTAGGAAAGAAAGAAAAGAGGGAGATGGAAGGTTGGAGAAGAAAGATTGCTGTACAATAAAAAAGATGAAACGGAAGAAAGGCAACCCCGAACAAACACAAATATATTAAGATAAAGAATGAACTGTTAAAGAATAAAAGAGAATAAATATGAATAAGCAGGAGAATTAGAATTTGAGGGCGAATGAAGATGTTGTTTATATAAGTAAGCAAAGAAATATTGAGATATGATTAAAAAAAGGGAAAAAAAGAAAATTGTGGCAAAAATTATAATTGAGTAAAATGTATTTGAATTTGATAAAATTGTATAAGATAAGATGTGGCCAATACTCTGTTCAAAAAAAGATGTGGGTGAATGGGGGACCAATAAAACTTGATTAAAAAAAGAAAATGAAAAGAAGGACCAGGGGAGACATGATAGCAGTGTTCCAATATCTCAGGGGCTGCCCCAAAGAAGAGGGAGTCAAGCTATTCTGCAAAGCACCTGAAGGCAGGACAAGAAGCAACGGGTGGAAACTAATCAGGGAGAGAAGCAACCTAGAACTAAGAAAAGCTCAGAGATCTAAGGTTCCGTTTTGGAGTCTGCACCCTCCAGGCAAAAAGTAAGTCCTCCACTTAGAACCATTTCGTTCTAAATAACTCCCATGAGGTTATTTAGGGTTTGTTTGGTTTTTTTTAAAACTTGAGTTTACCCTCGTGAATGGAATTAGGGCTGGAAATGTAACATTTTTTTCCCCGTCGATTTACCTTGATCTTGACGTCTTTTGGAGCGAGTTTCTTCACTTCGTTGAGCAATCGGTCCCCGAAACCTTAAAAGAGTCGAGAAGGCAAGTTAACACCCTCTTAAAGCGCCAGAATAAAATCTCGGCCAGCGATGAGGAGGTGCTCAGGGCATCCAAGGACTAAATCTGCCTGTGACTCCGCTGGGTGGAATTCAGGGAAATTGGCACCCAGCTTCAGTCTCTCTCCCTATCTCTCCCACCCTCCCTCTCTCTCACACACACACTGTTTATCAGGCAGTCATCTTGAATGCTTAGAGATCAAATTATTCTAATTTTTAAAATAAAAACAAGCAATTAACAAATGCCACTTTTACTATCCTGTTTTATTGCTTAAATTTCTAACAATATACTTAAGTTTAGGCAGCTTTCCCCCCCCCCCTACAGCTAGTAGTCCTTGAGTTAGGACTGCAATCGGGACTGGGATTCCCGTCGCTAAGCAATGCACTTAAAAAGTGTTAACGTCCTGCCTATACTTAGCAGTGGCAATCCAGGCAGTTCCGGTTGTCATGGTAACCCAAGGTGTGTCAGTTGTTGAAGAGGAAACAAGAGAAAACCCCAGGTAAGATGTAAAGGGTGCTGTGGGGGGGGGGGGGGGGCTGAGAGGCCGCAGGCTGCACCCGAATTGGGGATGAGGGTGCTGATTTACAGCACAAGCTCAGGAAGGCTAAACGTCTGTTGGAGATTGTCAATCTTCCAGGTCATGATTATCCCAAAGGTATTTTTTTCCCCAAGCACCTTTGGGACTCAGGAAGGCTGGGGAAAGAGGAGGGAGAGGGGTGCGTGCGAAGGTAGGGAGACCCAGAAGAAGGGGGCTGGTCCGTCTCTCTTGCGTATTTAGTGTACAGTGCAATTGCACAAAGGTTGGGGAAAGAGGAGATTCCTAGAGAGGCTCTGGAGGCTGGGGACAGCAAAAAACGTCCCTTCCTGTCCTACCGGGAGTTGGGAAATGGGCCGTTTCAGGCCTCCGAAGGGCCTCCGAGGGGATGGGGAAGGCTGTTTTCGCCCTCCCCAGATGCAGAGAGAGGATCTGGAGCCAGGTGAGAAAGAAAAACGGGCCTACCTGACCATCGCGTGCCAGGAGTGGGGGGGGGTTCCACAAATCTTAAAGTTGCCAAGGTTGGAGATGCCTGGACTAGAAGACCTCCAAGGTCCCTTCCAACTCTGTGGTTCTGTTACCTATTATTTGTTACAAGTGGGAAGTACCGCCTCTGCGTCAACGGAGTACCTTTAAAGAGTGTAGATCCTCCAGACAGGACAATGTTCCCAAACAGCGTTCGCCTCAGGTCCATGTCAGATTTCTGGATGGCGAACACCAACACTTCATGGATCCCTTCGCTTTCGTCTCCTATTAGGTCCGGTTGGAAAAGCAGCTCAGGAGCTCGGAATCGGGATGGACCAATCTGTCCCAAAAAAGCCACAAGGTCAACTCTGCTTCAGCAGGATTGCTCGGTCATAAACATTAGTAAGCTGGAAGAAGGTTCCTCCCCTCTCCTTATCAAATATGGCTGAATTAACCAATCTCTGATGCATAGCTAGGAACTCATAAAGCTTTTGTTTTTAAAACAAAAATCATCATAGTGCTCCTCTTGCACACTGAAACAGGTGGTTTCACATCTCAGGAACAACACACATTGTTTTAATTCAGGAACTTACATCTAAAGTGCTTCCGTCGGGCAGCGTGTACTGCACCTTCTCTGTCTCTAAGGCTTCATCCTTCTGAGGGTTGATGGATAGGTAGCAAGCTCTCTGTAGGGAAGAAGGAAGTATGTGAATCACCTGAACTAACCCTGGAAGCCACCAGGTAGAGAAGCTCCTCGTAGGTCCTTCCTGGTGGGGCGGGAGGTCAGTTAAGCCTCTTCTCCTTCACTTGACCAAGGCAAGACCTTGGACCATCTCATACCAAAAGTCTGCTGCGGTTGCTCATTTTCAAACCGAACTGGGGATGGCTAGTCTAGTGAAGAGAAGGACCAGGGGAGACAGGAGAGCATCTTCCAATATTTGAGGGGCTGCCCCAGAGAGGAGGAAGGGGGTCAAGCTATTTTCCAAAGCACCCGAAGGCCAGACAAGGAATAATGGATGGAAACTGAACAAGGAGAGATTCAACCTGGAAATAAGGAGGAATTTTCCGACAGTGAGAACAATCAACCCATGGAACAGAAGTTGCCTTCAGAAGTTGTGGGAGCTTCATCCCTGGAGGCTTTCAAGAAGAGACTGGACTGCCATCTGTCAGAAATGGTGTAGGGTCTCCTGCTTGGGCAGGGGGCTGGACTGGATGACCTACAAGGTCCCTTCCAAATCTGTTAATTTTTTTTTTTTGATTTGATTTATATGCCGCCCTTCTCTGGAGACTCAGGGCGGCTTACAATGCGTTAAGCAATAGCCTTCATACTTTTGTATATTTATATAAAGTCAACTTATTGCCCCCACAAACTGGGTCCTCATTTCACCTACCTTAGAAAGGATGGAAGGCCGAGTCAACCTTGAGCCTGGCAATATTCGAACTTACTTTAATTGCAAACAGCTGGTGTTAAATTACAGTGCCTTGTCCACAGAGCTATCCAGGCTCCTAATTTGTTAAATGGTGTGGCTCTGATGTTTTCTGTTGTGCTTTGTATGTATTTTATCCTATTTCACAGACACCACGCGCTGGTTGCTGAAGAAGCCCCACTACTCAAATCAACAGGGCTGCTTGCGTTCCTATCCGCGTGACATAGCAAAGCCACTTCACAGGCAAGGAATTCTTTGAAGCTTCCATGGCAGGCATTCCGCTCGCTGAAGGCAGCTGCTTTGAAAGTCAGAAACAGCTTCTGCCTCCTTCAGCGTCTGATGGACACTTCAAAGAAGCCTCTTGCTGAACAGCGGCTTCCAAGACAAATCGGGAACCGCGATCGCCAGTTTAACACCATCTCTGGCTGAAGCTTCCCTTCTGTGAGATGCTCAATGCTTCCATTTACCAGCACAGCAGGGAACCCCTGTCCCAACTGCAGTGAGGGCAAAGAGCCCCCATAAATCCATGTATATCCTCTTCTCCCTGGATTCTTCCATTCCCCACTATCCTGTCACAGCTGAAGAAGCTTCTGGGATGAGAAGTGAAACGTCTTCCAAGAAAAACAAGAGTTGCCTCCTGAAAAAGCACCTTTGAGACAACCATGACCTGGATGACTGAGAATCTCCACAGACTTTTAGCTATGCAATTTGGGATGAGCACCCTTTGAATGGTGTGGGAGTAGGAACGGATTTCCAGAGGGGAAAAAATTGCAGACTACAGGAACCATTTGCACCACTCAGGTGATACCCTGAGGACACAGGTAGACCTCCAAGTGGCCTCAACAACCCTCTAAAAGGATGCAAATGACCAGCTCTGGTGGCTCAGCAAATTAACATCCACTTACATCTGCTGCCTGCAATTACTGCAAGTTCGACTCTCACCAGGCTCAAGGTTGAACTCAGCCTTCCATCCTTTCTAAGGTAGTGTTGTGGCCCTGCCCTCTGAGCCTGTCCCATCGGAGGAAGAAAGCTCTGAGCATGAGGAAGAGGAGTCAGCCAGGCCTCCCTCTCCAGGCCCCCCCCCTCTGGCACTGTCTCAGGAGCCGGCCGAGGGAGAGGAAATTAGCCGGGAGACAGGTGTCTCGGATGAGAGTGAAGGAGAGACGTCATTCCTGGATGCACGCCTCCGAAGGCGTGATAAACGATTGCAGCAGCTCAGGAGGCGTGCTAGGGATTAGAACTGAGTCACTGGACCACACCCCAGAGACTATATAATAGAGGGTGGTGGCCAGTGATCCCTGTGACGAACAAAAATAAACCTTGGATAGTCACTAAAGCATCGTCCGAAACTGCTGAGAGGAATATTATTTCTGTTGGACTCTTGTACGCTGAGTATATTATCTTTCTGTTTCTGTGGAAATAAAAGCACTTGGCAGACGGTGTGTATATCGCTGCCAAGTTGGAGATAAAGACCTGGGTGTGTTCCAAGTGCTTCCTTAATCCTCGGCTGGCTGTGTTTGTGTGTGTGTGTGGACGGGGACAGATCAGGTAGGTAAAATGAAGACCCAGATTATGGGGGCAATAAAATGACTTTGTATAAATATACAAAAGTATGAAGGCTATTGCTTAACGCATTGTAAGCCGCCCTGAGTCTCCGGAGAAGGGCAGCATATAAATCAAATTTAAAAATAAAAATAAAAATGCTGCATTGCATGCTAACTCTGCCCACAACCAGGAGTTCAATCCGGACTGGCTCAAGGTTGACTCAGCCTTCCATCCTTCCGAGGTGGGTAAAATGAGGACCCAGATTGTTGGGGGCAAGAGGCTCACTCTGTAAACCGCTTAGAGAGGGCTGTAAATAAGTCTTAAGTGCTATTGCTATAAAGTCCAGTTGCCTCCAGAAAAAGCACCTTTGGGACAACCACGACCTGAATGACTGAGAATTTCTACGGACTCTCCCTGGGCCTTACCTCTTTTATTGTCTTGACCACTTCAAACTCGGCCGAGGTGTGGAAGTCGTAGCCCTCTTTCCGTAGCAGCAAGCGGAGGTAACGGGACACATCCCTCCCGGCAATGTCGACCCGCATAATGGAGTGAGGCATGGCAAAGCCCTCATAGATGGGCACCGCGTGCGTCACGCCATCGCCAGCATCGAGCACGACTCCCGTGGTGCGGCCTGTGGCATAACTGGAAGAAGGCAGAGAGAGATGGGGTGGTCAGTCCAATAGGCCTTTTAGCGGCACCCAACTTTTTGAGTACCGGGGACCGTTTCCATGGAGATTTTTTTCTGTGGACTGGAGGGGCCGTGGTTTCGCATGTTGCCTGCATCCTCTTGATGGGGCTTTGCTTGTTTGCACGGCCCGGTTTCTGGCATGTGGCGGCCCAGCGCCAGTCCACGGACTGGGGGGTGGGGAGCCCTGCATTAGGCTAAGGAATCAAGTGGACAAAGACTGGGCCTGACTCAAATTTCTTTCAGACTCTGTTATTCCTTCACATCATTCATTCATTCATTCATTCATTTATTTTTCAGATTTCTATACCGCCCTTCTCCTTTTGGACTCAGGGCGGTGAACAGCCAAATATAAAACATTCGTACACAAAAGTTAAAATAGATTTAAAATAATTAAATAAAATTTGGCCCATAATTTAAAACATTTCAATTAAAATCAATATCAAATTTTAAAACCAACCATAAAATCAGGAATATGTACATCATGAGACAATATCAATATACATCATGAGACAATTCCTAAAATAATGCATTTGCAATATAAAAAGATAAAGGTTCCCCTTGGACATATGTGCTAGTCGTTCCTGACTCTAGGGGGCAGTGCTCATCTCCGTTTCAAAGCCGAAGAGCCAGCGCTGTCCGAAGACGTCTCCGTGGTTACGTGGCCGGCATGACTCAAAGCCAAAGGCGCACGGAACGCTGTTCCCTTCCCACCAAAGGTGGTCCCTATTTTTCTACTTGCATTTTTTACTTGCTTTCGAACTGCTAGGTTGGCAGAAGCTGGAACAAGTCACGGGAGCTCACCCCATTACGCGGCGCTAGGGATTCGAACCGCTGAACTGCCGACCTTTCAATCGACCAGCTCAGCGTCTTAGCCACTGAGCCACCGCGTCCCTCATTTGCAGTATAGGTAGTCCTTAAGCAAATTTTGCCCCATTTTACGTCCTTTCTTGCCACATTTGTTAAGTGAACCACTGCAGTTGATAAATTATTAACCTGGTTGCTAAGTGAATTTGGCTTTCCCAATTGATTTCGCTTTTCAGAAGGTCGCAAAAGGGATCACTGGGACCCCGGGACACTGCGACCGTCATAAATATGAGTCAGTTGCCAATTGTCTGAATCTCCACACTTCCAGCATTTAGAAACTTACAGGCTGAGTTCCCAAAAGGTTTTCGAAAAGGGCAACTGGACTTTCCTTGGTGTTCTCCTTGAAAACGTTTCGCTTCTCATCCAAAAAAAAAGAGCCTTGATAATACAGTGGTCTAAAGCACCCTGTTATTAAGACCAGCTGTCTGCAATTACTGCAGGTTCCAATCTCGCCAGGCTCAAGGTTGACTCAGCCTTCCATCCTTTCTAAGGTAGGTAAATTGAGGACCCAGTTTGTGGGGGCAATAAGCTGACTTTGTATAAATATACAAAAGGATGAAGGCTATTGCTTAACGCACTGTAAGCCGCCCTGAGTCTCCGGAGAAGAGCGGCATATAAATAAAAAATTTTTTAAAAAAAAGCTGCCTGGATGAGAAGTGAAATGTTTTTTTTTACTTTTAAAAAAGTTTTTTATTTCATAAACAAACAAACATACAATATATAATCTATCAGTCAATATGTCATCTGAATACATCTTTTTTCCATCTTACTCCTCCAATAATTGTCATATCTTAATATTATCATTTCATTTATTATTACATTTCCCCCACATTTACTTTTCTATTAAAACATTTATCTATTCAACACTTTAATCCCAACCCAACCTTTGTCCCTCCCTCCCCACCCCCCCACCCCCGACTTCCCAGGGCAAAAACAGGGTATTACATTTAACAAGCATAAGCTAAAATATACTAACTAACTACAAAGATCAAAACGCCCTCACGCTCTTTAACTCCTCTTTTACAAATTCATCAACCTCTCTTTTATATCTTCCTAAATATAAAGACCTTTTTCTTGATGTATAATCCAAAGATTTTACAATATTACCAACATTAAAAATCATAGATAAGTTTCATTTCCACACCCTCAAACACCATTCTTTTTCAGCATTACTCCCTAATAAAAGTGAAATAGAAGTGAAATGTTTTCAAGGAAAAGAAACCCAGGAAAGTCCAGTTGCCTTTTGAAAAAAAAAAAAAAAAAAAAAAAAAAAACACATTTGAGACAAACTTAACCAGGATGGTCCAGATCTCTTACATAGACACTTACAGACTGAGGACAGCTTGCATGGAGATGAAGAGCGCAGGGACGTTGAAAGTCTCAAAGAAAACTTCTGCAGCCTTCTCACGGTTTTTGCTGGGGTTTAGGGGGGCTTCCGTCAAGAGAACAGGATGCTGGAAGGAAAACGGAGGGTCCACATCAATGTCCCAAAACTGATGGAATGTTTCCAAGCCCCTTTTTCCCATTGGACATCCCACCCCAGGCACTGAAAAGGCCCAATCCAGTACGAAGGCACTAAAATTGCAGCAAAGCGAATTCTATTCACTTTCCTAAGGACACGATTTGACGTACAGCATTGAAGGTTAAGGGCCTCTCTATTAAACCACGTGCCAGGCCTGGAAGCCATCCTTTGCACTGGGCCTTCAGACCTGCCACATTTGCTACTGTGGGAAACTGGGAAGGGGGGGGGTTGTGTGGAGCCGTGGGTGATATGTAGTCAAAATAACATTCCTTTCTCAGAGAGTCAAGGACATCTTGCCCTGCACCTGGACGGATGTAACTGAGAGGCAGTTGGGACGGTGCTTGGATTCGACCATGTGATGGACACGTGGGAGTTGGGCAGGGACTTGGAATTTCTTTTGGGTGGGGAAACCCTGGAAGCTCTCAGATTCGGGTTTCCCCAGACGTGCCAATATGACATCTCTAATAAAATGTAACTTTGAGGAAACTCAAGCTTCAGAGTTTTCTTTCGTTGGGTGTGTTACTTGGTACCCTGACACCACATTTTTCACAACGTTGTGTTCTTCAGGAACATGTTTAATCGTAACCAAGGTTGGAGCAAAGGTTTCCTCTGGCATCTGAACCACCCAGAGACAAAACAGGCTTACATTACAGCAGGAAGCAGGTTCTAGAAAGCTCTGGAACCCACCCCTTTACCACAAGTGTGGTTTTTCCACACCTACTGGTTAGGAAACTACCAGAAGATCTTTAAGGCTCCAATTCCCTTATCCCTGCACTATATAGTGGTACACAGTACCTTGGTACTCAGCTGCTTTGAAACTCGAAGAATTTGGTACTCAATGCATTTTGACGTGAACGTTTTGTCCCAGCTCGAGGCTCATGATTTAATTAGGGTAGAACCGTGACACCTACATGCTGTCTGGGGAATTCTGGGAGTTGAAGTCCACAAGACTTAAAAGTTACCAAGGCTGGACAGCCCTGGCTTACACACATCACTTCTAAAAAATATTAAAATTTAAAAACAAACACAGAAGGTTACAAAATCTCCACCTGAACTCATGAGCCAGGGACAACATATTTTACCTCTTCTGAAAATGTCTGCAGCTGGTCTTTGGAATAAACGTACTGCCAGATTCTCTCCATGTCGTTCCAGTCCCGGACAATGCCGTGCTCCATGGGGTACCGGATGGATAACAAACCTCGGTGTTCCTACAGGAGAAAGAGAAATAATTCTGCTACAGAGGATGGCACCCAGCAGCCAGAAGAGGAATCCCCTCGGGTGGGGAGAACAGATAATGTCCAAAATATATCACCTCTGTCTACATGGACGCAACAGAAAAGTTCAAAGGTGGCCTATTGCAAAGCACACCAAACCTCTCTAAAACTCCTATTTGCCTATGAGTGTTAAATAAATCATCGTCTAGCTATATATCTGTTCTTTCTGTAGTATAAGGTCCATTGGTGGCGCAGTGGTTAGAATGCAGTATTGTAAGCTGACTCTGCCTACCGCCAAAAGTTTGATCCTGACAGGTTGACTCAGCCTTCCATCCTTCTGAGGTTGGCAAAATAAGGACCCAGATTGTTGGGGGCAACATGCTGATTCTGTAAACCGCTTAGAGAGTGCTGAGAAGCATTATGAAGCGGTATATAAGTCTAAGTGCTATTGCTATTTTTTTCCCTTCCTTCCTTCCTTCCTTCCTTCCTTCCTTCCTTCCTTCCTTCCTTCCTTCCTGCCTGCCTGCCTGCCTGCCTGCCTGCCTGCCCTCCCTCTCTCTCTCTCTCTCAGTGGTTAAAAGGCAGTACTGAAAGCTAACTCTGCCCACAGCCAGGAGTTCAATCCTGACCAGCTCAAGGTTGATTCAGCCTTCCATCCTTCCGAGATTGGTAAAATCAGGACCCAGATTGTTGGGGGCAACATGCTGACTCTGTAAATCGCTTAGAGAGTGTTGAAAAGCATTATGAAGCGGTATATAAGTCTAAGCGCTACTGCTATAAGCAAAACTCTTAATTAATAAAGAGAAAAATCAAGTCGAATTACCATTTTAGGTGGGGAACAGGGTTCAAATGAAACCTGGCCAAGACTGAGTGGCTCTGGATTTTGCGGCCCTTTTGGGTCTGTACCACCTTTGGTACCAGAAGGGGGTATCCCAGAGATACTGTGGGTGGGATTTTACCTCTGCTTTCGGTCCAATGAAGAGATCTCCTTCAAGCGCTCCAGCCATAACACGGACATGCTTCGGGCGGCCCACACTAGCAAGAAAGAGAGCGATTATCACTCTGCACATGAACATGTGTCAATCTTACGAGGTAAACCAGACCGAAAATACAATTAGACCTAATTCAATTTCACTGTAAAATTACATTAACTCAGGGGTGAGCAAATATGGCCCCTTTACGACCTGTGGACTTCAACTCCCAGAATTCCTGAGCCAGCTTGGCTGTCTCAGGAATTCTGGGAGTTGAAGTCCGCAGGTTGTAAAAGGGCCACATTTGCCCACCCCTGCATTAACTGAATCTTGCAAATCTGAAAGGATGATTTTCCCGGCATCTCCTTTACAGCGCAAGAAACTAGGGAGGGTTCCTGCAACCCTCCACATTTCTGCTGTGGATCCAAGCTGCCTTTTATCTAGCTGTTCCCTTGGCTGTTTGCCCCGTTTCCAAAGGTAATTCCCACATACTATTACACTGGGGAACCCTTTAAAATTTATCATCAAACCCTAACCCCCCCCAGCCCCCCCTCTTGTTCCCAACTTTCTACACCTAACAACGTATGAGACAAGGAGTTTTGGAGCGATACTCACTAGTTTGGGAAGCAGTATTTTGGAATCTGATCTCCAGCAAAGCCAGCTTTAACTACTCCTGAACCCTGTGTGAAAAAAATAAATAAACCCTCATCAACAGCAAGGCAAAAGACATTTTGGTTCAAAACACACTGGGTAGCAGAGAAAAGTTTGCCACACGTCGCTTACTGGCCTAAAACTGGCACTGAGTAAGTAAGTAAGTAAGCTTTTTTATTGCGGTCAGAGACCAAATTAAAATACACATAGAAGGGGAGTATATTTTACAAATATAGATAGATCACGTGACAGTACACCATCTACTGCCTTAGATACACTCTGTACTAACAATACTAGTGATCCTCTGCCGTAGGGGTTACCCGTCTCTTCCCTCGTTTTTTTTCAGCCATGACTGCAGCAAATTTTTTTGCCACTTTTGGAGTTATATTGGGGTCTGTGTCCTGGAGTAGGAAATAAAGGCTGAACAGATCAGGCGAACCAGGGAATCTCTGGGAAATAGGAGAAATGAATCTTGATCTTATGTCTCGGTAGTGGGGACATACGAATGTAATGTGGAACAGAGATTCCGAGGATCGGCCATCACATGTACAATAGGTTTGTAGTCCACTTTTAAAAGTCCAGAGCTAGCAATAAAATCACAACAAATCCAATTCATGTGAATGTCAAATTATGGACAAGTTGTCTTTTCACCGCCAGCACAACTATGTCATTCACCTATGCTGAGAAGAAAGCTGCACTAAATCCAACTGGTTGTACTTCCCTACCCATGTGCACCCATACAATTGCAGCCGGAAACTGAAGTAAGAATTCAGGAAATCTTGGGGGTCCAAATTTCACGGCCATTATGAACTCACAAAGTGTCATCTGACATCCGTTTTCCTAGAACCAAAGACGCAGCCAAGGGATATTCTTATTAATCTTCATATATAGAAATAATATACAGTATATCACAGAAGTCATCACTTAGGGGTGTACTCACTTTTGTTGCCAGTGTTCTGTCCCCGTCTCACACACGCACACCAGCAGTCGACCAAGAGTTAAAATAAACCAACAGACAAGAATTTCCTTTGACAACAGAATTGGCAGCAACCCAGTGGCTGCTTGCCAACAGTCTTTACTTACAAAGGGAGGGTTATCTCCTCCAACCGAAAACATCAAAGTAAATCCACAAAAGCCAAAGAATAGTCAAGTCCAGTCCAAAAAAATCAGTCCAAGCAGAGCATATAACAAAGTTCCAGAAATGCAGAATGACTTGCTAGCTTTCAGTTTTGTCCGTCACAAAGCCTGAATGGCCACCACACCCCCTTTTATCCCCTGTGGGGTGTGGTCCAGTGACTCAGCTTAATCTCTGTCACGCCTCCTTCTCTGTTGCGCGCGCTTGTCTTTCCGACGCTGTTGGGGATCCAGCCAAGACTTATCTCCATCGCTGTCTAACTGCGGCTGCTCGGAAATGCCTGGCTCCTGGCCTATCTCTTCTCCTGCAGAAGACACCTGAGCCATTGCCAGAGAGGAGGGTCCTGGAGAGGGAGGCCTTGCCAACTCCTCTCCTTCACTTTCGGAGTCTTCTCCCTCCGATAAGACGGGCTCGGGGGCCAGAGTCACAACAGCCAGCAGTTTAGACATGAATGGCTGTGCGTTGCGTTATTTTGAGGGGACAGCATATTTACACTGTTATACAAGCTGTACAGTCAGTACTTCACATTGTAGCCAAGCGTCATTTCTTCAGTGTTGTCACGTGAAAAGATATACTTAAATATTTACAAAATGGGAGGGGGTGTGCTCACTTCTGTGACACACTGTATAGAATTATAATAGAGAAATAAGCCTGCAGTTTTCAGCAACGTTTTGGGAAGTGGTTTGCCATCGCCTTCTTCTTAGGCTAAGGCAAAAATGAAGAATATATGAGTGGATGGTTTTGATTTCAATTGCAAAAAAAGGTGCTTTGGAGCCCATGAGGGTACCAACATAGCATCTACCGTATTTTTCGGAGTATGACGCAGTTCCCCCCCCCAAAAGAGGGTGAAAATTTGAGTGCGTCTTATACACCAAATGTCGCCCCGCCTACCCACCGACCCCCACCCTTTGGCCTCTGCCTCCCAGCAATTTACCTCCTTGCAGCAAACAGCCTGTTTCAGCTTCAGCACAGCCTGATTAGCACAAGCAGTTGATTGTCCATCGGCCTCCCGACCCTCAGCTGTTTCAGGGACTGCCATTGCCTATTGCCACGCGGGCCTCCACTGTTTGCTGCAGAGGCAAATTGCTGGGAGGCAGATTTTTTTTCCTTGTGCTAATCAGGCTGTGCTGAAAATGAAACTAAAGCAGGCTGTTTGCTGCAAGGAGGCAAACTGCTGGGAGGCAGAAGCAGATTTTTTTTGTCTTGTTTTCCTCCCCAAAAAAGGTAGGTGCATTTTATAGTCCGGAGCGTCTTATACTCCGAAAAATACGGTATATAAAAGGACCGCATTTTTACCCTGATTGTACAACACGCAACTTTCTATAACTCATCTGAAGCTCTGCATATCTCTAACAGACCTAACTTAAGGCATCTTCTAGGAATTACACTGAAAATAATTCATCCAACATACATAACTGAAGAAAGAAGTAATAAGACAGATAATCTGTCTTATTAGGAAACAGTAGATTTTGAGTTGCCACAAAAGGTTAAAAAGTTATATTTATGTACTTACCAAGAGCATCTAAATTACATTAAAGGAACCCAAATATCTTTACAATCCCCAAGGATTGTATGGTCACAACTTTTGAGCACTTCTAATGTTCAGAAATTGAGAGTGGAAAAATCTGACACGCCCGACGAACTCTAAATGCTGTTTCACTCCCTACATTCCAAAACAAGAGTTAATCTGAACTCATCTCTCAGGAATATGCAGACTTTAATATCATTGTTAATTCTCAAAGGAAAGACTCTTCAATATTAATAATATTACTAACATGGTCAGTACTGTACTGAGAGCTAAACGTTAATTATACAACCTTTACTATAATGTAGATTTTGGTATTAGTTGATAAAGGCGATGCAGATCATACAATTGTCTGCAAGTCAGGGATCCTACAAAAACTGCATCTAAATTAAGATCTAGACACATCTTTATTTCATGCAGTTATTCAAATGCCAAGTCATTCTATCACACCTATTTGTGTTAATTCCTTTGACGATATAGATCCTTATAAAATAAAATATTGTTAGTCCATATTGGCTAGAATTCTGAAACACTGACGTATCCGAAGTTCAGGAAGGTTTATTTTAAAGTTATATTATATTAAACAACGGCATTAACTTATAATATTTTTATGCCATTGGTCAGCATAATGTTTTGGTTAAACAACTGAGCTACGGATCGGGAAAACATGGAGGCACCCCTTTCAAACAATAGTTATTCTAGACAATCCACTTCATGAGCTTACCATAAATGCAATACAGGAGCTCATGCTAACTTACCTTACATATAACAACTAGAGAATCCAGTTACAGGTAGTCCTCGACTTATGACCACAACTGAGCCCAACATTTCTGTGGCTAAGTGAGACATGTGCTATGTGAGTTTTGCCCCATTTTACGACCTTTCTTGCCCCGGTTGTTAAGTGAATCACTTGCCATTGGTAAGTTAGTAACCTGGTTGTTAAGCGCTTCCGCGTTGACTTTACATGCTTATCAGAAGGTTGCAAAAAGTAATCACGTGATCCCACAGGACGCGGCAATGGGTCGTAAGTGTGAACCGGTTGCCAAGCATCTGAATTTTGGTCACATGAGCAAGGGGATGCTGCAAAGGTCGTAACTGTGAAAAATGGTCATTAGTCACTTTTTTTCAGGGCTGTTGTAACTTTGAACTGTTGCTAAATGAACTGTTGTAAGTCAAGGACTACCTGTACTTATTTTCCATGCTTCACAGTGCTATACGTTATTATGCTGGCCATCAGGTTGTTACACAAAGATTGGTCCTTCCTTTTCCCACCCACTCATTCGTCATTAACTAATAGTAGGGATTGAAACTGGGCTCTTCCTCATAAAGAACGACTAGAGGGCCACCAAGTTATGGGCTATGCTAATAAACTAGGATTTTGAATGATGATCAAAGCTCAGTAAGAGATTTATATATAGAGTAGAATAGAACACTTCATTTGGTCACATGTGTTTAGACATACAAGGAGACAAATTTCTTGTGTGTCTAACCACGCTTAGCCCAATAAAAGATATTATTCTATTCCAGTGATGGCTAACCTTTTTGCCGTTGCGTGCCAGGAGCGTGGGGAGGTCGCTCACATGCGTGCCCACACCCATAATTCAATGAGCCCTGCCCCCGTGTGCGCGCCCCCCCCGCTTTTAGCACATGATGGCCCGGTGGGCCCGGTAGGCCCGTTTTTCACCAACCCCAGGCTCCAGAGGCTTTCTAGGAGCCTGGGGAGGGCGAAAACAGCCTTCCCCACCCCTCCCCGGAGGCCGGAAACAGCCCATTTCCCAACTTCCGGTGGGACTGGAAGACCCAAAAATCAGCTGGCCGGCGCACGCCTATGCGCTGGAGCTGAGCTACGGCAACGCTCGCGTGCCCACTGACACGGCTCCTTGTGCCACCTGTGGCACCCATGCCATAGGTTCGCCATCACGGTTCTATTCTATATGTACATCATTTACTCAGGCTCACCTGGAAAGCATCCGTAAGAAAATAGAGGAATCAACACAAGCCGTGGCAATTCTTTAAGCAGGTACTATAATAAGAATAACCCAAGGAAATTAAGGACAGGAAACAGTCCTATCAGGTAGAGCCCTAGAGAGCAACTGGGTCAGGGCAACTACCACTGTCAAAAAATAAAATAAAATGCATGAACGAAATGAAATAGTCAGTAGGAACCATGATCAACACGGATGCCTTTCTCTCTCACACACATTTCCTATACTGTACAGGTAGACAAAAATGCCAAACTCAGTCTGAACATCTGGTTCACTGTGTGATGAATAATAATAGTAATAGTAATAATAGTAATAGTAGTAGTAATAATAACAGGGTGGATAAAAATCAATGATTTTTTTAAAAAAATCAAAAAAATCAGATTTTTTTTAATAAAAAACTTTTGGGGTAAAAATCTATCGTAAGATAGTTTTCTATTTAAGATACATAAATATTTTAGTTTATTCAGCATGAAATGGAGCTGAGTTATGTAGCATGAGGCTGTGTATTCTGCAACACTGGGACTATCGGGGAGTCAACAGCGGGTCAAAGGAGTAGCAGAGATGACAGTTGCTCTTTAAAAATTATGATTTAAATCGAGTTGATTTAAATCAAGCCTTTTTACTAGTGATTTAAATCATGATTTAAATTGTGATTTAAATCAACTCGAGTTAAATCAAATCCACCCTGAATAATAATAATACAGATTTGCCTATCCCAGGTCCTTGGTAAGGACTCAATAGGTAGACAAAAATGCCCAACCCAGTCTGAACATCTGGTTCACTGTGTGATGAATACTAATACTAATAATAATAATAAAATGTATCCAGTCAGTAATATTTGTGATACATTTTTAAATGTTCAGTTGACTGAGTTTCATGTTTAATGAATAAGTTAATAATAACAACGCTGTCAAACATCCAGATTTGGCTATCCCGGGTCATTGGTAAGGATTCGATAGGTAGACAAAAATGTCAAACCCAACCTGAATATCTGGATGATGATGATTATATACTTTATTCATTAAACATGAAACTCAAGTCAACTGAACATTCAAAAATGCATCACAAATACCACTGACTGGTGCTAACTGGTGTTTATTATTATTATTATTATTAATTATTATTATTATTATTATATACTTTATTCACTAAACATGAAACTCAGTCAACTGAACATTCAAAAATGCATCACAAATACCGTTGACTGGTGCTAACTGGTGCTTATTACTATTATTATTATTACTATTACTATTATATACTTTATTCATTAAACATGAAACTCAGTCAACTGAACATTCAAAAATGCATTACAAATACCACTGACTAGTGCTAACTGATGCTTATTAGTATTATTATATACTTTATTCATTAAAGGTGCAACTCAAGTCAACTGAACAGCTGGCAGCAACCCCTACCAACCATCAGTGCCAGTCAGTGGCATCACTTGCCACACGTTTTTAAACGTTCCGTGGACTCGAATCTCATGTTTCATGAATAAAAATAGATAATAATCATAATAGTCATATTAATCATAATAATATCGAGTCCTAATAATAATAATAATCATAATATCAATGAGTCCTAATAATCATAATCATAATAATATCAACAAGAGTCCTAATCATAATCATAATCATTATCATTAAGTCCTAATAATAATCATAATATCAACAAGAGTTTTAATAATAATCATAATAATAATCACAATAATAATATCAATAAGAGTCCTAATAATAATCATAATAATATCAACAAGAGGTTTTATAATATTCATAATAATCATAATAATATCAATAAGAGTCCTAATAATAATCATAATAATATCAACAAGAGTCCTAATCATAATCATAATCATATCAGTAAGAGTCCTAATAATAATCATAATAATATCAACAAGAGTTCTAATAATAATCATAATAATAATCACAATAATCGTATCAATAGAGTCCTAATAATAATCATAATCATATCAACAAGAGTTCTAATAATCATAATAATAATCACAATAATCATATCAACAAGAGTCCTAATCATAATCATAATAATATCAACAAGAGTCCTAATAATAATCATAATCATATCGACAAGAGTCCTAATAATAATCATAATAATATCGACAAGAGTCCTAATAATAATCATAATAATCATAATAATCATATCAATAAGAGTCCTAATAATAATCATAATCATATCAACAAGAGTCCTAATAATAATCATAATAATCATAATAATAATCATATCAATCAGAGTCCTAATAATAATCATATCGAGTCCTAATAATAATAATCATATCAATGAGTCCTAATAATATCAATAAGTCATGATGATAATAATGATGATAATGATAATCATATCAATAAGTCATGATGATAATAATGATAATAATCATAATAATTATAATAATATCAATAAGTCATGATGATAATAATGATGATAATAATAATCATAATATCAATGTCATGATGATAATAATAATGATAATAATGATAATAATAATATCAATAAGTCATGATGATGATGGTGATAATGATAATAATAATAATAATATCAATAAGTCATGATGATAATGATAATAATAATATCAATAAGTCATGATGATGGTGATAATAATGATAATAATAATAATCATAATATCAATGTCATGATGATAATAATGATAATGATAATAATAATCATTAATATCAATGTCATGATGATGATGGTGATAATGATAATAATGATAATAATAATAATGATAATAAGTCATGATGATGATGGTGATAATGATTAATGATAATAATATCAATAAGTCATGATGATAATAATGATAATAATAATATCAATAAGTCATGATGATGATGATGATGATAATAATAATAATAAATAAAGTCCTATTTCATTCCAGGCAGGGGCTGCCCGATTCCGCTGACTAATCCCAGCCCTCCAAGAGCGTCGGGGGCTCCTGCCAGGCCTCTTCCATCTCTTCCATCATCCCTCACAGATCTTCATCCCTTTTATCCATCCCGGGGATCCACACGACCCGCTGGGCCCAAAAACAAACCAAGTTTCGGGGTTTGTTTGGCATCCTGGCTTAACGTTGCCCCCCCCTTCCCCTTCCCCTTCAACCTCCCCGCCCGGAGAGCCTCTCCATGCCGGGCCCCGTTGTCCTCAGAGCCGAGGCCCCACCCAGATCCGGCACCACCTCATTCTCCTCAGCCGCCGTTGCTGCAGCCTCGCCGGGCGGGGCCTTTTTTTTTTCCTTTTTTTTTCCCCTCAGACGCTCGTCGGGCCTTACATTGTCAATGACCACGGGCTGGTTGGCGATGATATCGTAGGACTCCATGGCCGGGGGCCGCTGGGCCTGCCTGGCCGAGCGACGACTCTGGACCGCCCGCCTGCCTCACCCGCTGGAGCTCCGCCGCCGGGCCCAGGGAAACACCACCCAACCCCGCGCACCCTAGCTTGGGGGGGGGGGAGGCAAACAGGAGGGGACAAAGGTAGATGGACAAGCGCCCTCGCCCAATCGGAGGCGGCGACGCCTCAGCGGCCTCTCGCGAAACGGGCGGCGTTTCCGCTCGGCGGTCCGCCGGCGATTGGTTTTTTCCTCCCCCCCCACCGCCGCGGAAGGCGGGACTTCCCGTGTCAAGTTCGGTGGAGAAGACGCCGAAAGGGAGAAGGGCGGGGGCGGGAGGGGAGGGAAATGATGTCATGGTCCGTTCTTAAAGGGACAGCGCTGTATTTTTATTTTTTTTATTTGGGGTTTGGGCTTTTTTTGGGGGGTTGGACTCGCCAGGCAGTCAATGGGATCGAGGCTTGGGGAAAGGGAGGAGGTTTAACAGATTAATAGACTGGGAAATAATAGAATAGAATTCTTTATTGGCCAAGTGTGATTGGACACACAAGGAATGGAATGGAATAGGAATAGGAATAGGAATAGGAATAGAATAGAATAGAATAGAATAGAATAGAATAGAATAGAATAGAGAATAGAATAGAATAGAATAGAATAGAATAGAATAATGGAGAATAGAATAGAATAGAATAGAATAGAATAGAATAGAATAGAATAGAATAATGGAGATAGAATATAATAGAATAGAATAGAATAGAATAGAATAGAATAGAATATTCTTTATTGGCAAGTGTGATTGGACACACAAGGAATTTGTCTCCAGTGCATAAGCTCACAGTGTACATGCATAAGATACATGCATGTAAATCATAAGATACCTAGAGTGTTGGCTACTCATGTCATCTTAGTATCTGAAAATTAGATAAGTTCCCTCTTCTATTCCATGTAGCTTTAGACCCATTAAAGATTACTCATTGAGTATGGTTTGTTAGCCAGTTACAAATTCAGCTGGTGGTAATGCTATCTACCGCACTTGTTTCTAGCTTACCAAGAATCGAATCGAATCAAATTCTTTATTGGCCAAGTGTGATTGGACACACAAGGAATTTGTCTTTGGTGCATACGCTCTCAGTGTAAATGTTTTTTATAATGATTTTAAATACATTGTGAGCCGCCCTGAATCTTCGGAGAGGGGCAGCATACAAATTGAATTAGGAAAGAAAAAGAAAGAAAGAAAGAAAGAAAGAAAGAAAGAAAGAAAGAAAGAAACTAAAATACATTCCTCAAGAATCGTAAGATACAACACTTACTGATAGTCATAGGATACTAATAAGCAATCAAATCATACTAGGAAACAATAAAAAGAATATAAGCTGTAGAGATACAAGCAAAAAATAAAAATTATTATATGTATATGAAATCTTAATCTGTTCACCGTCCTGAGTCCTTCGGGAGAAGGGCGGTATAGAAATTCAATAAATAAATAAATAAATAAATAAATAAATAAATAAATAAATAACATGCGGTATAGAAATTCAATAAATAAATAAATAAATAAATAAATAAATAAAATGCGGTATAGAAATTCAATCAATCAATCAATCAATCAATCAATCAATAAATAAAATGGATATAGCCAGAAGTGGGAAGAGATAGGTCGTAGCAAGGATGAGGATGATGGAAGATGGAGTCCCACCTTTGGCCAGGGCGCTGGGGGGGGAGGGTTACGCTTGTGCGCCCCCCATCCCCCCATAGACACCCCTGGGCTTCCAAGAGCCCCTCTCCAGCATCCCCCTTCCCGGCGGGCTGCCGCCCGCTTGCAGAAAGCACGAGCCGGCCCAACGGCGGCTTTTGCCGGCGCGTCTCTAGGCGGGCCCGGAAGCCGGGGAAGAGGCCGGGTTTGGCGCCGGCGAGAGCGCGCGGGTTGCGCAAGGGCGAGCGGCCTCGCCGTGGGGGTTCATCCGGGTTTTGCGCGCTCCTTCTCCGCGGCGGGGGAATGCCCTGCGGGGGGACGCTGAGCCTGGCATAACCGCGCCGGGGTTTCTCGGGGACCCCCTTCCCACGGGAGGCGGTGGAGATGGCGGCGGCGGCGCCGGTGGCAACGCTCCAAGAGGCTTCGGAGAGGTGCGTCTCGGCCGGGCAGGGGAGGATGGGACGCCTGTCCTTGAGCCGGACGCCCTTCCCCATCATCCCCAGCCAAAGGGGACCGGGGAGAGGAGCCTCCCCTGCGTCTTTCCCAGCCGGCCGCCTTCCCAAAGCTGCTCGACCTTGGCGCAACCAAACCGGCTCTAATGGAGGTCGGAGGCGTTGGAGAGGCGGATTGAGCCCCTATTTTGCGCACCTACCCAAAAGGAGACCCCCTTGTAGGGGGACCTGGAAGTCGCCCTTTTGCCCTGCAAACGGGGCTCCGGATCGGTTTAGGGGTGGCCAAATATCTACCCTACATAACGTGGGCTGTGCGCGCTCCTTCCACCCGTGGGAACGGTCCCTGCGGGGGTTTCTTTCATGGCCAGGTTTTGGGGCGCGTAATTTTGGAGCGCGTAATTTTGGAGAGGTGGGGGGTACAAGAAGCCAGAGTGGGATGGGAGCCCATTCAGTGGCTTGCATGAATATGTGTTGTCCCTGCAGGATGGGGATGAGTGGGTGGCTATTATTTTATTGTTATTATTATTTTATTATTTTATTGTTTTTTTTTAAATTATTTTTCTTGTGTGATGTTTTTATATTTCGTGTAAGTCACCTTGAGTCGCCAATGGGCCAGGAGGCGGCAGTACAAATTTTCTAAAATAAAGTAAGTAAGTAAATGAATAAATTTGCCCTAGCCGCCTTCCGGGAGGGGGACTGGTGCAAGGTCACTCAGGTCATCCAGGAAGGGCAGGATTAGATCTCTGGGCTCCCTAGCTGGTTTCTAGCTTTTATTGGTTTTGGGGTTTTAAATTGGGAATTTTTTGATTTTGTAGATTGGGATTTTAAATTGGGAATGCCGCTGATTTAATCTATTTTAGTTTTTTCTTAACTTTTGGACTATATGGGTTTTAATTTCTGGCTGTCCACCGCCCTGAGTCCCCCTGGGGAGAAGGGCGGTATATAAGATAGATAGATAGATAGATAGATAGATAGATAGATAGATAGATAGATAGATAGATAGATAGATAATAGCCTGATGACCCCACTGCACCAAACTGGATTTGCCCTACTTTCTGTTGATCACTGCATCTGCTTCCTCTCTTGGGCATCCACGCATGGAGCCTTGGTAGTACAGTGGTCTAAAGCACCCTGTTATTAAGAACAGCTGCCTGCAATTACTGCAGATTTGAATCTCGCCAGGCTCAAGGTTGACTTAGCCTTCCATCCTTTCTAAGGTAGGTAAATTGAGGACCCAGATTGTGGGAGCAATAAGCTGACTTTGTATAAATATACAAAAGGATGAAGGCTATTGCTTAGCGCATTGTAAGCCGCCCTGAGTCTCCGGAGAAGGACGGCATATAAATCAATTTTTTTAAAAAAAAAAGAGTCAAAACTGAAAGATGGAGAGGATCACGTTGACTCCCAGTTACGTTATGCAGATGTTTATGGGGCTTGTCAGTTATCCAGGTCGTGGTTGTCCCCAAAGGTGCTTTTTTCCGAAAGGCAACTAGACTTTCGGTTTGTTTTTTTTAGACTTGGTTTTTTTTTTTTTCTTCCTTCACTTCTCATCCAAGAAGCTTCTTAAGTTAGTTAGAACTAACTCAGTTAGAACTGGAGAAACTTTTGGGATGAGAAGCAAAACAATTTCAGTGGGAGGGAAAAAGCACCTTTGGGACATGTTATGCAGATGTTGGAAGACCCTTTGGGTAAAGAATTGTGTAGTGGGACAGATGTGCCTATAGAATAGAGCAGTGGTCCCCAACCTTTTTATCGCTGCGGCCCGCTGAGCGCGCGCAGGGGTAGGGGCACGGCCCAGGAGCTTTTGCGCACGGCCCAGTGCGCAAAAGCGGCCGGGGGACATGAACGCTGCAGCGCAAAGGCTCCTGGGCCGTGCGCTGCAGCGTTCATGTCCCCCGGCCGCTGCACGGCCCGGTGCCAGGTACTCCACGGCCCGGCACCGGTCCGCGGACCGGGGGTTGGGGACCACTGGAATAGAGGACCCAGGGATTACAAATCTTCTCTTGAAATTTCCTATCCCGTCTGCTTTGAATAGTAATTTCCTACTCTCACCACGTATCTCCTAATGGTATCACACTGGCATCATCAAAAATGTTTTTAAAAAGGAAATAATTTCAGAAGGTTTAGGAGGTGGGAAATTCTTGAAGTCCAAACATCTTAAATTTGTAAATTTCAGATAATCCTGGGTTGGTCCTTCCACGCCCCGCCAATCTCACAGGAGATAAACAACTATTAGGAAAAGATACTATAAACAAATATTTCTCACTTTAAAAGTCTAAGAATATAAACATTCAGCACTGGAGGGGGATAAATGCTACTTGGTTTAAAAAAAAATGCAAGAGAAATTGTAATTCTCAAAGCAGACTGCAGGATTAAGCTAATATAGTACAATTATGAGGTTTTGCATGATTTCAGAAGAGAGAGAGAGAAATCCCAAAGGATAGGAGAGTGTCTTAAGTAAAAGTAAAACCTTTAATTTGAGGAAAATGTAAAAGGAAAATGATAAACTTGATTTCCTATCTTATATATACACAACTCTAAAAACAATGAGGCTTTCCTAGATCCACACCAAAAATGCACAAATCTCAAACAATTTCCTGACTAAATCTTAACTTGTTTGTATCGAAAATGGATTACTCCTAAATCATTTTTTTCAATGATTCAATTACCTGGACTTTCCCCAATTTCTGAAACTTCCAACTGAAGTTGGAAGCTGTTTGGAGATATATAAACCCAATATTTAACGTTTGTTCCCACCTCTGTCCTCCAACTTCTCAAGTTTTCTCCTAAGATTTAAACTCTGCATATCCAACAAGGGAGAAGCTGGGGTTATCTGCCTTTGTGTATGTATATCAGCCACTAGGTTGTTGCCAAGTTCCGTTATCATAAGGAAAAGGATTTTGCCGGCTGGTTTGGTCTTTAACTCTTGAACGTCTGTTGGTGTGTGTGCATGTGGGACGGGGACAGAACACTTCTTGGATGAGAAGCGAACAATCTTCAAAAGAAAAAAAAGAAAGAAAGTCCAGGTGCCTCCTGAAAAAAGCACCTTTCGGATAACCCTGACCTGGATGACTGAGAATCTCTACAGACATTTAAGCTGGTTATTGCGTTCCTCAGATTTCTGGTTCATGCAGTGCATTGAGCCACGAATTAGCCAAAGAGCTTTGGATTGCGTATCATACCGGCCTACAAAAACTAACCATTGCAGGGTATACAAATTGAATAAGCAATGAAATAAATGTTGTGAAAACATTACTGCTTGTCTCGACATGCAGTAATGTGTGATGTGAATTGCAATCCAGCAAACCACGTTTTAACCTCGCGTGCAACTTAAATCCAAGCTTGTACGATTAGTTTATAGTTCAGTGAACCTTAAGAAAGATAGAGCAAACTAAGGTTCACGTAATTATCATAGGTGGCTCTTTCACACAAATTTAGCTTCTTTTTAATTCCTCCACATGATTTATCTTTAGTATGAAAGAGTCATCTTAGACTCAGTTGAGAATGTTAGGGAAGTGTTTTCTTTCTGGTTTCCTTTCTAGGATTATAAAGGTTTCGTTTTCTTCTTAATAGTGAGGATTTCTTCTTATGTGTATGGTAAAAGAAGTTAGTAAATGATTAACAAGAAAGCATTTATTTTATTTAGTTATTTTTATTTTATTGGATTTCTATACCACCCTACTCCCGAAGGACTCAGGGCAGTGAACAGCCACAGAATAAAACACATAAATACAAAAATTTAAAATAGAATAAAAACGAATTAAATAATTTGGCTGAAACAAATTTAAAATACCCCATAATTTAAAACAAATTAAAATTTACATTTAAAAAGGGGAGAAGATTTAGGCCAGGCCAGCTTGATGAAATAAAAAAGTCTTCAGCGCGTGACGGAAGGCGCGCAGATCCGGGATCCTCCATATCTCCGGGGGGAGCTCGTTCCAGATCGTAGGTGCCCCCACAGAGAAGGCTCTCCCCCTACGGGCCGCCAGTCGACATTGTTTGGCCGACAGCACCCGGAGGAGCCCCTCTCTATGGGAGCGTACTAGCCGGTGGGAGGCTATTGGTGGTAGCAGGCGGTCCCGTAGATAACCAGGTCCTAAGCCATGGAACTTTCTTTGACTTTCAACTCCGTAGCTTTGTTACAAGGCACATGCTTGATTAAAAACGTCCCAATCCATGAAATAGTAAAAAATAAATAAAAAAAGCCAGTAAATCATATCCTTCCCTCTGCCAGCATGAAGGCACATTTCCTTCTGTAGTTTTAATTCCCAACATGTTTTTTTAAAGCATCCTTTCCATAGTGTATACACCGTGTTTCTCAAAGTCAGCCATTTTTAAGATGTGTGGACTTCAAATCCCAGAATTCCCCAGCCAGCAATATTGGCTTGGGAATTCTGGGAGTTAAAGTCCATACATCATAAAATGGCTTGACGTTGAGAAATGCTAGTAACATTTTTTTTTTCTTCCCGCGAAGCTGGATAACTCTTGTTTGTTGACGTATAACTGACATTTCCGTGCTGAAAATTTCTGGCTCTCAATTCCCACGTGGGAGACGGCTAGAAGGGCCTATTACGCATGCAATGGCCAAATTGATTAATGGCATATAAAGGCAGAGATCTCGGTAATGGTAGTTTAATACTCTGACGAAGTCAGCAGATGGCTGACAAAAGCTTAGTAGAATAATTTTTTTTTAATTTTTTTTAAAAATTTAAGTTCCGGAGCTCGCAGAATGTCTGCTTCTTTCTTTACACACACACATGTATGTATGTATGTATATAGAAAAGAAGAATATATATATAGAAAGAAAAGAAAAGGTAGAACTACTAAGTGTATTCACCGCCTTCAGTTGACCGACATATATATATATATATATATATATATATATATATATATATATATATATACATTACATCACATTTATTGACATACATATTATTACATATATTGGTCAACTGAAGGGGGCGGACATACTTAGTAGTCCTGCCTTCTCTTTTTCCCACAACAACAACAACCCTGTGAGGTGGATTGGGCCAAGAGAGAATGACAGGCCCAAAGTCCCTCAGCTGGCTTTCATGCCTAAGGTGGGACTAGAACTCACCGCCTCCTGGTTTCTAGCCCCCTGCCTTCTGACTCTTGTTAAAACCTTCCAAGGCAAAAAAAACAGCTGAGATGGCGCTTGAAATCATGAGGACATGTGTGGCAAAACTTGGGATACGTCGGGTGTGTCTCGTTCCCAATTCATCCCGTGCCTAAGGCGCGGTTACAAACTTGCGAGACCAGCTTTGATATCAACATTTTGCAGCCCTAGAGTTCATTATAATTATAATGAGTTTGTTCAAAATGCTTTGCAACCTTTTATTAATGCGAGAAACCGGGTTGACTTTGGAATCAGATTCAAGTCCCACTCTTTTTTTTTTTTAATTTGATTTATATGCCGCCCTTCTCCGGAGACTCAGGGCGGCTTACAATGCGTTAAGCAATAGCCTTCATACTTTTGTATATTTTATACCAAGTCAGCTTATTGCCCCCACAAACTGGGTCCTCATTTCACCTACCTTAGAAAGGATGGAAGGCTGAGTCAACCTTGAGCCTGGTAAGATTCGAACCAGCAGTAATTGCAGGCAGCTGTGTTAATAACAGGGTGCTTAGACCACTGTACTATCAAGGCTCATGGGACAGTGCAAGTTGTTCTCGGACCAGTTGGTCATTTAGACTCGGCACAGCTCCATGCCAAAAGTGGGTTACTAATCCCGTCGCTACCGGTTCGCTCGTGGAAGCTTCTCCGCACATCCGGGTGGGGGGGGCCGAGCTTCCCACCACCGCCGCTACCAGTTTGCCTGACCCGGGGCAAACCGGTAGCAACCCACCACTGCTCCATACCCAGTCTGTTTATCTAGTTTGAACTACCGTATTTTTTGAATATAAGACGCACCTTTTTCCCCCCTAAAAGGGGGTGAAAATTTAGGTGCGTCTTATACACCAAATGTAGCCCCGCCCACCCACTGGCCCCCACCCTTTGGCCTCTGCCTCCCAGCAGCTACCTTCTTGCAAGCAAACAGCAAGGAAAAAAACATCTCCTTTCAGCTTCAGCACAGCCTAATTAGCACAAGTTGATTGGATCGGCCTCCCGACTCTCAGCTGATTTGCTCTCAGCTGTTTTGCGCAGGGCTCTGCTGCTTGCTGCAAAGAGGTGAATTGCTGGAGCAGACTTTTTTTTCCCCTTGTGCTAATCAAGCTATGCTGAAAACGAAAATGAAAGTAAAGCAGGCTGTTTGCTGTTTGCTGCAACCAGGCAAAATTGCGCAGAGGCAGAGGGAGATTTCTTTTTCTTCTTTTCCTCACCAAAAAACGTAGAATACCCAAACTGGCGACCTCATCCGTGCTCGTCCTTCTTCTGATGATGGTACCACAGAGCATTTGTACGCCTTCCAACTCCATGATTTTTGCCCAGTCTCTGCCTCATTTTGGCAGTACAGCATATTATTGAAAAGCCAAAGGCGTTCGGATCAAGAATTGTGCATACTCTCTTCTATAAAAGACCCTTCAAGCTGCAGCTGTCAAATTCCCTGCCAGACATTTGGCAATTGAGGGATGGTTTTTTTTTTCTGGAAGCAAGAGTTATCCAGGTGCCAAAAGTTAACCAGAACAGGGTAAAAAAAGAATCCAAGGATAGTTTCGGTGCCGTGCAGAATCTCATCTGTAACCAGCTCCCCCCGGAGATACGGAGGATCCCGGATCTGCGCACCTTCCGTCGCGCGCTTAAAACGTTTTTATTTCATCAAGCTGGCCTGGCCTAAATCTTCTCCCTTTTAAAATTTTTAAATTTAAATTTTAAATACTAATTTTAATTTGTTTAATCATGGGATATTTTAAAATTTAGCCAAATTGTTTAATCTGTTTTAATCTATTTTAAATTTTGTATTTCTGTGTTTTATTTTTTGGCTGTTCACCGCCCTGAGTCCTTCGGGAGAAGGGCGGTATAGAAATTTAATAAAATAAAATAATAAAATAATAAATCATATACAGTTGGCTTCCTCCACCACTTTCCCTAAGATCGACTGTACATCTCTTGGGGCGGGAATCTCCTAACTGTCTCCCTCCAATTATTTATCCCAGGAAAGATTTGAGCCTCCTGCTTGATTTGGAAGCTGTTCTGACTCAGCTCCCCGAACAGGCCAAACCCTCTGTAGGTAACTCAATGATTCCTTTATTAGGAGCGCCAGCAGTCCCGGCAAAAAGTCTCTCTCTCACCGCAAGCTAACAAGCCTGTCCGGCAGGGAGATAAATAGTTGTCTGCCACACCTATTGATCTCCACCTCCTGCCTTTTATCTCCAGAGTTAGGGTGGGGCTTCGCTAGCTGCGGTGGCTCTTCCTTCCCAAGGACCGGCCCATAGATTTCCACTGCTCTCCTCTCCTCTGCCTTCTGTTTATCTGCGCGTCAGGCACTGGACCCAGCTGTTCCTCCTCTTCCTCGTCAGCCACTCCAGATTTGGGGGCTGTTGACTCTCCATCTGAGGGCTGACGGACGGCCCAGGCTCCGCCTCTCTCTCTCTCTCTGTCAGCTCCATTCCTTCTTCCCCCTCGGAGCTCTCAGCTTGCCTTGATGCTGACCCTCACTCCCACTCCTCCTCCTCCTCATCTGATTCGGCTGTTGCAGGGGCCGGCGGGCCGACAGGCCACAACAGAAGCGCAAAGCGGCATGTTCCTCAAAGGAAGCGATCACTCAGCGTTCCTTCAACGCTTCCTTTCTCCTTTTCTCTCTCTTTGGTCTCCCAGGCATTGCTGGGTGTGTTTTGCCACCGAAGGCGATGACCGGTCGGCAGAGTGGGTCTGTCCTTGTCGTTGCAAAGGATCCACCAAGTGGATCCACCAGGCCTGCCTCCAACGATGGCTGGACGAGAAGCAAAAGGGGAACAGTATCGGCAGCGTGAATTGTCCCCAGTGTGGAACTGAGTACTGCATCGTCTTTCCCAAAGTTGGTGAGTACAGAGCTGGCCAGCAAAAGGCCCAACCGCCGCTGGATAAATGCACCCATTTGGCTGCAGCAGAATAAACACAGAATTTCCTCCCAAGAGTCCTAAAAAAACCAACCCTGCTTGCCAAACCTCTGTTTGTGATCTCCACCAGTTTGGTGAGGCTTGCACAAAATGGATACACTGGAGATTTCAAGCATGGGCCTGTTTCCGGCCTTTCTGAACTTCCGGTAGGCCCGTTTTTCACCCTCCCCGAGCCTCCATGCGTGCCCTACACTTAGCTACATCCAAAATGGGCCACTTGGGGATTCCTGGGGGGGGGGGGGGTGGGGGGGGCCAGCCAGAGAGTGGGGTTTGGGGGTTCTCCGAACAGCACAGAATCTTAGCTAGAGGTTTTCCCGAACCCCCTGGAGCCCACCCCAACACCCACATGTCCATCACATGGTCCAATCCAAGCACCGTCCCAACTAGAGATGCCTCCCAGTTCCAGCCGTCCAGGTGCAGGTCAAGATGTCCTTGACTCTCTGAGAAAGGAATGTTATTTTGACTACATATTACCCATGCTCCATACATTTCCCCCCCCCCCTCCCAGTTTCCCACAGTAGGAAATGTGGCAGGCCTGAAGAAGATCCAACGAGAAAGATGGCTTCCAGGCCTGATAGACTTCTTTTGATGTTTGGTTGTCCCTTTGTAGGGCCCGTGGTCTATTTCCTGCAGCAAGTGGACCGGATTTTATCCAAAGTCAGCCCTTTTGCTGCTGCTGGCATTGTGGTGGGGACACTGTACTGGTCGGCAGTGACTTACGGAGCCGTGACTGTGATGCAGGTAAGACTTGACATGGCAGCAGGAGACACTGCCCTCCCTTCCAAGCCCCTCAGCAGAGACCCCCCCCAAAAAAAATCACTACGTTGGTCTGCAGAACACAATGAAGTCCAGAGCATTAGTTGATGAAATGGCAGGATCAAAAAAACCATTGGAGAATTGATACTCTCCATCAGGATTAATCTTCTGCACAGGGGTGTCTAGGAAAAGTGGTGCGATAGCCTAGAGGTGGAGCTCTTGCCTCACAATCTGGAGGCTGTGAGTTCGATCCTAGGTAGAGGCAAGATATTTCTCTCTCTCCGGGCACTCTGAGAATATATCTGCTGAATAAAAACTCCACTCTGCCTCTTGATCTTCCACAGGTGGTCGGCCATAAGAAGGGCCTGGATGTGATGGAGCGAGCCGACCCCCTCTTCCTGCTCATGGGGTTGCCCACCATTCCGGTTATGCTGGTACTGGGCAAGATGATCCGTTGGGAAGAGTACGTGCTTCGAGTGTGGCGGAAATACTCTAGCAAGCTTCAGGTCCTGCATTCCTGGGTTCCAGGTTGGTGTGGATTCGTCTTTTGAGTTCTGGGCTCCTGCTTTGAGGTGATAAAGATAGGGATGTTGGGGGGGGAGGAGGGGAGCTGATTTCTTTGCAGGCTGAGGGACATCTGGAAGTGGGCTGTGGAGTCCATCCGGTTCGCAAATCTGAGCGTGCTCGCACACACCCGCCTCCGCGCATTTGCAAAGCCTTCCACACATGCGGAGAGCGTCAAAAACAGGATGTGATGACGTCCGGGCGGGTGGGCGGAGCGTTCCACAGCCGCCACTACCGATTCGCCCGAACCGGATAGAACCGGCTGAATCCCACCACTGGTCCAATAGTCAAGATGGCGGCAGAATCCTCCTTGGCTGTGAGTTTGACTCACGAGAACCGTGTTTCTCAACTTGGAAGATGTGTAGACTTCAGCTCAGATTAACAGAGTGGGAAGGGACCTTCGAGGTCATCTAATCCAATTCCCTGCCCAAGCAAAAGAGTCTAAACCAGTGATGGCTAACCTTTTTGCCATTGCGTGCCAGGAGCGGGGTGGTGGTGATTCCCACCGGAAGTTGGCAAACTGGCTGTTTCTGGCCTCCAGGGGGTGGGATGTTCTGTCCCCGTCTCACACACATACACAAACAGATAGCCGGGGGTTAAATAAACTGGCAGACAACCAATTCTTCCGATAAGACGCTTGGCAGCAACCCAGTAGCTGCTTGCCAAGAACTTTTACTCAATAAACAAAAGACACACAGTCAAGAATTGTCCAGTTCGTAAAATAAATCCAAGGCCGATAATGTTGTTTCCAAAGATTCAGTGTGACTCGATAGTAGTTAGTTTTGTCCGTCACAGAATCTGAATGGCCACCTCACCCCCTTTTATACCCTGTGGGGTGTGGTCCAGTGACTCAGCCTAATCTCTGGCACGCCTTTTCTTCTGTTGCGCGCGCTTATCTCTGCGACACTGCCGAGGATCCAGCCAAGACTCATTTCCCTCATCACTGTCCACCTGTGGCTGCGTGGACGTGCTTGGCCCCGGCCCTATCTCTTGCCCTTCGGCGGACACCGAAGGCATTGCCAGAGAGGAGGGTCCTGGAGAGGGAGGCCTTGCCAACTCCTCTCCTTCACTCTCGGAGTCCTCTCCTGCCAATGACACAGGCTCAGGTAACGGAGCCACAACATGGGGAAGGCCGTTTTCACCCTCCCCAGACTCCTAGAAAGGCTCTGGAGGCTGGGGTGGTAGCCAGAGGTGGTATTTGCCGGTTCTCCAAACTGCTCAAAATTTCCGCTACCGGTTCTCCAGAACCTCCTGGATTTCACCCCTGGACCACACCCACCCTAGCCCCCCACCAAGGTCAAACACAACCCTGATGCGGCCCTCAATGAAATTGAGTTTGACACCCTGCTTTAGAGTGATCTATTCTCCTGGGTTGTTTTTTTTTCCCCTCTCCTCAGGAACCAGCCGCCCAATCCCATCGATACCTCTGGCCGAGTCACGCTACCAGAGCGACCATCTTTCCATCTCGCGCACCTTGTGTGGGGCCCTGGTGTTCCCAACTATTGCCAGCCTTGTGGGCCGGGTCACATTTCAGAGAGTTAACTCCAACCTCCAGCGTACCATCCTGGTGAGTCAGGCGATGAACCGAAAGAAAGCCATGATGGGCAGCGTTTAAATGTTTTGGATTGCCTTCCGGGGAACTGGTCCCAGTTCAGCCCAATTGCACGCAATAAGAAGTCTCTTATCTTTTCCTATTGAGCAATTCTCTCACCTTCTCCCCTCCCTTCCTCTCCCTCTTCCTCTCAATTTCAATTTTCAATTTAATTCAATGTATATGCCGCCCCTCTCCGAAGACTCAGGGCGGCTCACAATATATTTAAAATCCTAATAAAAAACATTTAAAAATTAAAAACATTAAAAACTCATTCACACCATTCATGGCCGAATCTCGCCAGATCGCAAGAGCGAGATCAACGGCCTCAGGCCTGCCGGAAAAGCCAGGTCTTCACCGCTTTTCGGAAGGCCAGTAGGGTGGGGATGGTCCGGACCTCAGGAGGTAACTGGTTCCAGAGAGCTGGGGCAGCCACAGCGAAGGCCGTCCCCCGTGGGCCCGCCAGCCGGCATTGTTTAGCTGACGGGACCCGGAGGAGACCAAGTCTGTGGGACCTTACCGGTTGCTAGGAGCTATGCGGTAGCTCCCTCTCTCTCCCTCTCCCTCTCTCCCTCTCATCAACACACATACCCAACACTGTTCTGACCCAGCTCCCCAAACACGACAAACCCTCTGATGTGAACTCAAAATATTCCTTTATTAGGAGTGCCAGCAGTCCCTATCTCACAGGCTAATAAGTCTGTCTGGCAGGGAGATGAATAGTTGTCTGCCACACCTATTCATCTCCGCCCCCTGCCTTTTATCCCCAGAGCTAGAGTGGGGCTTCAGTAGCAGTGGTGGCTCTTCCGTCCCAAGGACCAGCCCATAGATTTCCATAACTCTCCTCTCCTCTGCCTTCTGTGCATCCGTGCCTCAGGCACTGGACCCAGCTGTTCCTCCTCTTCCTCATCAGCCACCTCCAAACCTGGGGGCTGTTGACTCTCAATCTGAACTCCACCTCTGTCTCTCTGCCAGTTCCATTCCCTCTGGAGCTCCCAGGTTGCCCTGATGCTGACTCGTGACTCCCACACTTCCTCCTCCTCCTCTGATTTGGCTGCTGGAGGAGCCGGTGGCCCAAAAGGTCAACTAAAACCTAGTCCTCTTTCAGCAGTCTCCATTGAAGAAATGTAATGAGAATAATCTGGAGGAACACAAGGAAAAGCCACCGAGTCAATGGTCGGATAAAAGAGATCTGAGTCTGGGCCAGAACTGTAACCTGGGAAAGCATTTTCAGATAAGACTCGCCCTAGTCTCACAGAGATAAAAGGAGGAAGCGCATTTACACTTGCAAGATTGAGATCAGATCTTCCAGGCAAATTAGGCTGGGAAACCAAAGTCAGACAGGCTCATGCTGTTTATGTAATCGAGCTAACAGAATCCGGCAACTTGGAATATGCTCCCCCCTCCCAATCTTTGTCTTTGTGAGAACTAGGGAAGGTCTTTGCCTGAGCTTCTTTCTCAGGTTATAGTTCTGGCTTAGACTCACATTAGCTTTACCTCTTTCCATTTTTAATGTATGCCGATTAGCGTACATTCAAAACTTACTCCATTCCATTCTCTTTCGGTAGGGTGGCATTGCCTTCGTGGCCATCAAGGGAGCATTGAAAGTTTATTTCCGCCAACAGCAGTACTTAATCCAAGCCAACCGGCGCATCCTCAACTTTGCGGAGAAAGAAGACGCGGAAAAGGACTTGGCTCAGCCCGAGGAAGACAGCGGCAGTGAAGTAGGGCTCAGCTAGGAAGAACAGTCACAGCTTCTGCAGATCCCTCCGTTCCCCCCCCCACCCCCCACATTCCCATCCAGAATAAGCGAATTCTTCTCTAAGAGAGATTGTAACTCATCCAGCATCTCTTTTGAAGCAAGTGCCTTTTCGGGCAACCCAGATGTGGCTGCTTTGTGTTGTGGGGAGATGCTGACTTGAGGTTGGGTGAGCCAAATCTCTGCAATCTTCTCTTTATCAGTAAACAATGCTCATTTCCAAGCCAATTCCATTTTGTGTGTGTGTCTTCTGACCAGCTGCCCTTCGCTCCATGCCATCTTCTGTCTTCGCTCCGCTCTGAATCCCACCTAGAATCTGTCCTTCGATCTCTCTTTAGACATGGTAATTTCAATAAATCAGTCATAAGCTCTTCCTTCCCGCTATGGAATTCCTAGTAGGACTTTTCTTGTTGAAGGAAAGATGCTGGGTTGTAACATGTTCATAATTTGGTAGGGGAAGAGAATAAGAATAAGAATAATTTTATTTCTATACCGCCCTTCTCCCGAAGGACTCAGGGCGGTGTACAGCCTATTAAAAACACAAGACAACATCAGTTAAAATAATTTAAAATTATTAAATGAATTCGGCTCAATTTAAAACCCCAGGAATTTAAAATTGTTATGTTGATAGCCCGTGGGGGTAAAAATGGTAGCCATAACTCTGCAACCAGAGTTTATTTTTTGCATGCATTGCGATGTAAAACTGGACTGTTAAAACCCAGTGCTCCCTTCCTGCTTGCCTTTCTTCTTCTTATTATTTTATATAGAGAATTTATATGGCTGCCCACTCACTCTCGGTGACTCTGGGTAGCTTACAAATTTTTTTTTAAAAACCCAAATATACAAATGGAAAAAAAACAACAACAGGATGGGACTAGACTAGAACAGGGGTCTCCAACCTTGGTAGCTTTAAGACTTGTGGACTTCAACTCCCAGAATTGGGGATTTGAAGTCCACAAGTCTTAAAGTTGCCAAGGTTGGAGACCCCTGGAGTAGAAGACCTCCAATCTCGTCGAAGGCCTTCCATCTCTGTTATTCTGTTATTCCTTTTCAACCACTAGATGGCGCTGGCAGTTTAAAGACTATCGTGGGATTCTCTCCAGTTCCCGGCTTTAGAGGCCAAAAAAAAAAAAAAGTGACCAGGTTCGAAGCTTGCCAGATCTACCGCAGTTCATTTTGCGGAGGAAACGTCGTTTTTATAATGTTTTATGAAACGTTATTTCCCAGCGGAACTTTCTTTCGAAGCAACGGCAAGAGAAGCTTCCCAGCACATGATTTGTCCAGTAGTACATAAGATGACATTTCAAGTGATCAATTCACACACCCATCTGTACTTTTCTGGGGATTTCCTGCTTGGTAGACAGAGAGAGAAGACAACATCTAAAAGAGATTGCCTAGCTTGCTATCTTGAACTAAAGGTAAAAGGTAAAGGTTCCCCTCGCACATATGTGCTAGTCGTTCCCGACTCTAGGGGGCGGTGTTGATCTCCATTTCAAAGCCAAAGAGCCAGCGCTGTCTGAAGACGTCTCCGTGGTCATGTGGCCGGCATGACTCAATGCCAAAAGCTCACAGAACGCTGTTACTTTTCCCACCAAAGGTGGTCCCTATTTTTCTACCTGCATTTTTTACCTACTTTCAAACTGCTAGGATGGCAGAAGCTGGGACAAGTAACGGGAGTTCACCCCATTACGCGGCACTAGGGATTCGAACCGCTGAACTGCCGACCTTTCGATTGACAAGTTCAGCGTCTTAGCCACTGAGCCACTGCATCCCTTTTTCTTGAACTAAGCCACTGCTTAAACATGATTTGCTGAATCCCAGATATTATCCAGAGATTTGATCAAAAGGCAGTCTGTTTGATGGATCCGAGTAAACGTTTCTAATTGGGTTCGTGGAGTTGCACCGAAGCTTAAAATCCATCCAGGCAGGGACCTCAAAAACAATTGGGCGATTTTTCAAAAGGCAATTTTGGAAAAATCAAATCAACCCGGCTCCCCGACGGATTTGAATGGGATTAAATGAGAACAAGTCCACCATCCGAACGGAATCCATAATTCGACGCTGAAGGGAGCTGATCCACGCATCCCGATATTTTATTGCGGCCAAACTAGATCAAATGAAATTTAATCTCTGTCATGACCCACCCATTTCTTTCTTTGGAGTTGAGAACTTGGATCAAATTACTCTGTCAGAAAATTAATCAAATTTCCTGACAGTGAGAACAATTAATCAGTGGAACAACTTGCCTGCAGAAGTTGTGTTTGCTCCAACACTGGAAATTTCTAAGAAGATGTTGGATAACCATTTGTCTGAAGTGGTGTAGGGTTTCCTGCCAAAGCAGGGGGTTGGACTAGAAGACCTCCAAGGTCCCTTCCAACTCTGTTATTATATATATTATATACTCGATCCGGAGAAAACTCTACCATCCAGGCTGATTTTTGGCTACACCTTGCCAGATTGTGGTTTCTGTACCTCCTAACATTTTCCCTATCCTTTCCAAGCAGCCTCAGAATTCCCACTGCCAATCATTCTTGGAGATCTCTTCATGCTGAATTTCAATCTTTTTTGAAATTTTCAACCCCTCCCCCCCTCAACCAAATAATTTCTGTATCTACCGTATTTTTTGGGCTATAAGATGCACCTAAATTTAGAAGAGGAAAAGAACAGGAAAAAGTTCTTGGCCTCCGCATGCCCCATTTTTGGCCCTTTTCCAGCCTTTTTTTTTTTTTTGGCCCATTTTTTTGACTTTTTTCAGCCCGTTTTTGAGGCTTTTTTCAGCCCGTTTTTTTCCAAAAGAAATGGGCCAAAAATCCTCAAAAACGGGCTGAAAAAAGCGTTGAAAACAAGCCAAAAAAGCCTCATAAGTGGTCCGGAAAAAGCCTCGAAAAGGGGCCAAAAAAAGCCTCGAAAACGGGCCGAAATAAGCCCAAAAAAAAAAGGCCAGAAAAAAGCCTTGAAAACAGGTAAAAAAGCCTCGAAAATGGGCCGAAATAAGCCTTGAAAACAGGCAGTGGTGGGATTCAGCTGGTTCAGGCCAATTCGGGTGAACCAGTTGTTAAATTGCTGGCTGGCCCCTCCCCGCCCCTTCTGGGAGTCCCCAAGTGCCCCGTTTTGGCTCCTAGATAAGTGCAGGGAGGTATACTAGGCCCAAAACAGGGCGCAGCACCCCTGCGGCCCATTTTTTGCTCCCAGTGGGGTTCAGGAGTGCTGCCTGTCACACCCCCTGGCCACACCCACCATGGCCACGCCCACCCAGCTGGTCATTAGGGCAGAGAACTGGTTTTTTAAATTACTACCACCACTGTTTTAACCCTACTATTCTATGTTTTATGATGGAAATCAAGAAGGAAGTACATGGAAGATCTCTTCTCCATCGTCAAATTGTCTCCGGTGAATTGGCTACTACACCCTTGGCAAGGAAGGAAGGAAGGAAGGAATTAATTGAAAACCACAGTTGCTTTTGAAAGGCAGCTAAGGAAACAGCAGGGGAAGGCAAAGCGAGTTCTACTTTCTTTTACTAATATTGGCTTTTTGCTCAGGAGGGAACCTGCTTTTTTGTTCTCATTAACTGGGGAAAAGTGACCTATTCTTCCTCTGATTCTCCCCCTCCGTCCCTCCATCTCTTTCTCACACTCTCATACACCTGCACGCACACACAGAGCAAAATTGCAAACACCACACACACACAAAATCATAAAATTAAATCTGACAATCTCCTCCTCTGGAGACTCTGTACTTACCCGTTTAATAATGTCAGTTGCTCAGCACTCGGGAGCTGGATTTTCAGAGGCTGCTCCACTGAAGAGTTTGCTTCGAACTTCTGATAGCTGCAGGGCATCGCTCCTGACTGCCTGCCTCCAAAATTAACACCGCCGGGACGTTTGAAAGCCGATCATCTTCATTTAATGACCCCATAATCCAACAGTGGGTTCTACTTACCTTTACTACCTCTTTGCTCGCGCGCGCCCGCAGTCTTCTGTGCAGATCATCTATGACGGGTCAGCAACCTGCGGCTCGCATGTGGCTCTTTCACCCCTCTGCTGCGGCTCCCTGTCACTCAAAATATGCATCACAACCGCCAATGTATGACACCTGCCGGCACACGATTTATTCAATTTTTCAACCCCCGGTAGAGGCTAACCATGGATAAATCCAAGAAAAGAAAAGTTTCAGAAGAAAACAGAACGTTTAATTCAACTACATATGCTAGTTTTGTGGCCACTCAAGAAATAGTCAGGCACGGGAAGGGTTTTGTGGCTCCCGGTGTTTTCTTTTCGGTGGGAAACGGCTCCAACTGGCTCTTTGAGTGTTTAAGGTTGCAGACCTCCTGGGCGGAGCCTCCTGCCGGTTTTACTACCGGTTCTTGCGAACCGGTCCGAACCAGGGGCAACCCACCACTGCCATAATCCCTTGCGGGGTGGAGCCTGGGCAGAGGTGGTATTCTGCTGGTTTGTACCAGTTCGGGCAACTGAATGGAGCTAGCAGAGTGTTTTAATGGCCGCATTTCACCCCTGGAGTGGTGTGGCAGACAGAGGCAAGATGGGCGACCTGGCAGTGAAGCCACAAAGAATATGGAATGCAATGTGTTCCTTCATCCCCAAACCTCGTTTACTAGCAGAATCGTTCCTGCAAAACTTTAAATGCGGTTTGAGGTTTAGCTTTAAGGCTCCAAATTGCCCCTTCCATTCCTCTAAATGTGATCTTATCTGCATTATCAACATCTCCATAGGGTGTTGTTCAGAATCAGAAACTCGGTACGCAGTGCCCAAATTGTTATTCTCCTTGGCAACTGTACCACACAGTAAGCCATGTGATTGTCAGAGATCCTGGGTAGTGGCAGAAATGTCTCTCCTTAATTTGAGTTTCAGTTGCTGCTGCCCAGGGATGAGAAGCCAAAAGCTCACGCAAGAATGAGAGGAAAGCAGAATAGCAAAATAAGGCAGCCGATTATGCCAGCCCCAACATCTGTTTGCAGCGTCAAAGAGTTCAATAAAGAAAATTGCCTCTGAGCAGGTGCAAAGACTCTCTTTTTCCAGTCTGCACAATTTTTTTGGCCGCCTGTCTGGCCTTCCGACACTTAACATTCCAGAGAAGGCTTTTTCAAGGCAGATGAGAGCGGTTTCCAACTGAACAAGTTTTATAACTTCCTGGCATCTGTCTGTCTGGAATTCAAGGTCAAGTAATGCACTCAAAGGAACCATTTTTCATAGGCCGTAAGGCCGGTGTTTTTCTCAAACCGGGCCACTGGAAGATGCGTGGGCTTCAACAGCAATCTGGCTGGGGAATTCTGGCAACTTAAATCCACACGTCTTCAAGGGGGCCATCCCAACCCTCTCCGTTGCCATCCTGAGTCACCGTATTGTGATTCAGCAAGGATGTCCCATGATTGCTACCCGTTTTGACTTCCTGCTGGCTTCCCCAATGATTTTGCTTGCGAGAAAGCATTAAGCAAAATCACATAACGGTAATCACATGGCCTGCAAAATGCTGTGACATTATATTTGTGAGCCGGGCGTTGAGCGCACACACACACATACACACATACTGCGATCACATGACTGTGGGGAGTCTGCGGCCATCTTGAGTACAAGGCTCCATCCATCATAACTCCAGAGGTGGGGTTTCAGCAGGTTCTGACCAGTTCTGGAGAACCGGTAGCGGAAATTTTGAGTAGTTCGGAGAACTGGTAAATACCACCTCTGGCTGACCCCGCCACCATCTATTTTCTGCCTCCCGAGTCCCAGCTGATCAGGAGGAAATGGGGATTTTGCAATAGCCTTCCCCCAGGAGTGGGGAGGGAATGGAGATTTTGCAGTATCCTTCCCCTGCCACGCTCACCAAGCCACGCCCACCAAGCCATTTCATGCCATGCCATGCCACTCCCATCAAGCCACGCCCACAGAACCGGTAGTAAAAAAAAATATGAATCCCATCACTGCATAATTCCCATTCGTTCAGCGCCACAGTAAATTCGAAGGGTTGCTGAACAAGTGGTCATTAAAAGAGGACCACCTCTATTAAACCCATTAACGTCAACAAAATACATTTCATGAAAAAAAAAAGTTATACTTTTTTAACAAATCAAAAGTATAGTTAAGAACAGTGACGTCATTTTAGGATTTTGCAAATATCTTCGATACCTGGCAAGGAGTTTTGAGTTTGCAGACTCCTGAAAGGGTCTTGGGGGACACATATGCACACACAAACACACCAGGGATTCTCACACTTACACTTTAAGAAACCTTTCGTCGCTTGCCTGCCAAACTTCTCATCATGCCATCCTTTTTCCCCCCCTCAAATCAATCTTGCTAAACAACCTTGTAGAAGAGTAGTTGGAAAAGGAACCCAGACAAAGTGACTGAGGTGCGTCTGTTGCAGAGGTGGGTTTCAGCAGGTTCTGACCAGTTCTGCAGAACCGGTAGCGGAAATTTTGAGTAGTTCGGAGAATCGATAGTAAAAAATTCTGACTGGCCCCACTCACATCTATTCTCTGCCTCCCGAGTCCCACCTGATCGGGAGGGAATGGGGAGTTTGCAGTAACCTTCGCCTGGAGTGGGGTGGGAATGAAGATTTTACAGTATCCTTCCCCTGCCACGCCCACCCTGCCATGCCACGCCCACCAAGCCACACCCACAGAACCAGTAGTAAAAACATTTCAGCACTGCCTATGTCCCTCTATCTATCCATTCTGCAAGGGACCATTCAGAGGTGGGTTTCAGCAGGTTCTGACCAGTTCTGGAGAACCGGTAGCGGAAATTTCACGAAATTTCAGAGAACCAGTAGTAAAAATTCTGACTGACTCCACCCAATTCCCTGCTGATTGGGATGAAATGGAGATTTTACAGTATCTTTCCTCTGGAGTATGGTGGCAATGGAGATTTTACAGTATCCTTTCCCTGCCACGCCCACCAAGCCACGCCCACCAAGCCACGCCACGCCTACCAAGCCACACCCACAGAACCGGTAGTAAAAACGTTTGAATTTCACCACTGCCTCTGTCCCTCTATCCATCCATTCTGCAAGAGGCCATTGTTCAAAGAGATTCATTGTCAGCCCTGGAGGACATCTTTTCTTGAATTTTTCAGGGCTGCCACACTTAGTGCTGTGGGGAAACTGGGAGTGGGGATTGCATGGAGTCGCAGGGATATGTAGCCATAATAACATTCTTTTCTCTGGGAGTCAAGGACATCCACTGGTCTGTTGGGTCGGAGACAGTCAGGGGGGACATGAATTCCGACGGTCCCTTTCTGCACCCCCCTGGCTGATGCCAATCTAGGGTCAGCCCCCCACGTCTCTGTGTTCCCGTGGCAGAGCAGCCCTTCCACATCTCAGCCATTTAACTTCTGACACAGCTGCAGCGCAGAAAGAAATGCTGGGGTGACCAAGCAGAAAAAATGGGCTGGCAAATGCCTCTTGCAAGGAAGTGAGTTATTTTTCGGTCCATTTTGCAAAGCAATGTTGAGAAGAGGGGAGGGGGGGGTGGGAGGCTGGCTGGAATCCGCTGTTGGTGCTTCGCCACCCCCACCCCAATGAGCTTGGACAGGGCCCAGGCTGGCTCATGGACCCCGTAGTGAGTTTCAGGATGCCAACCGTGAGGATGCTCACCAGGCAGCAGGAAAACGCACGTCCAGGTTCGGCGTGTGGCGTGTGTGGCTTGAGCCTATTGTCCTGTTGCCATATTTCGGCCTGAAATTAATCTGATTTGTCCAGAGGACGTTGAAAAGAAAACATTGTTTTTCAAGGACGCATCTGGCTGTCTTGTCTATAGTTCAAGTATCTGAAATCTATCAAAGAGGTAAGAATTACAGTCCCACTGCTACCGACGTATTATTGTTTGTATCATTATAAAGCTGTTGCCATGAATGTTATTTTGAATTGAAATAAAGGAGGGAGGGAGGGAAGGAGGAAAGAAGGGAGGGAAGGGAGGGAGGAAGGAAGGAAGGAAGAGAGAAGAGGGAGGGAGGGAAAGAGGAAAGAAGGGAGGGAAGGGAGGAAGGAAGGAAGAGGAAGGAAGGAAGAAGAGAAGAGGGAGGGAGGGAAGGAGGAAAGAAGGGAGGGAGGAAGGAAGCAGAGAAGAGGGGGAGGGAAGGAGGAAAGAAGGGAGGGAGGAAAGGAGGGAAGGGAGGAAGGAAGAAAGAAGAGAAGAGGGAGGGAAGGAGGAAAGAAGGGAGGGAGGAAGGAAGCAGAGGAGGGGGAGGGAAGGAGGAAAGAAGGGAGGGAGGAAAAGAGGGAAGGGAGGAAGGAAGAAGAGAAGAGGAAGAGGGAAGGAGGAAAGGGAGGGAAGGAAGAAGAGAAGAGGGAGGGAGGGAAGGAGGGAAGGGAGGAAGGAAGGAAGGAAGCAGAGAAGAGGGGGAGGGAAGGAGGAAAGAAGGGAGGGAGGAAGGAAGAAGAGAAGAGGAGGGAAGGAGGAAAGGGAGGGAGGGAAGGAAGGAAGGAAGAAGAGAAGAGGGAGGGAGGGAAGAGGAAAAAAGGGAGGGAGGAGAGGAGAGAAGAGAAGAGACCTGAAGTCTTTCCAGAGAAGGACTTATTGTGCAATCACCCTACCTCATTTCTTGGAATTTTTCTGAGGACCCAGATGAGGACATCTTTTATTTGGACACCCCACTAATGTGTTTTCCCACTGCTCCTCCTCCCCCTTTTTTTTTTTTTTCATAGAAGAGTTGCGCAATGTCTTTTGACCGGATGCCATTCCTTTGGGAGCCATCCATTTGGAAACACCACAGAAATACAGTAGATGCATTTTTTTAAAAAAAAATACAAAAATGTGTCAAAATACCAGACCTTTTGCCTGTCTGCCCTTTTTTGTTAAAGACAGCCATCCATGAATGAAAGAAAAAAAGAAATGAATGAATGAAGGAAGGAAGGAAGGAAGGAAGGAAGGAAGGAAGGAAGGAAGGAAGGAAGGAAGGAAATAAGAAGGAAGAGGGTGGAAGGGAGGAAGGGAGGGAGGGTAGATCGGTGGGTGGATGGAAGAAATGAAAGAAAGAGAAAAGAAAGAAAGAAAGAAAGAAAAGAAAGAAAGAAAGAAAGAAGAAAGGGTGGTAGGGAGGGAGGAAGGGAGGGTGAGTGGAAGGAAGGAAGGAAATAAGAAGGAAGAGGGTGGGAGGGAGGGAGGGAGGTAGATAGGTGGGTAGATGGAAGAAATGAAAGAAAGAGAAAGAAAGAAAGAAGGGTGGTAGGGAGGGAGGGTGAGTGGAAGGAAGGAAGATGGAGGGAGGGTGGAAGGAAGGAAAAAAAAGAAAGGGAGCGAGGGTGGGTAGAAGAGAGGGAGGAAGGAAGGAAGGAAGAGGGAGGGAGGGTGAAAGGAAGGAAAAAGAAAGAGAAAGGGAGGAGGTGGGGGGTGGAAGGAAGGAAGGAAAAGAAAAAGAAAGAAAGAAAAAAGTAAACATGATTTCTGCACATCTAGGATCACAGGTAGCCTCCCACTGAAATGGGCAGCTCGCCTGGCACCAGCCGAGTTCTTTCTGAATCTTGTTTTTCTGGGAGCCCACGAAAAACGTCCACGCGTCAGAGAAGTGAAGTCTGTGCCAGGAGGACTGGCATGGAATCTCCTTTGCCCCTAAGAGGACCGAGTATCTTGCCTTTGCCGCTGATTGAACCAGGCCAAAAATCTCCTTTGCCACCTTTCTCTTCCTGAATCAAAACGTCACGGTGGCCTTGGTTCATATCAAAGCCACAGAAGGGATGATGGGGGGGAATGTGGAAAGAACAAGATCCAGAGGACGGCTGCTTATTTTCCAAACCGTTCCTGCCACGCAAGCACAACCCTTTTAAAACCCACAGAACTGCTTTAACTTTCTCAGCTCCTACACGGATCTGGCCAAATGGTGTTTCTTTTCGTCTGAAGTCTCGCCTCTAAAACAAAACTGCTATAGAATCTCTTGGGATGCTCAGATATTAATCAGATTTAGGCCTGGTTTCCTAGGGGCATTTAGGACTCTTTAGGAGCCATTAGAAAGATCTCTTTCTGGGAGGGCCTTGGTGCTCCCTGAGCTTGATCGTTTTCCTGCAGACGTTTCATTACCCAAATAGCTAACATCATCAGGGCGGGAAGAGAGTGGAGTTTACCTCTGTTTGTATACAGTTCGCTTTCCCCGTCACTGTTGGTGGGAGCGTTCTTGGTGGTTCCTTCATTAGGCTGTTGATTACAGTTTGATTGTTCGGTAACTCCTCGATTGGGGTGTTTGTTACCGCTCGATTGTTGGCCTAGTGTTAATCTTAGTGCTAATTCCTGCTTATTTGGGTGTTGATTGCTGCCGAGGAGGCGTTTAGTCTTTTTAGCTTTTTGATTATCTCTTTTAAATTGCTTAGCGCATTGTAAGCCGCCCTGAGACTCCGGAGAAGGGTGGCATATAAATCAATTTTTTTTAAAAAAATGGTGTGCTGACGCCGTTTATCTCTCTCTCCGCTGCTCCCCACAAAGAATGATTTAATATATTCGCACCGATCCAGTAGAGCTAGTCAATACCATTCGGATGACAGAGTGCCCGTTTTTGACTTATCAGTTTTGCAAAAATGCAGTTTTACAGCCCAGGTTTTTCCACAGAAGCCGGAGCCAGCAAAACAAAAGAAGATTATTATTGTTGTTGTTGTTGTTGTTGTTGTTGTTATTATTATTATTATTATTTTGATTTATATGCCGCCCTTCTCCGGAGACTCAGGGCGGCTTACAATGCGCTAAGCAATAGCCTTCATCCTTTTGTATATTTTATACAAAGTCAGTTTATTGCCCCCACAAACTGGGTCCTCAATTTACCTACCTTAGAAAGGATGGAAGGCTGAGTCAACCTTGAGCCTTGGAGAGATTCGAACCAGCAGTAAATTGCAGGCATCTGGTCTTAATAACCAGCTTAATAACAGGGTGCCTTAGACCACTGTGCTACCAAGGCTTCTCATTTTTTTTCTTGGCGATTGAGAGGTTCTTGAGGGAGGGGAATTGAATGCAGTTTTTCACTGCCACGCAGGTAAGATGCAAAAGCCTTGGAATGAATGACAAGAGGCACACAGGTTTGTTAATTTGTTTATTAAACTTCTGTGCTGCCCATCTCAGTGTCAAGTGTGAGAGAGTGTCGCAGTATGGTGGGGGGTTTTTTTTTCCCCCTTCCCCTTTGAACAAGTCTCTGATATTTGTCAGCCGGTGACTGCTGTTTTTCTGCAATGGAATTTGAAAGTCCTCTTTGCCCTAGAGATGCGTTTGCATCATCTGTTGCGCAGGAAACAGCTGCTGGCCAGCATCGTAAAAGCTGCAGTGCATCGGAAGGGTCTCCTATGAAAATCCTCAACGGGAAAGGAATCCTCAACGGGTTCAACTCTCTTTGAAAGTGGACTTCAAGCATGGTAGATCTGTTTATGGATCCACAGGATTAGAAGGGACCTTGGAGGTTATCTAGTCCAACCCCCTTCCCAAACAGGAGACCCTACACCATTTCCGACAGAGGGCAGTCCAGTCTCTTCTTGAAAGCCTCCAGTGATGAAGCTCCCACAACTTCCGAAGGCAACTTCTGTTCCATGGGTTGATTGTTCTCACTCCTTATTTCCAGGTTGAATCTCTCCTTGTTCAGTTTCCATCCATTATTCCTTGTCTGGCCTTTGGGTGCCTTGGAGAATAGGTTGACCCCCTTCCTCCTCTCTCTGACAGCTCCTCAAATATTGGAAGACTGCTATCCTGTCTCCCCTGGTCCTTCTCTTCACTGGATCAGCCGTGCCCAGTTCCTGCAACCGTTCATCGTATGTTTTAGCCTCCAGTCCCCTAATCATCTTGGTTGCTCTTCTCTGCACTCTTTCTAGAGTCTCAACAAGGTGCACACGGAGGCCCATCCAGCAACTGGGCAGAGAATCCCTTGCTGAAATTTTTAAAGCCCACCCCTGAAAATAATGATTGGGTTGAGAGAGAGTAACATCTAGTTGGCTTTTGTGGCTATGGCAGGACTTGAACTCATGGTCTCCTGCTTTCTAGCCTGGTGCATTACCCACTAGGACAAACGTGATAGGTTAAGTCTATTGTATAGAACCTGTACTGTCGTTTTCCCAGGTTTCAGCTAAAATGGAGGTTCAGAAGCCACCGAGAAGCAGCCGGAGGGCACTTCCTGGACCCCCAGAATGGGCTACAGGTTTATCCATCCCTGTCCTAATAAGGAATGATTCGGTCTGGTCAGGACTATTGATCTAATCTGGCCTTATTACCCCCAAACAACATTTATCACGCTAACGAAATCAGAAAGAGAGAGAGAGATAAATAAGCGGAATGAAAATGAAATAATCCAGGGTGACTCATTCCGTCAGAGGGAGAAAAACATTTTCTAATTTCCGTCAATTAAAGAGAATTTTTAAAAACTCACATAGGATCCAGCAGCCCATTCTTTCTGTACCAATAAATAGTCAGGATAGAGTCTCTGGCTAATTCCTCACGGATGAAAATGAAAATAAAGCTACCCTCCCTAGCCGCATTTTCTTCTTCTTCTTCTTCTTCTTCTTCTTCTTCTTCTTCTTCTTCTTTCTTCTTCTTCTCTTCTTCTTCTTCTTCTTCTTCTTTCTTCTTCTTCTTCTTTCTTCTTCTTCTTCTTCTTCTTCTTCTTCTTCTTCTTCTTCTTCTTCTTCTTCTTCTTCTTCTGCCATATCCATCATCGGACGTTGGCAATCATGTTGGCGATCTTATTTTTATCAATAGCCGCACGAAAAAGCGCTGCTGAGTTTTGTCCAAACCGGTCCCGTAGGTTTCGAAGCCACAATCATCTTCTTCTGCCTGGACCTCATTTGCCTTCCATCTTTCCCTGGAGGATTACGTGAAGTATGTCGTATTTTTCTGGGTGTCGCATTACCATCTTGCTTGCCAGCAAAGCAGCCCTTCCTGGCTTCGGTATAATAAGCCCTGTAGCATAACCTGTCCTTATTGTGAACTAGCAGCATGCCCAATCATCCTGTTCTGACTTAGGCTCCCTTAAACAAGCAGGAGGCAGGAATTACTGGCAAAACCTCTTTTATTTACATGTCTGTGAATGACGTTCATTCACTATCAGCAAGGTTTGTCCAAACAGTTTTTCAAAGGAATATTTATCAACACAAACCTTATCTTGTTTGGCAAGCTGCCACGTAACTTGTTTCCAACCGTAGTACAAGGCAAAACTTGGCACAGAGTCAGGGTCATGGAATGAACAAATTGTTTCCTGCAAAAGCCCACTCTCCGTTCGCTCCTCTTTTGTTTCCTATGGGAGGGGCCAATCACCTCCAAGGTGTGGCTTTACTCCTGAGTCGACCCTGCTTTCTGAGTTGTTGTCTTCTGGCAGCTCTGCGCATGCGCACATTGGGAACGGGCTCCAGCTGTTCCTCTGCCTCACTGCTGTCTAACTCCCTCTCTGCCTCCAATGCAGAGCCCTCATCTGAGCTTTCCCCAGCCCCCAGGACTGGCCCATGTTCCTCCCCAACCTCCTCACTGTCCAACTCTGTGGCCAGTCTGCTGGCGGGCCACAACACATCCTGCACAAATGCCACTGTGTACAGAGAAAGGAAGAGAATGAAATGGCTGCTTTCCAGAGGATCCTGTTTTGGTTTAGGAATAGCGGTACCTAAACCATGTTTTAGTGTTTTGTGCAAACATAGCCATTAAGTCAGGAAGGGGGCAAGTCTGGAAAGAGTTCCAAAAAGAGCCACAAAGATGATTAGGGGACTGGAGGCTAAAACATATGAAGAACGGTTGCAGGAACTGGTTATGTCTAGTTTAATGAAAAGAAGGACCAGGGGAGACATGATAGCAGTGTCCCAATATCTCAGGGGCTGCCCCAAAGAAGAGTGAGTCAAGCTATTCTCCAAAGCCCCTGAGGGCAGGACAAGAAGCAATGGGTGGAAACCAAGCAAGGAGAGAAGCAACCTAGAACTAAGAAGAAATTTCCCAACAGCGAGAACAATCAACCGGTGACTTGCCTTCAGAAGTTCTGGGTGCCCCTTCCCTGGAGGTTTTCCAGAAGAGACTGGATAGCCACGTGTCTGGAATGGTATTGCATTCATCTAGTCCAACTCATGCAGGAGGTTGGACTAGATGACCTCGAAGATCTCTTCCAACTTTGTTATTCTGTGTTCTTTTGTTGCTTCACTTTGTCTCGATAGGGAAGAGGCGAACAGGACCACGGACAGCTCATTTTCTCTTCAACTATCCCATCTGGAAAGGGAATGGGTCAACCTGCCACAGCCAACTCATCATGGCCAACTCTCTGCGGGGCAACATAACAATTCTATTTAATAATTTACACTAAATGAAAAAAATATTGTAATTTCTGCCATTCTCATTCTATTCTGTTCCTGCAATGATTTGCCTAAGAACTACGACAAAGAAAGGTTAGAAAATCGGGTGCAACTGCAACCACCTCGCTTATCAATGGAAATTTGGGGCCACAATTGTAGTCATAAGCCGAGGATTGCAGATATTCTTTTATATATATAAAGTTTGCTGTCATTGTATGTATATAAGACTATATACATACAGTATACAGTATAGAATACAGTATATACTGTATAGAAGTATACTTCTATACAGTATAGAAGCGCCTCGGTGGTGCAGCGGACTAAGTGCTGTTAAGTGCTAGCACTTAGCTGCCAGCTGCCTGCAATTAGTGCAAGTTCGAATCTCATCAGGCTCAAGGTTGACTCAGCCTTCCATCCTTTCGAGGTAGGTAAATTGAGGACCCGGATTGTGGGAGCAATAAACTGACTTTGTATAGAACAACACCGCTTTGGGGGGTGCCGAAAGCCCTAATAAGCAGGTATATACATAAAAGTATGCAGGCTATTGCTATAATGCATTGTAAGCCGCCCTGAGTCTACGGAGAAGGGCGGCATGTAAATTGGACTAATAAATAAATAAATAATAATAAATACCCATACAACGAAATTCACATAAGACCCAGAGACCAAGCCCAATACACATGACAATCCCCAGACACACCCCCACCCACCAAAAAACCCCTAAACCACCCAAACATCCACACAGCAGACCAAGTAATACTGTCCAACAACTTACTGAGAGTGGCCCTTTAATTCATTGTTGTTTTTATTTATATTTAATTTTATTTCATGTTTATTTCATTTTATTTATTCCATTTTTTATTTTTTTTAAATTTACGATGAATTATTTATTTCATTTTATTTCATGTTCATTTCGTTCATGGTTTTTCAACCTTCCTTAGAGTGATTCAGACTAATGTATGTTACATAAGAAGTTTGTTTATTTTATTTGTTTACAAAACCTTTCAAAGTGTTTTGTTGGGGATTTTGGAGGATTTTGAGCTGAGATCTTAGCCAGGATTTTAAGCATTTTAACTAACAGACTTTTAAATGATGCGGGAAACTACCCGAGATTATAACTTTTTACATACACACACCCGCGAAAACTTGAGAAGACAGATATATATATATATCTTTATATATCTTTAGCCAGGTTCTTCCTACATAAACCAAGATTTTTATGCAGCCCTAGTTCAGTGAAATCACACAGTTTCTAGGCTTTTTTTCTGGCAGCCAGCAAGCACCCTGCTGCCTATTGGGAGACTAAGGAGACTAAGATAGATTTATTTCGGACTTATTAGTCCTCATCAGTTAGCCACACCCTCATCCCATGTATCCTCCCTGTAAAGGTACAGAATTTGTTTTCTTTCCTCAAATTCGCATTTCTCCTGCCATTCTCTCCAGCTTTCCCTCAACCCAATCCCTTCCAGGCAAAGGATTTCAACTCTTTCCACCCCGTACCAGATGATGAGTCATGCAGTCCAACATACTTCCATGGTTGTTTTTCTTTTAACATTCTCCCCAGCAATTAATCCCTAAACTCCTGGTTTGAACGATTGATGAGTTCAGCCTGGCAGATGCAATGTAGATCTTGTGCTTCTTTGCTGTCAAGCTGTCCATCTGTTACCCTTTGAGGGGACACTTTTGATTCCTCTTCTGTACTTTGCTCCTTGCCCCAAACCATCTGCCTTGACTTCTGCTCCATCCCTGGAGATTTGGCTTCTTTAGAAAAATAAGGACGGCTTGTGATTTCCCATCGCTTCTCTGCTCACGCTTCCTCCTGCGTCCCATCCAAGATCCTGCAAATGTTGAGACTTTTCTGCAGAAGTCTCCAGAGGCTCCCTCTGGTTTTTCATGGTCCAGCTGCATCCTTCCCTACCAGCTTTCCTTCGGCTTGGAGAATGGCAGGAAATCCCTTTGACATCAATGGCTCCACGCCATTCAGGTGACTCTTGCGTTCTTCTCACAACAGGCCCTGGGCTGCATCGCTTTCACGTGCCACTGTGAGGGTTCCAGAATCACACTAAGCCAGGTGTGTCCAACCCACAGCCCACAAAGCACTTGAGACCCTGGACTAGAATAGAATAGAATGGAATAGAATAAAGAATGGAATGGAATGGAATGGAATGGAATGGAATGGAATGGAATGGAATAGAATAGAATAGAATAGAATAGAATAGAATAGAATAGAATAGATTTGGACAAGGAAGGAAGGAAGGAAGGAAGGAAAAAGAAAGAAAAAGAAGAAAGAAAGAAAGAAAGAAAGAAAGAAAGAAAGAAAGAAAGAAAGAAAGAAAGAAAGAAAAAGAGCAACTAAGATGATCAAAGACCTGGAGACTAAAGCATATGAAGAACAGCTGCAGGATTTGGGTCCTTCTAAAGAAAAGAAGGACTAGGGGAGACAGGATAGCAGTCTTCCGATATCTCAGGGGCTGCCCCAAAGAAGAGGGAGTCAAGCTCTTCTCCAAAGCACCAGAAGGCAGAACAAGAAGCAATGGGTGGAAACTCATCCAGGAGAGAAAAAACTTAGAACTAAGGAGAAATTTCCTGAGAGTTAGAACAATTAATCAATGGAACAGCTTGCCACCAGAAATCATGGGCACTCCATCACTGGAGGTTTTTAAGAATAATAGAATGGAATGGAATGGAATGGAATGGAATGGAATGGAATGGAATAGAATAGAATAGAATAGAATAGAATAGAATAGAATAGAATAGAATAGAATAGAATAGAATTAATAACTTTATTTTCACTTTTAAAGTACACTAATTGATATGCATTAAAATGAAATTTCATTGCATACAGCTCTCAACGGATCACCACCTCCAATGCACACTACATAAACATGAATACATAAATACATACATAATTATACATATGCCCACATATATATATTTCCCCAAAATAAGCCCTTCCCTGAAAATAAGCCCTCCCCAAAAATATTTAAACGCATGCACAGACAGTCCCCGCCATTTCCTCTGGTTAGGGTTAGGGAGACAGAGCTGGAAATCAGATAAGACGACAAGAGGTGCCCCGTCTTGCTCCACGCACCCCAAAATAATAAGCCCTCCCCGGAAATAAGGCCAAGCGCTTATTTCAGGGTTCAAAAAAATATAAGACAGGGTCTTATTTTCGGGGAAACACAGTATATGACACAGAGAGACAACACCGTTAGTTCGGATGTCTACATTTACATGGCGAGTAAAACGAATCTTGTGAGTTTACAAGACAGGTGGCCGAGGGAACAAAGCTGTTACAGAATCTGGTAATCCTGCTAGAAATACTTCCAGACCTCCTCCCAGAGGATTTTTCACGGGTAGCCTCACAATGGCAGAATCTGCCTCCCAGGGAAGCTCATTTGCCACTTTCTCCTTCCAGAAAGATATTTTGATGTGATGTTCAATGGCTCTCAATTAAATCTACAGTTCTACGAGTCGGCCGGCTGCTCTGTATGTTTTTCACAAGGAAAAAAATTGCTGTCTTCTTATTGCATTTTTCAATTGCACTTTGCAAATTGCCCTGGGAATGATAGGAAAAGCATGATGCTAAAAAAAATAAAAGTCATAACACCAACGAGAGAGCCAGTTTGAGGTAGCGGTTAAGGCATCAGGTTAGAAATGGGGAAACTGAGTTCTAGTCCCACTTTGGACATGAAACTAGCTGGGTGACCTTGGGTCAGGTCAGGTCCAGCAGGTTCTGACAGGTTCTGGAGAACCGGTAGCGGAAATTTTGAGCTGTTCAGAGAACCAGTAGCGGAGATTTTGAGCAGTTCAGAGAACCAGTAGCGGAAATTCTGAGTAGTTTGGAGAACCGGCAAATACCACCTCTGGCTGGCCCCAGAGTGGGGTTGGAATGGAGATTTTGCAATATCCTTCTCCCAGGAGTGGGGAGGGAATGGGGATTTTGCAGTATCCTTTCCTGCCACGCCCACCAAGCCACACCCACAGAACCGGTAGTAAAAAAAAATTGGATTTCACCACTGCCTTGGGCCAGTCACTCTCTCTCAGCCCTAGGAAGGAGGCAATGGCAGATCATTTCTGGAAAACCTTGCCATGAAAACTGCAGGGACTTATCCAGGCAGTCTCTGACGATCAGGCATGATTAAATGGAAGTAAAATAGCAAGAACAATAGAATGATGAGTACAGAAACAATACTTCAGATTCGCTTTGACAAATTTGTGATTTAGTAGTACTGATTGACGATGATCTGGCATTAAAGGGATAGACATCTTTTCTTATCAATAGCCTCTTGGGATTTCTCTGTCTCCCAGGGCCCTTGAATCAGTGGTGGGATTCAATTTTTTATTATTACCGGTTCTGTGAGCGTGGTTTGGTGGGCATGGCAGGGGAAGGATCCTGCAAAATCCCCATTCCCTCCCAATTCGCTGGGACTCGGGAAGCAGAGAATAGATGGGGGCCGGGCCAGTCAGAGGCGGTATTTACCCGGTTCTCCAAACTACTCAAAATTTCTGCTACGGGTTCTGCAGAACTGGTCAGAACCTGCTGAATGCCACCTCTGCCTTGAACCTAGTGATGGCTAACCTTTTTGCCATCGCGTGCCAGGAAGGGGGGTGGGTGGGTAAAGTTCACGCGCGAACATGCCGACACCCATAATTTTATGCGCCCCGTGCATGCGCGCGCGACCCCCCTCCCCCCCACTCCTGGCACACACTGTCCCGGTAGGCCCGTTTTTCTGTCTCACCTGGTTCCAGATCCTCTCTATGCATCTGGGGAGGGCGAAAACAGCCTTCCCCATCCCACCCGCAGGCCCTCCGGAGGCAGGAAACAGCCTGTTTCCCTACTTCTGGTGGGCCCAGAAAGCCCAAAAATTAGCTGGCTGGCGCGTGCATGCGTGCCCTAGCTGAGCTGGCGTGCCAGGCGACATGGCTCCGTGTGCCACCTGTGGCAGGCATGCCATATGTTCACCATCATGGACCTAGGGCCACCACAAAGGAAATGAATTGGGGAGATTCAGAGTAGATAAAATATCCCTATAACTGCTATTTTTTGGGGTCTTTTAATGACCCTGTAATCCCTTGCATCAGGGTGGAGTCGGGGCAAGTGAATGGAGCTGAGTGTTTACTGACCGGATGCCCTTCCTGTCACCAATGCGGAGTTCGCAGCAGATATATTCTCATTGTGCCCGGAAAGAGAAATATCTGCCTCTATCTAGGATCGAACTCACAGCCTCCTGATTGCGAGACCTCTAGGCCACCGTACCACCACTCATCCCTACAACTGCTATCAAAGGATTAAAATCACTGGGCACTTTGGGATGTCTCAGCTCGTCCCGAGCCACGAGCCTTCGTATATGAATCATGCCTCTATCCATTACTTGATTGCAATCTGAGGATTTCGTGAGAGTAACCCAAATTGATGTAATCTGCCTTTGTAGCAGAAGCTGCTGCATCGGATGCATTGCGCAGATCTCGGCCGATGTCCAGTTGGTCATTCTTGGCTCTGCCCTCAGGACTTCCCTTTGTCCTATCGTTGCTTTTGCAGCACGCGGCTCATTCCTCTGGGTGGGCTCACATGTAAGCCCCTTAGCTCAGCCTAAGAGGCTCCCCCCCCCCCGCAAACATTGCTCCCCACGGAGCATAAAGGATGAGACTTCAGAGGGTTTGAAGCTGTTGCTGGTTGAGGGAGTCACAGTTTAGAAGCCAAAGACAGAAAGAATAAAGAGAAAGTAGAGCAGTCTTAACAAAGCTTCATTGATCCATTCTGTATACGTCAAGAAGGTCCCTTAATCAATCAGCTGCAGGGGTGCGAGGGCTGGGGCAGGTGGGCTCTGACAAACTACCCACAATTGGCTGTTTTATAGTAGAATGGAGCTGGAAGGGACCTTGGAGATCTTCTAGTCCAGCCCCCTGCTCAAGCAGGAGAACCTATACCATCTCAGACAAGTGGCTGTCCAGTTTCTTCTTAAAAACTTCCAACGATGAAGCATCCACAACTTCTGGTGGCAAGCAGTTCCACTGGTTGATTGACCTCACTGTTGGGAAGTTCTCCTTAATTGCTTCTCTCCTGGATTAATTTCCAACCATTGTTTCTTGTCCTGCCCTCTGGTGCTTGGTAGAATGATTTGAACCCCTCTTCTGTGTGGCAGCCCCTGAAATACTGAAATACTGCTATCGTGTCACCCCTAACTCTTCTTTTCTTTAGACTAAAGGTAAAGGTTCCCCTCGCACAGATGTGCTAGTCGTTCCTGACTCTAGGGGGCGGTGCTCATCTCCGTTTCAAAGCCGAACATCCAGCGCTGTCCGAAGAAGACGTCTCCGTAGTTATGTGCCCGGCATGACTCAATGCCAAAGGCGCACGGAACGCTGTTCCCTTCCCACCAAAGGTGGTCCCTATTTTTCTACTTGCATTTTTTACCTGCTTTCGAACTGCTAGGTTGGCAGAAGCTGGGACAAGTCACGGGAGCTCACCCCGTTACGCGGCACTAGGGATTCGAACCTCTGAACTGCCGACCTTTCGATTGACAGGCTCACCGTCTTAACCACTGAGCCACCGCGTCCCTAGTCTTTAGTTTTTAGACTAGACAGACCCAAAACCTGCAGCCGTTTTTCATATGGTTTAGTCTCCAGGCCTTTGATCATCTTAGTTGTTCTTTCTTTCTTTTTCTTTCTTTCTTTCTTTTTCTTTCTTTCTTTCTTTCTTTCTTTCTTTCTTTCTTTCTTTCTTTCTTTCTTTCTTTCTTTCTTTCTTTCTTTCTTCTTTCTTTCTTTCTTTCTTTCTTTCTTTCTCTTTCCTTCCTTCCTTTCCTTCCTTCCTTTCTTTCTCTTTCTTTCCTCCTCTTCCTTCCTTTCCTTCCTTCCTTTCTTTCTCTTTCTTTCCTTCCTTTTCTTTCTTTCTCTCTCTCTTTCTTTCTTTCTCTTTCTTTCCTTCCTTCCTTCCTTTCTTTCTCTTTCTCTTTCTTTCCTTCTTTCTTTCCTTCCTTCCTTCCTTCCTTCCTTCCTTTCCTTCCTTCCTTCCTTCCTTTCTTTCTCTTTCTTTCTTTCCTTCCTTCCTTTCTTTTTCTTTCTTTCCTTCCTTCCTTTCTTTCTTTCTTTTTCTTTCTTTCTTTCTCTTTCTTTCCTTCTCTTTCCTTCCTTTCTTTCTTTCTTTCTTTCTTTCCGTCCTTCCTTCCTTTCTTTCTTTCTTTCTCTCTTTCTTTCTTTCTTTCTTTCTTTCTTTCTTTCTTTCTTTCTTTCTTTCTTTCATCTTTCTTGAGCGAGTTTTACAGCCCTTCCACCTCTCTCTCCACCTCTGCCTTGTCAGGCTGCTTAGATTGGCTTTGGGGGAATAGCTGCATGATTTGGGCCTCAGGAAGGGAAGGTTACATAATAGTGAGTTCCATTGATGGGCGCCTAGTGGGGAGCAGGCAATTAGTTAAGGCAAAGGTGGGGAATAACTAATTGGGGGTCAGAGCTGCAGGTTTCTGATTGCTCGGCTGATGCAAAGCAAAGAGAAAATGCCCAGCTCCACGAAGGAAATTGGAAAAGACTGGATTGACTAAGGGAGATGCTGCGTGCTAATCCAAGCGGTCATTTATCATAATCATAATCATATAATCATAAATTTATTTTGTCAAGCATATATAAGATAACAGATAAAAGTATAAACATAATTGGAATACATGAAAAGAGTAAGTAAAAAGGAATATTAGGACAGGGATGGTAGGAACGCTGGTGCACTTAATGCATGCCCCTTACAGACCTCTTAGGAATGGGGTGAGGTCAACAGTAGACAGTTTAAGGTTAAAGTTTTGGGGGTTTGGGGAAGAAACTACAGAGTCAGGGAGTGCATTCCAGGCATTGACCACGCTGTTATTTGGGCTTCTCTGTTTTTGCTCCTTCTTTCCCCCCCCCCTCTTTAAAAATAATAACAATTTTAAAAGGGCAGCCCGTTCGCATTTCAGGAGCATTTTAATGTTCAGGGAGAAGGAGCAACATCTCGGTGCAAGTGCTGTCCGTCACTGAAGGTGATTCAGAAAATCTGGGGGGAGGGGGGGGTCTGGCAGTTCCCTGCAGATTTTTTTGGTCTTCCATCCTTCCGAGGTGGGTAAAATGAGGACCCAGTTTGTTAGGAGGCAATATGGTATTTAGTATACTGTCTTTGGTGTAAGCTGCCCAGAGTCCTTGGAGAGTGGGCGGCATAGAAAGATGACAAATAAATAAATAAATAAATAAATAAATAAATAAATAAATAAATAAATAAATAAATAAATAAATAAATAAATAAATAAATAAATAAATAAATAAATAAATAAATAAATGGTTCTCTCCCCGCAAGGGGAGAGTTAACATCCTGAGAAATTGGGCGTCGTTGGGTTTTTCCTGGAGGTGCCTCCAGGATCTCTACCTGGGAAGGATGGGATCCGAAATCCACAGTGGTCTTTGCCTCTATGGCTCAAATTTACACTAGGTGCTAATGGAGCAGAGAGTGCCAAGGGGGAAAAAAAAACAATTCCAGATTTCTGCAAATGGGTGTGGTATGTTAAGGGAGGGAGGGAGGGAGGAAAGAAGGAAGATGGAAGAAGAAAGGGAGAGAAAGAAAGAAGGAGAGGGAGGGAGGGAGGGAAGAAGGAAGATGGGAAAAGAAAGAAGAGAAGGAAGAAAGGAGAAGGAGAGGAAGGGAGGGAAGAAGGAAGATGGAAGAAGAAAGGGACGGAAAGAGGGAGGGAGAAGGGAGGAGAGAGAGGGAGGAAGGAAGGAAGGAGGGGAGAAGGGAAGGGATAGAAGGAGGGAGGGAGGAAAGAAGGATGGAAGAGAAAGAGGGAGGAAGGAAGATGGGAGAAGAAAGGGAAGGAAGGAAGGAAGGAGGGAGGAAGGAAGGAGGGGAGAAGGGAAAGGAAGGGAAGGAGGGAGGGAGGGAGAAGGAAGGAGAGGGAGGAAGGAGGGGAGAAGGGGAGGGAAGGGAGGGAGGGAGGAAAGAAGAAAGGAAGGGAGGGAGGAAGGAAGGAAAGGAAGGAAGGAAAAGAAGGAAGGGAAGGAAGGAAGGCAATCCCAACTCTCATGGAGCACTTGCAGGTTTCCCTCCCAATTTTTCTTCTTCACTTTCACGGAAGGAATCGAAATGCCTCCGAGAGAAGAAAGGGGGTCTTGGTGTGATCCCCCCTCCCTGGGCAAATACAGGCGGCTTCTTACATTGCTGAGTTGGCGGTCAAGGGCCGTTGCGGGGGACGGGACTCCCGTGCCATTTTCCCTCTCCCACCATCCGCTCACCCCACTCTGGCTCCCCACGCTTCCACGCGGCGCCTCCGGAGGCAAACGGCTCCCGGGGAGAGGGGGGCTTTTACAATCGCGGGGTCCCCTCCCCACCCTAGGAAGGGGGATCCTGTCCCCCTCCAGGAAGGGCTCGGAAAGGGAGACCCGGCCAGCTGCCCTCACCTGAGCCCGTGGGAGGAGGCGGGGGCGGGAGGCGAGGCCTGGGAGGGGTCCCCACGTGCGGGGGAGGGGGCTGCCTGCCAAGCCCATTCCTCCTCCCAAGGGAGGGGTTTGGGCGACGGGGAGGCTTGGCTGCGCCCGCATAAGAGCCCCCGGCCGGCTCCTGGCTGGCTGTTTTCTCTCCCCACCTGGTCGAGGAGGAGGAGGAGGAGGAAGGAAGGAAAGAGCCCGGAGCGCTTAAGGGGCAATTTACCTGCGCAGGAAAGGCGGCCAGGGAAGCCTTGAGCCGTTGGGGGAAGAAGAGGAGCGAGACCTGCAAGGTGCTAGTCCTTAAGAGGCGAGGACCAGGTAAGCAGCCAGCCATCCGTCCGGTGAGGGGTGTGTTGCTGCTCCACCTTCCCAACCCTCCGCCTGCTGGATGCCTAGGGCGTCCCCGGCCTCTCTGACCCCGTTGGCAGCCCAGCTCCCGCCGGACAGCTGGGCTCTCCTCCCAGCATCCACCCACTCACCCACCCACGGGGGGACGGAGGCGCAGCAGAGCCACCGAGCAGCCGAGCAAAAAAGAGCCGGACCGGAGCCAAAACCGCCTGCTCTTTCTTTCCTATCCAGGGCGAGAAATTCCGGCGATCTGTCTCGCCAGCTGCGCAACATCTGGCCCCCGCGGGCCGGGAGAAGGCAAGCGGTGGGCTTTGGGGAAGGGGCTCCTCGGAGAGGGTTGGGGGGTGGGTGAGAGAAGGCGGGCAAAGGAGCGCGAGCCAAAAGCCAGAAAGACCCCCAATCGCCCCAAAAAGTCTCTCTTTTTTTTTTTGGGTGGTTGGCATTTTTTCCTCCCACCTGCCCAGAGATGCTGGTTGAGAGGAAGGCAGCGCGAGAATTGGGGGGTGGGTGGGTGGAGGAGTGGGGGAGCTAGCCCTTTGCAACACGAAAAGGGGGGGAAGCCTACAGCCTTGCAAAGCAGGACCCCCTCCCCAACCCACCCACCCACGAAAGATGCAAGGCTGGTGCGGAAAAAATTGCTGAGCTCTGCCTGCCTGCCGGTTTGTCAGTCAGCCCATCTGTCTTTCTGTCTGTCAGTCTTGGAGCAGCTGCCCTGGTTGGTTCCGGGGGGTCATTCAGCAAAGCGAGGAGACCCAACGCGATCCTTTCGGGAACTTTGCGCCTTACAGGCGTCCTTTGGATGTCCAGCTTTAGCGCAGACCCAAGAGCGGGTGTGGGGATGATCTGTGCGTCTTTCTTGGATAGACAAATCGCCATCCATCCTCCACCGGTTTGCAAATAGCATCCCAGGCCTGGGCTGTTTCCAGGTAAAATCAGGCAGGTGCTGGTTTTTTCCCCCACCTTAGGAGAGCATTTGCTTAGGATCTTGGCCGCATGGAGAGATATCACCGTTAAGCCAAGCTAGGTGCAAATTATTTCTAGGCACTCCCTCTGCAAGGAAATTGCTGCTGAGCTCATTTGGGTAAATGGCAATTTGGGGCTGGTTGTCTCTGGAGATTCTCAAATCATCCAGGTCTTGGTTGCCCCAAAAGTGCTCTTTTTCAAAAGGCAAATTGACTTTTCTTGAGGATTTTTTCCCCCGCCTTTGAAAACCTTTCGCTTCTCCTCCAAGAAGCTTGGATGAACTGAAGAAGCAGAACTGAAGAAGCTTCTCGGAGAAGAAGCGAAATGTTTTCAAGGAGGGTGGGGTGTGTGGAAACAAGAAAGTCCAGCTGCCTTTTGGAAAAAGCACCTTTTGGGGTGTTGCAGAGAGCAGAAGTGGCAGGAAACAGATCTCCATCGCTTACTAAAAAGAGAGAGAGATGTCATCTGGGTTTCTATTCCTTTTTTTTGTGTTGGTCTTTTCTCTCATTTGTCTTTTCCCTATCCAATGGAAAAGGGGGAAGGAGGGGGGGAAAGGGGAAAAATGTTATTATATAAATGTTCATGAATGATGATATAGGTGTAATTAGTAAATAGAAAAGAAATTGAAATGAAGATACATGTAAATAGAAAATCGGGGTTGCTCGAATACCGTTTTGAAAATATATTGAACTGAAAATGAAAACAATGATGGAGAGAGGAGTAGAGGGACAGATAGTAGAGAAGAAAGAGGGATAGAAGAGAGGGAAAAGGAGAGGAAGAAAGGGAGGGGAAATAAGTGTAGGAGAGAGGGTTAGAAAGGGAGGAAGAGGGTGAGGAAGGGAAGGGGAAGGAGAGGAGGGGAAGGAGAGGAGGAAAGAAGAAAGTAGAAAGAGGTAGAAGAAGTAAGGAAAGGGAAGAAGGAGAGGAAAGGTGATTGTAAAAATAAGGGAGAGGGAATGGTAGAAGAGCAACCCCGAATATATCCTTTTTTTTTTTAGGAAGAACTAATATGAAGATCAAAAGATAAATATATATGTTTTAAAATGGATAAGTGACTGTACGTTTAAGTATGTTTATGAGAAATAAAAATTAAAAACTTTTAAAAAAAAGAGAGAGAGCTTCAAATATGAGGAAAAAGATGCGGGGAATAGTTAACAAAGGATATTTATTTATTTATTTATTTATTGGTTCGGTTTATATGCCGCCCTTCTCCGGAGACTCAGGGCGGCTTACAATGCGTTAAGCAATAACCTTCATACTTTTGTATATACCTGCTTAGTAGGGCTTTCGGCCCCCCCTAAGCGGTGTTTTTTTTAAATACAAAGTCAGTTTATTGCCCCCACAATCCGGGTTCTCATTTTACCTACCTCGGAAGGATATCAGCCCCCTCAAAAGCTTATTTGATACATGGGGACCTGTCTTTGGTGTTGGTAGGGAGATCACCCTGGAATCAAGCTTAGCTCCTGATGATTCACGAAATTAGCAAAAAAAAAAAATCAGAAGCGATTTGCATCCCATTCTTTTTCTCTCGCTTTCTTTCGTAAGGCTGGGTGGATTTCCATTTCAAGCCATTCCAGCTTTGCTTTGCAAAGATGTGTGGTGTGTTTAGAAGGCGGTCGCAAAGAAGTGAGACTTCGTTTTATGAAAATAAAACGCAGAACCCGAGGTTAAAGGACAGGGGTGGGATGCTCTTGGAATGGCTGCAATGGAGACTAAAATTTAATGGCACGGATTTCAACATTGTTATGGGGTGTGTTTTTTTTTTCTCCTAAAGAGGAGATTTTATGTAGCTCAGATTTCAATTGCAGACTCCTTGATGCTCTTGGTTGCTTGATTTTTTCTGCAGACCTCTCCTTACCTGACTAGGTAACATCATCACTCCTACTGAGTGTGGGGTTTGCTCCCTATTTATATAGAAGCTTGCCTTGTCGGTGTTGGGGAGTATGGTTTTCTCTTTGGCAGTTCCTTGATTAGGGTATTGTTTTCTGCTTGATTGTTTGTCTGGCATTAATCCTCGCTTATCTGGTTTTTTTGTTGGGAATGTGTTCCGGTCTTTTTGTTTCCTTCCTAGCTTTTTTATTGCTTCTTTTAAATGGTATCTAAGTGTAGTTTAGCTCTATGTGTCTATTGATGGCTGATTTATTTGAATGCCAAGCTTCCAAGAATTTTCTAGCCTTTGGGGATTTAGCTTGCTCTTTTTTATTTCTATTTATATCTTTTCTACCGTGTTTCCCTGAAAATAAGACCCTGTCTTATATTTTTTTAAGCGCTTGGGCCATTAACCTTTCCAATTATTTGGAAAATATCAGGACTGGCATTTTTTAAAAATATGGTCTGAGCCAGTTATTAATGTGACCATACCCAATTATTATTATTATTTGTACTTTAGACCCCATTTCTTGAAATATATCTTTTGGAGAAAATCAGCCCTCTTTTAGGATAAGGTTGGACCAATAATATATAAGTGGTTTTGACTAGGGCAACTTTGGTGATCGGGCAGTATCAAATAAATAAATAGCAATAACCCTTAGACTTATATACCGCTTCACAGTGCTTTCCAACCCTCTCTAAACAGTTTACAGAGTCAGCCTCTTGCCGCCAACAATCTGGGTCCTCATTTTACTCACCTCGGAAGGATGGAAGGCTGAGTCAACCTGGAGCCTGGTGTGATTCGAACTGCCAAATTGCAAGCAGCCGGCAGTCAGCAGAATTAGGCTGCAATACTGCATTCTAACCACTGTGCCACCACGGCTCAAAGTTGGCAGCTGTGACTGTGCAGTTCATGCTTTGTCCCACATGGATGATGATCTCTCTCTCTCTCTCTCTCTCTCTCTCTCTCTCTCTCTCTCTCTCTCTCTCTCTTCTCTCTCTCTCTCTTTCTTTTTCTCCCACTCCCTCCCTCTCCCTCCCTCCACCCCTCTCTCTCTCCATACCTACCTACTTATCTACTTATTAATAGAGATATTTTAGTATTATGGCTTTGTTTTGACTTTCTAGTTTAATTTGTGATGGTGTTATTAAATTATTTTTATCCCTACTTTTCCCTTTTTGTTCTCTAAACAGCATAGATGATTTGGGGGAGGGGGCGTGTTTCCTCGCTCTCTTTGCCATGTAGCTTTTTTTATGCAGCAGATTTAAAAAAAAACATTATAGGCTTTTTAAAATAATATAGTAACACAGTCACATTGCTTTTCAATTTATATAATACTATAAACTAAGAGGTGTTTTTTTTTTCCTTAAGAAATGTTAACTGTGATGTTCTTGGAGGTTAGAGAGAGAGGGAGAGATAGATAGATAGATAGATAGATAGATAGATAGATAGATAGATAGATAGATGGAGAGAGAGAGAGAACAGAACAGAACAGAATAGAATAGAATAGGGAATATAGAGTAGAGTAGAGTAGAGTAGAGTAGAATAGAATAGAACAGAATAGAATATAGAACAGAACAGAACAGAACAGAATAGAATTCTTTATTGGCCAAGTGTGATTGGACACACAAGGAATTTGTCTTGGTTCATACGCTCTCGGTGTACATGAAAGAAAAGATATATTCGTCAAGAATCACAAGGTACAACACTTAATGATAGTCATAGGGAACAAATAAGCAATCGAATCATATTAGGAAACAGTCAATATAAATCGTAAGGATACCAGCAACAAGGTTACAGTCATGCAGTCATAAGTGGAAGGAGATACGTGATGGGAACGATGAGAAGATTAATAGTCATGCAGACTTAGTAACTAGTTTGACAGTGTTGAGGGAATTATTTGTTTAGCAGAGATGATAGATAGATAGATAGATAGATAGATAGATAGATAGATAGATAGATAGATAGATAGAGACAGAGACAGAGACAGAGAGACAGAGACAGAGACAGAGAGACACAGAGAGACACACACAGAGATACAGAGAGAGACAGAGAGAGAGACAGAGAGACAGACACACAGAGAGAGACAGAGAGACAGAGACAGAGACAGAGATATAATCAATGCACTAATTCTTTCTTGGTCCAGGAAATTCCTGGTCAACACAGCCGTGTGCGTGAGAGAAAGAACTCTCCTTTGGTGAGAGGCGGCATCTTTCCATCCGCTGAGGAGGAGGAGGAGGAACTGCTATGGACCAGCTGCTGAGTCTCCTCTACCTGAACTTCTCGGAGCAACTGAACCTGCTGGAGGAGCACGGCATGTCCTGTGGCGAGTCGGTGGGGAACAGCACCTTCCTGATCGTGGCTTACAGCGTCCTCATCGCGGTGGGGCTGACGGGCAACCTCTGCCTGGTGTGCGTCATCGTCCAGCAGAAGGAGATGAGGAACGTGACCAACATATTCATCGCCAACCTCTCCTTCTCCGACATCCTCGTGTCCCTCGTTTGCATGCCCGTCACCGTCATTTATACCCTGATGGACCACTGGATCTTGGGAGAAGTTGTCTGCAAGGTCAGCCCCTTTGTTCAGTGTGTTTCCGTCACAGTGTCCATCCTGTCCTTGGTCTGGATCGCTCTGGAGAGACACCAGCTCATCATCAACCCAACTGGGTGGAAACCGGCGGCCAACCACGCTTATATGGCCGTCGGTCTCACCTGGGTGGTGGCCTGCGGGATTTCCCTGCCCTTCCTGTCCTTCACCATCTTGACCAACGAGCCTTTTCAAAACTTGACCCTTCCCTTCGACTCCTTGGCCAACCACCTGGTCTGCATCGAGCGCTGGCCCTCCGATCAGCACCGCTTGTCTTACACCACGTTCCTCCTGCTCTTCCAGTACTGCCTCCCTTTGCTGCTCATCCTCGCCTGCTACTTCCGCATCTTCCTACGCCTTCAACGCCGGAAGGACATGGTGGAGCGAGCCAATGATGGCTCCCGGGCCACCAGCCACCGGAAGGTCAATGTCATGTTGGCTTGCATTGTGGTAGCTTTCGCCGCTTGTTGGTTCCCCCTCATGTTCTTCAATGCCCTTTATGACTGGGACCACCAGAAGATCTCGGTCTGCTACTACAACTTAATTTTCTCTCTCTGCCACCTCACAGCCATGGCTTCCACCTGCATCAACCCCATCATCTACGGGTTCCTCAATAGCAATTTCCAGAAAGAAGTCAAGGCTTTGCTTTACCGTTGCAGCTGTAGTCGTGAGAAGGAGAAGTACGAGACTTTTCCTCTGTCCACGGTCAGCACAGAGGTTTCCAAGGCCTCCCTTCATAGTGAAGGGGGTACCAGTATCCCTGTGTGATGGCTGGATCCAAGGCCGGACTTCCCAAGAGCAAGCACCCCTTTCCTCAACACTGGGCAAAGCGTGGATTGGTGCCACTCTTTTGCGTTTGCATCTTTCCGAATCTTCTGTCTTCTGCTATCTTATAACCAAACGTATATCAGGGATCATTTTCAACTGCTGGGGACAGAGAGAGAAAGAGAGAAGCGACGTTTGACTGAAATAGAGTGATTTGGAGGCCTGGAGAACTTAAATTTCTTAGGCCGCCGATGCATCGGCAGCTCGGAGATCAGATCTTCTCCTTGTCCCTGAACCCAAGTCTTTATCTAAACCAGGGGTCTCCAAACTTGGCAACGTTAAGACTTGTGGACTTCAATTCCCAGAATTCTGGGAGTTGAAGTCCACAGGTCTCAATTCTGGGACTTGAAGTCCACAAGTCTCAATTCTGGGACTTGAAGTCCACAAGTCTTAAAGTTGCCAAGTTTGGAGACCCCTGATCTAAACCCTGGGAGATCTGAAAGCTTCGTAGAGAATATAATTATATTAAAATGAATGCAGATTAGGAGACCTTTTTTTTGAAGAATTGCATCACTTCCTAATACGACCCAAGGCTCCTAAATTACTTTACTTTGCAAGGTGACCATCCACCTTCGTTTTCAAAATCCTGGTGTGGGTGAGTTCGATCCTAGGTAGAGGCGGATATTTTCTCTCTCTGGGCACAATGAGAATATATCTGCTGAATAAAATTCCGCATTGGCAACAGGAAGGGCATCCAGCCAGTAAAAACTCATCTCCATTCAGTTGCCCAGACTCCACCCTGCAAGGGATTATTGAGTCATAAAAAGAGGATGATGATCCTGTGCTTTTCATTCAAGTGGGTCCTTTATGGGGTGGGACAGACGTTTGCCCCTACCCCAGCCCCGTGAGCTGGGTGAGCTCCTCAGCTAATACTCCCATCATTTTCAGTGGTGGGCCAGGAACTTAGAAAAGTCTTCGTTTCTGGACCACCCATTCACCGTGGAAAGGGTTGCACACAGGGGATAGGATTGAAAAATTTTAGCAACTGGTTCTCTGCCCAGTTGCTGAGTGGGTGTGGCCATGGGGGCGTGGCTTACTCGGCCTCCTGCACCATGGTGGGGGGGGGTTGTTTTTGCCCTCCCCAGGCTCCGGAGGCTTTTCTCAAGCCTCCGGGAGGGCGAAAACAGCCTCTCCCGGACTCCGGAGGCCCACCGGAGGCTGGAAACAGGCCCATTTCTCCCCGATTCTTAACAATAGTGTTCTGTCCCCGTTTCACACACACACACAAACAGACAGCCGGGGGTTAAATAAACTGGCAGACAACCAATTCTTCCGATAAGACGCTTGGCAGCAACCCAGTAGCTGCTTGCCAAGAACTTTTACTCAATAAACAAAATACCCACAGTCAAGAATTGTCCAGTTCGTAAAATAAATCCAAGGCCGATAATGTTGTTTCCAAAGATGCAATGTGACTCAATAGTAGTTAGTTTTGTCTGTCACAGAGTCTGAATGGCCACCTCACCCTTTTATACCCTGTGGGGTGTGGTCCAGTGACTCAGCCTAATCTCTGGCACCCCTTTTCTTCTGTTGCGCGCGCTTATCTCTGCGACGCTGCCGAGGATCCAGCCAAGACTCATTTCCCTCATCACTGTCCACCTTGGCTGCGTGGACGTGCTTGGCCCCGGCCCTATCTCTTGCCCTTCGGTGGACACTGAAGGCATTGCCAGAAAGGAGGGTCCTGGAGAAGGAGGCCTTGCCAACTCCTCTCCTTCACTCTCGGAGTCCTCTCCTGCCGATGACACAGGCTCAGGTAACGGAGCCACAACAAATAGCAACATATTTTCTCCACTGTCTGCTTCAGTGGTGGGTTTCAAAAATGTTCACTACCGGTTCTGTGGGTGAGGCTTGGTGGGCGTAGCATGGCTTGGTGGGCATGGCAGGGAAGTATACTGTAAAATCCCCATTCCCTCCTCACTCCAGGGGAAGGATACTGCAAAATTCCCATTTCCTCCTGATTATCAGGGACTCTGGAGGCAGAAAATAGATGGGGGAGGGGCCAGTCAGAAGAGGTATTTACTGGTTTTCCGAACTACTCAAAATTTCCACTACCAGTTCTCCAGAACCCGCTGAAACCCACCTCTGATCTCCCTCCAGCCTATTAATGTAGTTCAGCCCTTTAATTTCCATTCTCTTTTTATTTGGAATAATAATAATGAAAATCAAACCTTTCCATAGGTAAGATAAAAAAAAAACCTGTTCAAATGCCTTGCATTGCCTGGACAGTTATCGCCCCTTTAATATAAATTCCGGGCAAAATACATTTCTTGTTCTCTAGATTGGCATTTGATCCTGCATAAAGCTGATTTGGTGCAGATTACAAAATTGGCTCAATCGAGTTTGGGACTTTTAAAAGCTCTGGCTCACTTTCTCCATCTGAACTACTGCCCAATTTTCGCTTCATTGCACAAGCGCTTGGGAAATCTGAGGAATGGAATTGTCCACTTGCCATCGATGTTCCAATGGTGTAATCCGGTTGAGGGCAATGGGTCTACATTGTGTAAATCAGGACAGTGGGGTGTGGCTTTGGAACTGCAATCTGTTCAATGGCTACGAGGAAAAAGCATATTAAATATGTGGGGATTTTTTTAAAAAAAATTACGTTAATTAAATCACTTCTGTTAACTTAAAGGTGAAGGTAAAGGTTCCCCTCGCATATATGTGCTAGTCGTTCCCGACTCTAGGGGGCGGTGCTCATCTCTGTTTCAAAGCCGAAGAGCCAGCGCTGTCCGAAGACGTCTCCGTGGTCATGTGGCCGGCATGACTCAACGCCAAAGGCGCACGGAACGCTGTTCCCTTCCCACCAAAGGGGGTCCCTATTTTTCTACTTCCATTTTTTACCTGCTTTCCAACTTCTAGGTTGGCAGAAGCTGGGACAAGGAACGGGAGCTCACCCCATTACGCAGCACTAGGGATTCGAACCGCTGAACTGCTGACCTTTCGATTAACAAGCTCAGCGTCTGAGCCACTGCGTCCCCATTCTGTTAACTTACGTTCATCTAAATCATTTAAATGTGACTTAGATTTCAATGCACCCGAATTCAAATTTTGTTTTGGCGTTTATTTTTTTTTTTTTCCTGGCCACTCTTCCACCCCCTCCCAAACTCTGCGCATTGACTGTGATCCAAGCGAGCTTCTTAGCCAAGATTTCCTCCCACTGGAAGGGAACATCCATCCCTGAAGGGGTTTTTACATTTTACACTCCGTTTCAAATTCGCTGGCCACCAGTCACTCCAGCAAGACATTTACACGGTCACTTCGGGCAACAGATTTGCAGCAGCAATATTATCGCTGGATTTTCACTACCCCAAAGGTTTTCCTTTTTCATATATAATAAAGCGTGGCTGATCCACAGTGCTAAATTCCTGAATTTGGATGAATTCAGGTGATGGAGGGAACAAACACCAAAACTGAATGCAATATTCCAAGTCTGGTCTTACCAAGCCATTATAAAGTGATATTAACACTTCACGTGATCTTGATTCTATCCCTCTGTTGATGCAGCCTAGAACTGTGTTGGCTTTTTTGGCAGCTGCTGCACACAGCTGGCTCCTATTTAAATGGTTGTCCACTAGGACTCCCAAGATCCCTCTCACAGTTACTACTATTGAGTCAGGTATCTCATATACTGTACTCTGTGCATTTTGTTTTTCTTGCCTAAATTTTCTTGCTTTCCTTTCTGGTTTTCCTGCCCTGACAAAAATGCTGCAATATTTGGGACGCAAAAATTACCCCAGGAATTTTTGCATCCTGGTGATAACTATTTTCTTGAGCATGACAAAATAATTACAAGCAGTTAAGCATTCGAGAATATGTGTCCAAGCTAACAGTGTGCTTCCAATCTTCAGTATCCGCTGAATATGTTAATATAGTGAATGGTGGCATTTCGATGGATTCAAGAGGCAGGAGATTTCCCAGCCAATAGCATTTATGTCTCCTTTGTAGAATTGCAAAGGCATCACACATTAATTAGCAAGGAGAAGCGAAAGCTGATTGTCATTTCCTCTGGACGTGTAAGGGATATTTCGAAATATCCTCCAGATTGTGCATGAAGGAAGGGAACGGTGTGTACGGATTCCATTTGCCGGTGGACAACTAAGGTGATGTACTGAGAAATAAGGAGTCTTTAGCCATCCTGAAGAAGAAATCTGTCCTCTAACCCAGCGGTCAACAACTGATTGCCCGTGGACCACTGGTGGTCTGTGAAAAAATTTTGGTGGTCCGCAGAAAAATTATTTGCATTTTTTATATTGCACTAAATCGGGGATCCTCAAACTACGGCCCCTGGGACAGATACGTGCAATGAACGTTTGTGTTGCTGCAGAGAGTCTTCCCCCTTTGGGGTCTTTTTGTGTGGATTGGAGGGGAGCAGAAATTCCGATTTGGGGTCTGCTTCAGCCTCCTGGTGTGGGGCTTTGGGCGAAGGCTGGAAGGAAGAGCCGCTGGTGGCGAAGAGCCGGAGGGCCTCATTCTAGTGGGACTGCATCATGGCCTGGAACTGGCTGACCATCTCAGCCCGCTGAGCCTCCAGGCGCCGGTACCTGGCCTTGCACTCCCGCAGGTTTTCCCTCTGCTTGGAAAGCCTATGCTCCTAGTCCTCAGTGAGGTGCTTCTGCTGAGCCTCCTTCTCGGTCAGATCCAACTTGAACTGAACTGTTTTGCCAACTCTTTCTCGTGGAGGCTGCTTAGCTCCAACAACTGCTTCCTGTTGGGGCCCTAAGGAGTCCAGATGGGGAGGCGAGGAGTGGTAGGAGGGGAGGGGTGAGTAGAGGCCAGCGAGGCACCCCTCGACGTAAGTGACATTGAGTTGGCCACGCCCACCCAGTCACATGACCACCTAGCCACGCCTACCCATCCGGTCATTAGGCAGATCGTATTAGTGGTCCGCGGGATTTAAAATTATGAATTTAGTGGTCCCTGAGGTCCGAAAGGTTGGTGATCCCTGATCTAATCAGATTGGATGTGGGGAGAGAAGCCTACCTCAAATACTAGACAGAAGAGAGGATCTGAGTTTCAGCCTCTTAAGATCCTGAGTTTAGACAACAAACGGATGTTGCAGTTAATATGAGTCCTTCGGGAGAAGGGCGGTCTATAAATTTGATAATAAATAAATAAATAAATAAATAATATAACCCCTGTAGATCTACACCACGTTGAATTACACGTCGAACCTCGTCTTACAACCACAATCAACCCCAAAATTTCCACAACTAAGCGAGACAGTGGCGAAGTGAGTTTTTGCCCTATTTTACGACCGTTCTTGCCACAACCAGCAGTGCGATTGTTAAGTGAATCTAGCTCCTCCATTGACTTTGCTTGCCAGAAGGTCGCGAAAGGGCGATCACATGACCCTGGGACGCTCCAACCGTCGTAAATACTGAGCCAAGCGTCCAAATTTTTATCATGTGACCATGGGGATGTCACGACGGTGGTGTGGGAAAATGGTGATAAGTCACTTTTTCCAGTGCTGTTATGACTTCGAACCGATGCTAGATGAATAGGACTAGCTGTAGTGAGTTTAGGAGAAAAACGAACGGTGCAATTATTGTAGATCAATATTATTATTGATGATGATAATAATAATATTGATTATTATTAATAATCTCTAGAAAAAGGGCAGAGAAGAGCAACCAGGAGGATTACGGGACTGGAGGCTAAAACATACGAAGAACGGTTGCAGGAACTGGGCATGGCTAGTCTAGTGAAGAGAAGGACCAGGGGAGACAGGATAGCATCTTCCAATATTTGAGGGGCTGCCACAGAGAGGAGGAAGGGGGTCAAGCTATTTTCTGAAGCACTCGAAGGCCAGACAAGGAACAATGGATGGAAACTGATCAAGGAGAGATTCAACCTGGAAATAAGGAGGAATTTTCTGAGAGTGAGAACAATCAACCCATGGAACAGAAGTTGCCTTCAGAAGTTGTGGGAGCTTCATCACTGGAGGCTTTCAAGAAGAGATTGGACTGCCATCGGTCAGAAATGGTGTAGGGTCTCCTGCTTTGGCTGGGGGTTGGACTAGATGACCTACAAGGTCCCTTCCAACTCTGTTAATCTGTAATATTATTTTGAATTAAGGCAGGAGAGGAAATGACAGGACATTTTATGGTCCCAGCCCTTTTCCCGAAACTCAGAAATCCTTGAACATACCCAGGCTACATATTCACTTATATTATGTTTCAACCGGCTTCTCCGTCATGACTTCCTCCCAAATATTTTCCTGGAAAATGTGGGTTAAGAAGGTACTTAAGCCACTCAATCAAGCCATCGCTGATGAGGCAAAGCTGTGAAATACAGGAAGTTTTGTTCATTTTTATTTATTTTTTTTAAAAGCAATCATTTCAGGAATGGTTTGGCAGCATTGTTGTTGTTAAAAAACGTTTTGTATATAGTTTGGGTCTCCCAAGACACTGCACATATGTTTTCTGTCTCAAAATGGTGGAAAGTTTGCCAGTAATTTTTAGAAAGGATGGTTAGTTACGATCACCAGGCCCTCAAAAGATCCTGGGATAGGTTTAGCCCTGCACTAAACTACAGCTAGACCTCAGCTTACGACCACATTTGAGGCCAACATTCCTGTCGCTATTTGAGAGACATTTGTTAAGTGAGTTTTGCCTCATTTCACGGCCTTTTCATGACACAGTTGTTAAGTGGATCACGGCGGATGTTAAATGAGTCACACGGTTGTTAAGTGAATCTGGCTTCCCCGTGGACTTTGCTCGTAAAAGTTGATCACATGATACCCCCACCCCACCCCAGGACATTGCAACCACTAAATGAATTGTTGTAAGTCGAGTATTCTGCTGTTTTCGGTTAGTGTCAAATTTTTCTGCAAAAGGGACAACTATTTCTCAACCTTGACCGCTGGACGATGTGTGGACTTCAACTCCCAGAATTCCCCAGCCAGCTGGCTGGGGAATTCTGGGAGTTGAAGTCCACACATCGTCCAGCGGCCAAGGTTGAGAAACACTGTACTAGACGGAGATATGGAGCTACCGTAGTTTAAAACAAAACAGAAAATCTCTTTGCTGTCAGTGATCTCCTCCTAAAATAAAAGCCGGTCCTTGACTTACAACAATTCATTTAGTGACCCAAGTTTCAATGGCAATGAAAAATTACGACCGTTTTTCACAGCTATGACCCTTTTTCACAGTTAAGGCCTTTGAAGCCTCCCCCACGATCATGTGATCGAAATTCAGGGGCTTGGCAACTGATTCATACTTATGACCATTGCTGTGTCCCAAGATCATGTGTGATTCCCCTTTGGCGACTTTCGGACAATCAAAATCAATAGGGAAGCCAGATTCACTTAACAACTAGGTTACTAACTTATCAACGGACAATGATTCACTTAACAACTGTGGCAGGGAAGGTCGCCAAACGGGGCAAAACCCTCTTAACAAATGTCTCATTTAACCACCGAAATTTTGTTGCAGTCGTAAGTCGAGGACTGCCGGTACTGACATCCAGCTATGAGATTCCTCTTTTCAAGCATGACAGAGAATTATTTTTCTGTCCTACTCTTGACTGAAGTGAATGCATAAAGCAGGAAACATCATGTTACCCTGGCAGGAAATATTTCAGGCCAAACCTTTGCGAGACAAAATGTTTAGTGTTTGAAGAGAAAACGGTCCTTTCTTCCTATTTAGAAGGAGAGATTCCTTCCAAAGCTCCTTTTACCAAGTTCCCAAAGCTTCCTGACGAATCTGGATTGAATCTTCCACCAGTTCAGTGATGCTACGCAGAGGTGGTATTCAGATGGTTTTGACCGGTTCTGGCAAACCGGTAGCGGAACTTTTGAGTAGTTCGGAGAACCGGCAAATACCACCTTTGGCTAGCCCTGCCTCAGATCTATTGGCTGCTTCCCGAGTCCCAGCTGATCGGGAGGAAATGGGGATTTTCCAGTAACCTTCCCCTGGAGTGGCGTGGGAATGGGGATTTTGTAGTATCCTTCCCCTGGAGTGGGGAGGGAATGGAGATTTTGCAGTATCCTTCCCTGGAGTGGGGAGGGAATGGAGATTTTGCAGTATCCTGCTCCTGGAGTGGGGAGGGAAGGGGGATTTTGCAGTATCCTTCCCCTGGAGTAGGGAGGGAATGGGGATTTTGCAGTATCCTCCCCTGGAGTGGGGTGGCAATGGAGATTTTGCAGTATCCTTCCCCTGGATTGGGGAGGGAAGGGGGATTTTGCAGTATCCTGCTCCTGGAGTGGGGAGGGAAGGGGGATTTTGCAGTATCCTTCCCCTGGAGTGGGGAAGGAAGGGGGATTTTGCAGTATCCTTCCCCTGCCATGCCCACCAAGCCACACCATGCCCACCAGGCCACGCCCACAGAACTGGTAGTAAAATCTTTTGAATCCCAGCACTGATGCTACGGTATTTCCCTCCACGAGAGAGCCCAGAAGTTTGCAGTTTTAGAGGAAATGGGCCAAAGTCCAACCAGAACCAGAGCTCCATTGGGCCAAAGCCACGACAGAAAAGTTTGTTTCTCAGGGCAGAGTTCAGGGTTGTCCAGAGGACGCAGGTTAAAAAAAACTCAAGGTGATTTACAAATAACTATCTACGTTCTTCTCATCCTTATTTAACCAGGAAAAAGATATAAACAAATATTTCCAATGGTGAGATTTCGATGTTATCATCGATGCGATCACCCAACTTCTAATCATAAGATAAATTTTCTTTCCAGCATCCAGCCAGGATGGATATTTTTTTTTTTGTATGTTTAATGTTAGATTTATTTGATGTTTGGCTGATGATGATGATTGTACACAATTTTTATTATTATTGGAGATACGTTTTTTGGGGGGGTTTCCTTTGTTTTGCATTGTATTCTTGTTGATAAAATGTAATAAATATATATTAAGAAAAAAGGGTTGCAGATGCTGACTGCAAGGGTGTAGTTAAATACTAAAAACCGGTGGAGTTTTTATCCACCATAATCTTCCCTCTGCCTTCTGGGATTAACATTCTCCCTGTCTTCTTGGAAACCCTCTGGATTGAGAAGCCTGAACGTCTGAAAGAAAGACTTTATATATGAAATGGAGTTTCTTCTCTTTGCTTGAATTGTAAGAATACTACTGGTTGCATTATATGGTATTTTTTTATTCTGCTGCGAGAAAGAGAGAAAATAAAACATCCTGCACTTCCATATTTGCTTCCTCTTTGTGGGCTTTGTAAGAATCTCAAAGGGCTGTTTATAAAGCTGTCTTGTTTAATGGCGTGTCCAGTTTTCAAAATTATTTCCAAACTCGAAAGGGGGAATTAGGGCATAAAGTAGAGGTGCCTTGCCTTGGCAGCTTTAGGACTTGTGGACTTCAACTCCTAGAATTCCCCAGCCAGCCCCAGATCTTAAAGTTGTCAAGTTTGGACACCCCAGTGTAGAGGGAAAGTTGTACGTTGGGGTACAACAGGCCAACTGATTATCCTGAAAGTAGCAGGTAATGGAAGAGAACATCAAATAAGCCTCAGGTGGACATCTGAAGACACATCTCTGGATCTACAGGAACTCTTGTGGCCCAACAGGAGCATTTTCCAGAAGCTAATTCCAAAGCTCTGAAAAAATGTTGGGTTTGAAGAATAGATTAACAGAGTTGGAAGGGACCTTGGAGGTCTTCTAGTCCAACCCCCTGCTTAGGCAGGAAACCCTACACCACTTCAGACAAATGGTTATCCAACATCTTCTTAAAAACTTCCAGTGTTGGAGCATTCACAACTTCTGGAGGCAAGTTGTTCCACTGATTAATTGTTCTCACTGTCAGGAAATTTCTCCTTAGTTCTAAGTTGCTTCTCTCCTTGATTAGTTTCCACCCATTGCTTCTTGTCCTACCCTCAGGTGCTTTGGAGAATAGCTTGACTCCCTCTTCTTTGGGGCAGCCCCTGAGATATTGGAAGACTGCTATCATGTCTCCCCTGGTCCTCCTTTTCATTAAACTAGACATACCCAGTTCCAGCAATCATTATATGTTTTAGCCTCCAGTCCCCTAATCCTCTTTGTTGCTCTTCTCTGCACTCTTTCTAGAGTCTCAACATCTTTTTTTACATCGTGGCTACCAAAACTGGATGCAGGATTCCAAGTGTGGCATTATAAGAGAACTCAGCTTTCAAACCTGCACATATCTGCCAGGATTGGGACTGGCAAACATTTCCCTTCTTTGATTTGGTTTCAAGATGTTGAGCATGTAGACACAGTTAGCATGATGATTCCTGCCAGAGAAGAGAGAAATACTAATGGTGTGTTTCAGGGGCCCCTAAAGTCACCGTTCCTAACAGATCATTACATCTAGGATCTGACTTGATGTATCAGCATGATTCAGAACCCTGTGATTGAAAATCCTGGAGCTAGTCAGCCTCCTGAAATTATCCCAAACTCTCACCGTGCTCCTGATTAAACAATTGTAGCCTGCAAATGAATTGCTCCGTATGGGCACTGGCTCCAGCCAAATAACCTCTGGAAAAGCTAAAGAAAGCAATTTCTTAAAAGTCTTAAAGGTAAAGGTTTCCCTTGCACATATGTGCTAGTCGTTCCTGACTCTAGAGGGCGGTGCTCCTCTCTGTTTCAAAGCCGAAGAGCCAGCGCTGTCTGAAGACGTCTCCGTGGTCATGTGGCCAGCATGACCCAATGCCAAAGGCACATGGAACGCTGTTACCTTCCCACCAAAGGTGGTCCCTATTTTTCTACTTGCATTTTTTACTTGCTTTCAAACTGCTAGGTTGGCAGAAGCTGGGACAAGTCACGGGAGCTCACCCCATTACGTGGCGCTCAGGATTCGAACCGCTGAACTGCCGACCTTTTGATCGACAAGCTCAGTGTCTCAGCCACTGAGCCGCCACATCCCTCTTAGTCTTAGGAGGTTTCAATCTTTTCAATTCAAAATTTTCAATTTTTCAATTCAAAAGTCTTAGGAGGTTTCAATCTGTTCTTGACTAGAGACAAATCTGCCCAAGACGCATAAACAGAGAATTAAGGTTGCTCAGAGACTCTATCCCTGAAAAGGAAGTTACGGTTCTGTGAATAATAAGATCGGCATAATAAGCCTTCCCCAGCTGGTGTTCGTCAAATGTGTTTTGAGTCACCAACATTCCTAGGCAGTTTGATCAAACTGGCTGGGAATTCTGGAAGTCTAACCTGTCTTGAAAGGCAACAGGTTAGCCAACGCGAATGTAAATTTTGCAGAGAAAGTCTAATATCTAACAACGAAGGGCAATTTAAGGACAACTTGCTCATTGCTCAGCAGGTTAGAAGAGAGGCTCCCAAACATAGGCCTGTAAATAATAGATTAAATATATTAATATTGCAAATGTTAATAAATGTGGGAAGGACACGAGCACCGCAATATAATCCAATGGAACTCTGAACACGAGGCAACTGATAATCAGTTTTATTTCTGATCAGAAAGCAAAACTGGGAGACTTTTTAATCTCCCACCTTAAACAGAGCAGGCAGAGAGAAAAAGCCAAAGCCGAAGCTGCCACCGCCGCGCAAAAACCTTTTCTCAAACTTCTTATAGTTTACCCAGCTTGCACAGATCGTCATAGTGTTAGAAACATAAGTTCATATCCATTAGTTCATGCAAACCTCATGATTATCTCAGCGCTCTGGAAACAAAAGACCTCAGAAAGGAGGAAAAGAATACATTTTCTGGCATGTAGCCCAGAGCTTTGTTAGGGGGTGCTATCTCACATTAGAATTAGAAGAATTAGAATTAAAATTTTTTATTGGCCAAGGGTGATTGGACACACAAGGAATTTGTCTTTGGTGCATAGGCTCTCAGTGTACATAAAAGAAAAGCTACATTCGTCAAGAATCATAAGGTACAACACTTAATGATAGTCATAGGGTACAAATAAGCAATCCGGAAACAATATCAATATAAATCATAAGGATTAGATTGCTGAACATACAAATTTGCATTTCACAACAAGGTGGTATTTGCCGGTTCTCCGAACTACTCAAAATTTCCGCTACAGGTTCTTCAGAACCTGCTGGATTTCACCCCTATTTCCCTTCCCTGAGATTATTTTTTACCCTCTGCGCATGTGCAAAACGCTCTGTGCATGTGTGTAGGTGGCGTCTGCGCTCACATTTGCGAACCGGTAGCGAAGTTAAGTGCATACCACCCCTGCTTGTTTCCCTTCCCTATCCGGCTGGATGTGATGCGACACCTGGAAAACAATACAGCATCCTTCATTCAATCCTCCAGGAAACGATTGAAGGCAAAGGAGGTCCAGGCAGAAGAACATCATGGCTTCAAAATCTAAGGGGACCGGTTTGCACAAAACTCAGCAGCACTTTTTATGCAGCGGTTGATAAAAATAGGATCGCCAACATGATTGCCAATGTCCGATGACGGATATGGAAGGAGAAGGAGAAGGAGGAGGAGAAAGAGGAGGAGGAGGAGGAAGAGGAGGAGGAAAAAGAAGAAGAAGGAGAAGGAGAAGGAGAAGGAAAAGGAGAAGGAGAAGAAGAAGAAATAGAAGAAGAAGAAGAAGAAGAAGAAGAAGAAGAAGAAGAAGAAGAAGAAAAGAAGAAGAAGAAGAAGAAGAAGAAGAAGAAGAAGAAGAAGAAGAATCCTGCTGTAACTTGTCAACATCCTATGATTTATGATGATTGTATTTTATGATTATGATCGTGATTTATCCTTGTTGCTTATATATACACTGAGACCTTCTTCCCCGGAGACAAATTCCTTGTGTGTCCAATCACATTTGCCCAATAAAGAATTCTATTCTGTCCATCTAAAAATGTGAGGCCCAGAATTGTAGACTGTATTCCAGCTGCAGTGTCGTCGGTCATCGTATCATCCCTTCCTTCAAGCCAGAACTCTCCAAGGTCCTGACTTATATTTCACTAAAAAGTTTCCCCCTTTCTTGTGAGCGGCGTGGTGGCCTAGCGGTGAAGCTAATCGCCTCCCGTTTGGAAGGTTGAGAGTTCAATCCTAGGTAGCGGCAGATGTTTCTCTTACCCTGGGCGCAAAGACAAAAAATGTCTGCTGCGAACACCACGTGGTGTCAGGAAGGGCATCCGGCCAGTAAATGCTCAGCTCCGTCAAGTCGCCCCTAGTTAAGGGAAGAGTTTTTTTTCCCCTGCTTTCTTGGGTGGTCAATTTTATTAGCCTAGATTTCAATGATCTCTCTTGACCAGATCTTTTCGGCCACAGTTGATTAATTTCCCTGGTAAATCTCAGCTATCCAGAAAAAGGTGGCCACTTCATTCTATTTTATGGGAGGAAAAGCATAAAGTCCATCACTACTTCCAGAGGCATTATATTAGACTTTTTTTTTTTGCTTTAATTTATATGCCGCCCTTCTCTGAAGACTCAGGGCGGCTTACAATGCGTTAAGCAATAGCCTTCATACTTTTGTATATTTATACAAAGTCAGCTTATTGCCCCCACAAACTGGGTCCTCATTTAACCTACCTTTGAAAGGATGGAAGGCTGAGTCAACCTTGAGCCTGGTGGGATTTGAACTTGCAGTAATTGCAGGCAGCAGATGTTAATAATGATGTTAATAACAGTGCATTAGTCCACTGTGCTACCAAGGCTCTGTATAATTACTTATACAGTAATTATTTGGATTACGACAAAAAGAAGCAATTATATGGAAATTCCCAACTGGGTGTCAACATTGGAAATATATACTCATCCAAATTTTACTAAATCGGGGGCGGGGGGAGGGGAGGTTGTCACCTATAAAGATATTCTGAATGAGAGAGGAGAATTGAAAGCGAGAAATATTTTAAAGGAAGAAGGAATTGAATTGGAATGGTGGGCATTCCTCCAAATACAATCTAAATTTAGCAAAGACAAAAAGGAATGGGGCATAAAGCAAGAATTATCAGAATTAGATAAGATTTTATTAAGTAGGGAGGGTAAGACCATAAGTAAATGATATTGTTATTTATTGGAACAAGGCATGATTGTGGAACAAGTCAAAGAAACTGATGATAATTTGGAGTAAATATTTTGGTCATAGTATTGATTTGGACAATTGGCAGACTCTATGGGGAAAAAAAATTTAAAAATCACATTAGCAACCTCAGATAAGGAAAATTTATATAAAATGTTTTATAGGGGGCACCTCCCCCCCCACACAAGATTAGCACGAATCAACAAGGGAAATTCTTTGGCCTGTTGCAAGTATAAGGTGTCCCTGGGGAATTTCTACCATATGTGGTGGGAATGCTCAAAGGCAAAAAAATATTGGAAGTTAATAAAGAGCTGGTTGGAAGAAATTTTGTTAATAAATATAGAAGTCAAACTGGATTTTTTTCTCTTGGGAATGACAAGAGGGTAAATACAAGAAAGATATAAATGATCTATTACTGCATATACTTACAGAGGCACAGATAACCATTGCTCAGAAGTGAAAAAGAGAAAGATACCTCACAGGATTTCACCACTGCCACAGAGGCCCACGTGTCTTCAGCCCTTCCCTTACTGCCAGCCTCGTCCACTTTAAAAAGTGTTTTAGATTATTTTAACTTCAGAGGAAACTTAAATGGAAAGCTGCGAGCAAAGCGGAATAAGGTAGTTCTCCACTTACGGCCACAATTGAGCCCAGGAACCTATGTCACTAAGTGAGACTTTTGTTAAGTGAGTTTTGCCCCGTTGTACGACCTCTCTTGCCACAGTTGTTAAATGAATCACTGCCGTTGTTAAATTGGTAACCGGGTTGTTAAGTGAACTTGGCTTCCCCATCGACTTCGCTGGTCGTAAGGTTGCAAAAGGGGGGAATCACATGACGCCGTCATAAATGTGAGTCAGTTTGCCGAGCATCCGGATGTGAATCATGTGAAGCGTCACATGTGCGGATGAGCACGCAGGCGCCCACGAGCGAACCGGTAGCGACGGGTTTTGAAACTTGCCCCTGGCTACAACGGTCATAAGGGTGAAACGGCCTAGCCTAAATGGTTTTTAATTGGGATTTTAAATTTTATGAATTTGGGGGTTTTAAATTGGGAAGCTAATGATTTAATTCTTTTTTAATTATCTTAACTTTTGTATTTGTATGTTTTTTAATTTTGGCTGTTCACTGCCCTGAGTCCCCTCTGGGAGAAGGGTGGTATACAAATTAAATAGATAGATAGATAGATAGATAGATAGATAGATAGATAGATAGATAGATAGATAGATAGATAGATAGATAAATAGATAGATAAATATGGTCATAAGTCACTTTTTTCAGTGCTGTTGTAACTTTGGTCACTAAGTAAGTCGAGAACTACCTGCATAGGTGAACGTTTGAGTCAGTCTTGACATCCGTCAGCAAGTTAGGGTAATGTTTGACTCGGCCCAAAATCTCAGCTCCAAATATAAAGGGCAGCCGAAACTGAGAGCAAAATGTTGCCTCCAATCTGGAACCCGTTCAAAGCGGAGATCCGATGACAATGTTGGGAACACCATCTGTCCTTCTTCCGAGAACTACCCAGGATGGTGAAAGAATATTAAATGCACCACGCTGGGCTCAACATTCATGTTAGTTACCAGGAGGGAAATAATGCCAGCGGTTTCTGATTGCAAGGGAGGTACTAATACCACTCTATAAAGCCTGAGTAGGACCACACCTAGAATCCTGCATCCAGTTTTGGTTACCACGCTATAAAAAAAGATGTTGAGACTCTAGAAAGAGTGCAGAGAAGAGCAACCAGGATGATTAGGGGACTGGAGGTTAAAACATACGAAGAACGGTTGCAGGAACTGGGCATGGCTAGTCTAGGGAAGAGAAGGACCAGGGGAGACAGAAGAGCATCTTCCAATATTTGAGGGGCTGCCACAGAGAGGAGGAAGCTATTTTCCAAAGCCTTAAAGCCTTAGTAAGACCACACCTAGAGTACTGCATCCAGTTTTGGTCACCAGATTATAAAAAAGACGTGGAGACTCTAGAAAAAGTGCAGAGAAGAGCAACCAGGATGATGAGGGGACTGGAGGATAAAACAGACGATGAACGGTTGCAGGAACTGGGCATGGCTAGTCTAGTGAAGAGAAGGACCAGGGGAGACAGGATAGAAGTCTTCCAATATTTGAGGGGCTGCCCCAGAGAGGAGGGGGTCGAGCTATTTTCCAAAGCACCCGAAAGCCAGACAAGAAACAATGGATGGAAACTGATCAAGGAGATTTTCAACCTAGAAATAAGGAGGGATTTTCTGACAGTGAGAACAATCAACCCATGGAAGAGAAGTTGCCTTCAGAAGTTGTGGGAGCTTCATCCCTGGAGGCTTTCAAGAAGACACTGTCAGAATTGGTGTAGGGTCTCCTGCTTGGGCGGAGGGTTGGACTAGATGACCTCCAAGGTCCCTTCCAACTCTGTTATTCTATATTCAATGGAACAGAAGTTGCCTTCTGAAGTCGTGGGAGCTTCATCGCTGGAGGCTTTCAAGAAGAGACTGGACTGCCATCTGTCATGAATGGTGTAGAAATCTTGTCTACCTATATTGTATTATCTACTTCAACTCCGACAGTCGCATTTCAAGCATCCAGTGGGAAGTTTGTAAGACGTGCAGCCCCAAAACTTCCATATTTCTACCTACAACGCACACTCAGCATCCAGTCTGCACGGTGTTTTGACCTCAAGCCAAGCTTTGTGCCCATTCCGGTGCTAAAATCCCAGCTTTGGAGTTTGCCTGGAAACTCACCGGATGCAGCATGCAGGTGCCCAGGGAAGAAAAGGAAGGAGGGAGGGAAGGAATTCTTTGTTTTCGCCGCAAAACAAAACAAGGCCAAATAATGCGTGTTGCTGACGTGAGGAGCAGCTTCCAGGCCCCATCAGCTGCGTCCTCAGCCGGCTTTTTCATTCAAGAGCTGCATTCTTGGAGGCAGAAGCTGGCTGAGAAAGGAAGGAAGAAAATAGTTGGAGGAACGAGGAGGAGAAGAGAGCTGGCTTTCTCAAGGACGGTTGTTTCTCCTCCTTCCCCCCAGCTGGCAAGATTTCCAGAATAGAAATTCAGACGTGAATGGAAGTCCAAATTTTAGAGAACTAAGCCAGGCAGGAAGGTCAGATCCTCCCTCAATTATTCACCAGGCTCAGCATTCTTCTAACTTCTTCTTCTTCTTCTTTTTTAAATTGGCCTATTATAAGAAAAACAGGAAACCTTACAACTCTCCTAGAAATAAGGAAGAATTTTCTGACAGAGAAAGCAATCAATCCATGGGACAGACGTTGCCTTCAGAAGTTGTGGGAGCTTCATCACTGGAAGCCTTCAAGAAGAGACTGGACTGCTATTTGTCAGAAACGGTGTAGGGCAGAGGTCCTCAAACTTGGCAGCTTTAAGACTTGTGGACTTCAACTCCCAGAATTCTCCAGCCAGCAGTTGGGCGGGGGGGTTGGACTAGATGACATATAAGGTCCCTTCCAACTCTCTTAATCTAAACTGCTGTATATGGTTTTTGGTCATAAGGCTGACTGGTGAAGCAGGACTCCTTACACATAGTCACTCATGCCTTCATCACTTCCCGCCTGGACTATTGCAATGCTCTCTACATGGGGCTCCCCTTGAGGAGCACCCAGAGGCTCCAACTGGCGCAGAGTGCGGCCACGCAGGTGGTTATGGGAGCAACATGGCGCTCCCATGTAAAACCTCTCCTGCGCGAGCTGTACTGGCTCCCGGGTGCGCTTCAAGGTTTTGGTTACCACCTTTAGAGCGCTCCATGGCTTAGGACCTGGTTACTTACGGGACCGCCTACTACCACAAATAGCCTCCCACCGCCCGGTACGCTCCCATAGAGAGGGGCTCCTCCGGGTGCCATCGGCCAAACAGTGTCGACTGGCGGCCCCTAGGGGGAAGGCCTTCTCTGTGGGGGCATCCACTATCTGGAACAAGCTCCCCCCGGAGATACGGAGGATCCCGGATCTGCGCACTTTCCGCCGCGCTCTTAAGACCTTCCTATTCCAGCAAGCTGACCTGGCCTAACCTTTTCCCCCCTTTTCTTTTAAATTGAAAATTTTAAATCTGTTTTTAAATTATTGGGATGTTTTAAATTTGTCTCGGGCTAAATTGTTTAATCTGGTTTTATTTTTGCTTTTAAATTTTTGTATTTATGTATTTTATTTTTGTGCCTGTTCACCGCCCTGAGTCCTTTGGGAGTAGGGCGGTATATAAATCTAATGAATGAAAGAAAGAAAGAAAGAAAGAAAGAAAGAAAGAAAGAAAGAAAGAAAGAAAGAAAGAAAGAAAGAAGGAAGGAAGGAAAGGAACTAGAACAGGGGTCTGCAACCTTAAACACTCAAAGAGCCATTTGCACCCGTTTCCCACAGAAAAGAAAACACCGGGAGCCACAAAACCCTTCCCGTGCCTGACTATTTCTTGAGCGGCCACAAAACTAGCATATGTAGTTGAATTAAACGTTCTGTTTTCTTCTGAAACTTTTCTTTTCTTGGATTTATTCATGGTTGGCCTACCAGGTGTTGAAAAGCTCAATAAATCACGTGCCGGCGGGTGTCACACATTGGCGGTTGTGACGCATATCTTGAGTGACAGGGAGCTGCAGCAGAGGAGTGAAAGAGCCACATGCGGCTCCAGAGCTGCAGATTGCTGACTCTTGGACTAGAACATTTAACTTGAACGTTAACTACTAGGAGATGAACTGTGGTCAACACACGTGCCAGAAGTGGCAGGCAGAGCTATCTCTCTGGGCGTGCCAGCTGTCGCCTGTTGTTCTTTCGGGTTCTGGCATGCCGGCCAGCTGGCCTTCACGCACACGGGAGCACCGGCAGCCACTTGGTGTGCATGCGTGTGCCGGGAAGATGATCTTCTGGTTTCCGGCGAGTGTATTCACACTGGCCAGCTTTGTCTTTGCGTGCGGGGGAGCACCAGAAAACGGAAGCTCAGCTCCCTGGTGCACATGCGCACACTGGGAAGCTGAGCTTCTGGTTTCCGGTGCACGCACACACGCCGGCCAGCTGGTCTTTGCATGCACATATGCACCAGAAACCGGAAGACCAGGTGGCCAGTGGGCATGTGCACGCCGGAAACCGGAAGCTCAGCTTCCCAGTGCGCGAATGCCCCCCAGTTTTTGTTGCCCCCCTGCACGCACTCACGTGCACTCCCGTTTCAGCACTTGGTGCCGAAAAGGTTCGTCAACAGTGCAGTATCTCATCCCACTTCCATTCCGTTTGCCCTTCTCCCCAACTCATCTGTTGCACCTTGGAGTCCTTCCTCCAAGGTACTGGGATACAGCTGGTCCTGAGTCAGTGGGAATAGGATGCATTCTGGCTGAAGGAAGCTGATAATGTTAATATTTCTGAGCCCAGAGTTTCAGGGAAAGGAAAACAGGACATGCCCTTCCAAGAGGCTGCAGCTGAGGGCTCTGGGAGCCGGAGAGGAAAGGGTGCCCCCCCAGCCAACTTTTTCAGGGAAGCAGTGCCAGAATTGGACTCTTGGAAATTGTGTTGATTTGACCAGTGGCCAGCCAAATCACAACACAAAACAGCATCCCCATGGTCACACAATTTACATTCAGATGCTTGACAACTGCTTCGTATTTATGACGGTTGCAATGTCCCCGGGGGGGGGGAGTCACGTGATCCCCTTTTGCGACCGCCTGACGAGCAAAGTCAACGGGGAAGCCAGATTCACTTAACAACCGGGTTACTAACTGGTCAACTGCAGTGATTCGCTTAACGGCGGTGGTAAGGAAGGTCATAAAACGGGGCAAGTTTGACAATAGAATAACAGAGGGACCTTGGAGGTCTTCTAGTCCAACCCCCTGTTTAGACAGGAAACCCTATACCACTTCAGACAAATGATTATCCCAATAGTTTCTTAAAAACTTCCAGTGTTGGAGCATTCACAACTTCTGGAGGCAAGTTGTTCCACTGATTCATTGTTCTCACTGTCAGGAAATTTCTCCTTAGTTCTAGGTTGCTTCTCTCCTTGATTAGTTTCCACCCGTTGCTTCTTGTCCTGCCCTCAGGTGCTTTGGAGAATAGCTTGACTCCCTCTTCTTTGGGGCAGCCCCTGAGATATTGGAAGGCTGCTATCATGTCTCCCCTGGTCCTTCTTTTCATCAAACTAGAATTTATATTTGATTTATAATCAATGAATTTATACTCAAAAAGTCACTCTAAAGGCAAGCATTCCTATAATCGAATCAAAGCACGGCAAAACAAACAGAAAAATATTTATAAGCTGTTTCTCCACTTTGCATCACTCCCTGCTGGGGCGCAGTCCAACGACGATAAAAACTTCACGAATGAAGAAGTAAACAGCATGTAAAATCACACAAATGCAATAGGGCCCCGATATATTTACAACCACAATAAGACACAACGCTTGCAATTAAAAAAATCCTACGCCCACTCATCACCTAATTTCCTAATATGTAATTTGTAGGATACCGCATCCTAATAAACGCTATTCTGCAAATTATATTTGCCATTCAAATGCACAGCTTCCTCCAAATTTCTAAAAATTAGGATTCCTAGGCTGGAACAGTTGGGAGTTGTAGCCCTAGAAAAGAATAGAATAGAGTAGAGTAGAGTAGAGTAGAGTAGAGTAGAGTAGAGTAGAGTAGAGTAGAGTAGAGTAGAGTAGAGTAGAATAGAATTAAAAATGATAGAGTAGAGTAGAGTAGAGTAGAGTAGAGTAGAGTAGAGTAGAGTAGAGTAGAGTAGAGTAGAGTAGAGCAGGAATGGAATGGAATAGAATAGAATAGAATAGAATAGAATAGAATAGAATAGAATAGAATAGAATAGAATAGAATAGAATAGAATAGAAATGGCACAGATACCCGCCAACACAATTTCCAGGAGCAACTCCTAAAAGCCTCTAAGCATAATTGGCTACCTTTAAACCAACCTTCTATTATTCCTTCTCTGCCTTTCATATATTTACACCACAGGCTCCTCAGCCGCAACCCATCCATAAGGGTTAGAGGAAACAGGTGCATTTCCTTCCTCAGAGGCCCATTGATTTCACATCGGAAAAACATCCTCGCACGATGAATTTCTGCAAAGCCAGCCTTCTCCCCTAATCTGATGCCAGCCTAGATTTCCTGGACTTGGCATCATTCATGGCTGAATAACCTTAGGGAAAGCTGCCATAAAATGTCCCAGTTCATCTTAAGATGGTGAACCACCGTTGGCAGACAAAGGAGGAGGGGGACCCAACCGGAATTCATCCATCACTGGTTATAAACTATTCCAGATTCTTTTTTTTTTTGAATTACTATTATGGTTTTTTTCCCCCGCCTGCGACAAGCTTGGTTTTGAGACTTTTGTCTTTGAAAGTGATGGCTCAGCTCTTAAACCCCCTAAAAACTGCCTACTGCTGTTTTATTTCAATCGAGGACAGGTGGGTTATATGAATATTTCAGAGAAAAAGAGACCCATAAATAAGTAACGGTGCAGTCACGAGAGAAGTAGATTTCAGCTGCCGGACTGGAGGAAGATGAACCGAGGCGTTAAGAGCTAGTCGGGAAAGATAAATGGCCTTCATGCAATCAGGACAGATGCGTGAAGAATCTTCCCCGTTGTATCAATGCTCCTTAGTCACAGCCGCCAGCCCTTCCTTCCTCCCACAACAACGGACCGCGAGAGAAGTTGCCGAAGTTTGCAATCCAGGTATCCATGGCGATGCTTCAAGCCTTGTTCGCCAGGCGTGGGTGTTACCTGTGCGAAGGATGGGGGGGGGACCATAAATATCAATTTATTTACCTGAAGGGGCTGACCTAGCCTGGTTGCCATGGAACCCAAAGGAGCATCTTCTGCGGAGGAAGGGTCGTCATAGCAACAGCATTGTCTGTATGGTACCCGAGCGTGCCAGTCTTTTCTCCCATTTAAGCTAGAGTGGGGCTAATGGGGGGGGGATGGAGGGGAGGAGATCCCAAAGTGTTGGCAAAGCTTGTGTACACATTAGGAGATGATCACAGGGTGTGTGTGTGTGTGTGTTTTTTTTTCCCTTGCAGCTTTCATCAAAGAGGCATTTTTCGCCAGGTAGGGAAGCTGGCTAGGGAACTCAGCAGTGCTGAACACCAGACCAAAAATCAGGAGAAAACAATATCCTAATTGAAGAACTACTACAGAGAAAACCACATACTCACCAACACTGGCAGCAAGCTAGAGTATATAAACAGAGAGCAAAACCCACACTCCCTTGTACTGATGATGTTACCAAGTTGGGTAGTGAAATGTCTACAAGAAAACTATCAAGCTCAGAGGGCACCAAAGACCCCACAGTCCTCCTCCTCTTCCTCCTTCCTCCCCCTCCTCCTCCTCCTCCCAGCAAATCCCACTCCAACACTGATGAGGTCACCTAGTTCGGGAATAAAACATTTGAAAGCAAACAACCAAGATCAGAGAGCTGCCACAAAGAAGAGGGGGGGGTCAAATTATTCTCCCAAAGCACCAGAGGGCAGGACAAGAAAAAAAAATGGATGGAAACTCATCAAGGAGAGAAGCAAACCTGGAACTAAGGAGAAACTTCCTAACGGTGAGGACAATTAAGCAGTGGAACAGCCTGCCACCAAAATTGTGGGTGTTTCATCACTGGAGGTTTTTAAAGAAGAGAGTGGACAGTCACTTGTCTGAGATGGTAGTGTAAGTTCTCCTGCTTGAACAGGGGGCTGGACTAGAAGACCTCCAAGGTCCCTTCCAGATTCTATTCTATTCTATTCTATTCTATTCTATTCTATTCTATTCTATTCTATTCTATTCTATTCTATTCTACTCTACTCTACTCTACTCTACTCTACTCTTCATTCCAATATTCTATTCTATTCTATTCTATCTATTCTATTCTATTCTATTCTATTCTATTCTATTCTATTCTATTCTATTCTATTCTATTCTAATCTATTCTATTCTATTCTATTCTATTCTTACTATTTCATTCTAATTCTGTTCTGTTCTATTCTATTCTATTCTCTATTCTATTTTATTCTATTCTATTCTACTCTACTCTACTCTACTCTTCATTCCAATATTCTATTCTCTATTCTGTTCAATTTTCTATTCTATTCTATTTCTATTCCATTCCATTCCAAGCCAGATGAGAAGGTCAGAAATGGGGATCCCATGATCCCAGAACACTTCAACCATTGTAAATAAATGCTGGTTGCCAAGCCCCTGATTTTTCATCACGTGATCCCCAAAATGCTTCATCGGTCATAAGCGCAAGGATGGGTGATATAAGTCACTTCCCCCCCCCCCCATGCCATTGTAATTTCCAACGGTCCCTAAACAAATGGTTGTAAATTGAAGACTTTCCTGTACTTAATGTATTTTTAATATTGCTTTGATACTGATATTGTTATCATTCTTGAATGGGAGCTGCCCAGAGTTTGATATAAGATGGACAGCTACATAAAGTATTTCAAATGACCAAACACACGAGGGATGTTGGGAAATATAGTTCAGTAACAGGCAAAAGTCACATTTCAAAATTTCCAGACAGCACTGAAAGTTGGACAGTGGCATGGAACCGGACAGCATCAATATTTGCATAATAAACAATGTCTGATAAATAGATCTGGAAGACCGCAGATTGAGGAACGCTGCCTGTCCATCCTAATTGAAATTTGTGAATTCCTTCCTTCCGTCCTTCCTTCCTCTGCTTCCGATTATCACAATTTCCTGTTTTCTAAATGCTTGCAAATATCATATTGCAAATATAATCAGTCTATTATATAAATAAATATAATAGACTTTGAAAATGATTTCAAAGCCTTGGAGACTCAGCTTCGGGACCAAAACCAAGCCAAGTTGATGGGTGCATGTGTATATATCTCAACCTGATTTAAATAATTTGGTCCATTCAAAAAGCGGCCAAAAATATCATTTTTCGGCAAGTTCAGGAAATTCTATATTCCGGCCCTGCTGAAGCCTCTCACAGCCATATCTACACTGTGGATTTTGAGCCTCAACCAGCCATCACTATTGTAATATATTTCTAAGGAAGGCAAGTTTTATGTTATGAGGACATTACTCTGGTGACCTTTAGGGGACTGGAGACTAAAACATATAAAGGTTGCTGGAACTGGGTATGTCTAGTTTAATGAAAAGAAGGACTAGGGGAGATATGACAGTAGCGTTCCAATATCTCAGGGGCTGCCCCAAAGAAGAAGGAGTCAAGCTATTCTCCAAAGCACCCAGAAGGCAGGACAAGAAGCAGCGGATGGAAACTAATCAAGGAAAGAAGCAACTTAGAACCAAGGAGAAATTTCCTGACAGTGAGAACAATTAATCAGTGGAACGACTTGCCTCCAGAAGTCATGAATGCTCCAACACTGGAAGTTTTTAAGAAGATGTTGGATAACCATTTGTCTGAAGTGGTGTAGGGTTTCCTGCCTAAGCAGGGGGTTGGACTAGAAGACCTCCAAGGGTCCCTTCCAGCTCTATTCTGAATTAATTAATTAATTAAATCAATGCTTCCCAAGCCTGGGTAAATCACCCCAAATTGGGTAAACGTTGTGTTTCTTATGAGTCCATTACCCAATCACAACAAGAACCTTTAAACTGACTTAAAATATTTTACCTACATTGGGTTAAAAAAAAGGACTTTCCTATGATGTTGGCTAAGGAAGGAAAATATTTGGGAAGCCCTGCTTTTAAAAATGAATCCTATTGGAATCTCCAAAATCGTTTCGCCTGCTGACATCTTGTGGTCAAAATATGTCACTTCGGTTCATGGGCCTTTATTAAAGCCATCGGCTTCTGTCAAATCTGATCATTTTCTGAGAGAATCTTTTTAACAGACCAGAACTGTTGAAAAGGAATTTATTCTTCCCATTTGGATTTTGCTTCTCTTCTTGAAAGTCTTTTCTTCAGCCAGCAATTCTTTTGGCTTGTATGTATGTATGTATGTGTTTGTTTGTTTGTTTGTTTGTTTGTTTGTTTGTTTGTTTGTTTATTTATTGGTTCGATTTATATGCTGCCCTTCTCCGGAGACTCAGGGCGGCTGACAATGCGTTAAGCAATAGCCTTCCTACTTTTGTATATACCTGCTTAGTAGGGCTTTCGGCCCCCCCTAAGCGGTGTTCTTTTTTATACAAAGTCAGCTTACTGCCCCCACAATCCGGGTCCTCGTTTTACCTACCTCGGAAGGATGGAAGGCTGAGTCAACCTTGAGCCTGGTGAGATTTGAACTTGCAGTAATTGCAGGCAGCTGGTGCTATTTAACAGCACTTTAGTCTGCTGCGCCACCAAGGCTCTTTATCTCTGAAATTTACCGAGTTTCAGATTATTAAAGTATTTTAGAGCAGGGATCTCCAGGGGTGGAATGCTATCGGTTCGACCCAGTTCGAGCAAACCGGTAGTAAGAAAAAGTATTTCCGCCGATCAGCTGTGCTGTGATTTATATTCGCTAGAAAGTGAATCTAAATCACACAGCACAGCTGTTTCCTCCCCTCTCGCTGTTCTACTTACCTTCTTAAGCCTCCTTTTTCCATGCGTAGAGTGCATTTGCTGCGCACTGTGCATGCACGGGCAAATGCACACTGCACATGGAAAAAAGGTGGGGTGCACATAGGGGGTGGGGCACACTTGGGGGGGGTCACACGCACATTGCATTATGGGTATGTGTGTGTGCTTTCGGCAATTGGTGCCGAAAAGGTTAGTCATCACTGGACAAACCAAGTTCCCTCAACCGTTCATCGTATGTTTTAGCCTTCATACCAGTGGTGAAATGTAAAATTTGTTACTACCGGTTCTGTGGGCATGGCTTGGTGGTGATGGGGGGTAATGTGATTGGGTTACTTTTTTTAAAGCATTTTTTTACAACTTATTCATTTCGTTTTCATTTATTGGATTTGTATACCGTCCTACTCCCGAAGGACTCAGGGCGGTGAACAGCCACAGAATAAAACACATAAATACAAAATTTAAAAAACAGACTAAAACCGAATTAAACAATTTGGCTGAGACAAATTTAAAACATCCAATAATTTTAAAAACCAATTAAAATTTACATTTTAAAGGGGAAAGATTTAGGCCAGGTCGGCTTGATGGAATAAAAAAGTCTTAAGAGCGCAACGGAAGGTGCGCAGATCCGGGATCCTCCGTATCTCCGGGGGGAGCTCATTCCAGATCGTAGGTGCCCCCACAAAGAAGGCTCTCCCTCTGGGGGCCGCCAGTCGACATTGTTTCGCCAACGGCACCTGGAGGAGCCCCTCTCTATGAGAGCGTACCGGCCGGTGGGAGGCTATTGGTGGTAGCAGGCGGTCCCGTAAATAACCAGGTCCTAAGCCATGGAGCGCTCTAAAGGTGATAACCAAAACCTTGAAGCGCACCCGGAAGACCACCGGGAGCCAGTGCAGCTCGCGCAGGAGAGGTGTTACATGGGAACGTCATGTTGCTCCCATTACCACCCGCGCGGCCGCACTCTGCGCCAGTTGGAGCCTCCGGGTGCTCCTCAAGGGGAGCCCCATGTAGAGAGCGTTGCAATAGTCCAGGCGGGAGGTGACAAGGGCATGAGTGACCGTGCGTAAAGAGTCCCGATCCAGAAAGGGACGCAACTGGCGAATCAGGCGAACCTGATGAAAAATCCTCCCGGTCACGGCCGTCAAGTGCTCTTCTAAAGACAGCCGTGAATCCAGGAGGACGCCCAAGTTGCGAGTCCTCTCCGTGGGGGCCAGTGATTCGCCCCCAATAGTCAGTGATGGCGCCAACTGACTATATATTTATTCGGGCAAATAGGTTGTAAAAAATGCTTTTAAAAGGTTAAAAAAAAGGCTCTGACGATCACAGCTGTGGTGCGCGATCATTAGAGCCTCTTTTTTTTTTACCTTTTAAAAGCAGGAAGTAACGACACTCGGGCGGGTGGGCGGAGCCTCACACCGCCTATCGCTATCGGTTCTCCGAACTGCCTGCCACAATTGCTACCGGATCTCCTGATCCGGTCTGAACCGGGAGCATTTCACCCGTGCTTCATACCCCCCTAATCATCTTTGTTGCTCTTCTCTGCACTCTTTCTAAGGTCTCAACATCTTTTCTGTATTACGGGGCCCAAACTTGGACCCAGTATTTCAAGTGTGATCCTCCTCCTTCGCCGGGACAAAATTATCTTTAGAGCTGTAAGGAAACTCCTCCCTGCCCCCAGGATCGGTTCCCCACTGCAGGGCTCAAATCACAAAGATCCATTTGTAGACTTGTGCAGACAGCAACAGCTGGGGGTGTTAAGATATATGCCTTTAGTAAGGGCTGGACCAAGAGATTAGTCTTGGAAATTGAGCAGGAAATTCCACATTTATTTAAATTAACACGGCCTCTTGTGGTATCTTAAGGACTATCGCATCTATTACAGCCTGCGTTCACTTTAGTAGCTAATGACACTGGAACAAGGCAGAGAATAGGATGCATCCGTTAAATTAGAAGCCACAGCTGGGATGCCAGAAAGAGAACAATCGGAGGAATGGAATAAGAGTTGTCTGTAGGATACGATAAAAAGAAAAAAATCAAGATGGGGGCTGTAACACACTTGAAAAACTAGGCAGAGCTTTGCTCACACTCCTGTGGCCATCATCTTGGTTTAAAAAAAAAACAAAACATTACCCTATAAACCAGTGATGGCGAACCTTTTGTTGTGGCTCCGTTACCTGAGCCTGTGTCATTGGCAGGAGAGGACTCCGAGAGTGAAGGAGAGGAGTTGGCAAGGCCTCCCTCTCCAGAACCCTCCTCTCTGGCAATGCCTCCGGTGTCCGCCGAAGGGCAAGAGATAGGGCCGGGGCCAAGCACATCCACGCAGCCACAGGTGGACAGTGATGAGGGTAATGAGTCTTGGCTGGATCCTCGGCAGCGTCGCAGAGATAAGCGCACGCAACAGAAGAAAAGGCGTGCCAGAGATTAGGCTGAGTCACTGGACCATACCCCACAGGGTATAAAAGGGGGTGAGGTGGCCATTCAGACTCTGTGACGGACAAAACTAACTACTATCGAGTCACATTGCATCTTTGGAAACAACATTATCGGCCTTGGATTTATTTTACGAACTGGACAATTCTTGACTGTGGGTATTTTGTTTATTGAGTAAAAGTTCTTGGCAAGCAGCTACTGGGTTGCTGCCAAGCGTCTTATCGGAAGAATTGGTTGTCTGCCAGTTTATTTAACACCCGGCTGTCTGTTTGTGTGCGTGTGTGAAACGGGGACAGAATACTATTGTTAAGAATCGGGGAGAAAGCAAGGATGTTTTTGAACAGCACAGGCCGATCAGATGACTCAGGAGGAGAACGCCCCACCCCTCTTCACAAGGCACACCTGGGGACTGAGATTTAAGGAGACGCTGTGGGGAGGAGTGTTTGTCGGGAACAATCACTGAATTGATAGAGTTTGTTGTGCCGTTGCCAACGTCTGAAGTCCGTTGGACTTCTTGCCTTATCATTGCCTTGTTCCCTTGCCCCGCTGGACTTCTTGCCTTGAAGCCATTGTGCTAACAGCGTTTTGCTGGACTACTTGCAGCCAGAGGCTGCTGGAAGTGTCTGTGTGTCTGAGCACTCTGCTCCGGGGCTTTCTATAAACATGGGAGCATTTGAAGGAAAGTTGGAGCAATAAAGGGGAGTTTGAACTATCAGCTGACTGTGTTGTCTCTGTGCGGGTCGCATCGGCATACATTAAAATGAAATTTCGTTGGATACAGCTCTCAATGGGTCACCACCTCCAATATACACTTGAGCAGGGATCCCCAACCTTTCGGACCTCAGGGACCACTAAATTCATAATTTTAAATCCCGTGGATCACTAATACAATCTGCCTAATGACCGGATGGGTAGGCGTGGCTAGGTGGTCATGTGACTGGATGGGCGTGGCCAACTCAATGTCACTCACGCCGAGGGGCGCCTTGCCGGCCTCTACTCACCCATCCCCTCCCAGCCACTCCTCGCCTCCCCGCCTGGGCTCCTTAGGGCCCCAAGAGGAAGCAGTTGTTGGAGCTAAGCAGCCACCACGAGAAAGAGTTGGCAAAACAGCTCAGTTCAAATTGGATCTGGCCGAGAAGGAGGCTCAGCAGAAGCACCTCACTGAGGACTAGGAGCATAGGCTTTCCAAGCAGAGGGAAGACCTGCAGGAGTGCAAGGCCAGGTACCGGCGCCTGGAGATGGTCAGCCAGTTCCAGGCCATGATGCAGTCCCACTGGAACAAGGCCCTCCGGCTCTTCGCCACCAGCGGGGCTTCTCTCCAGCCTTTGCCCAAAGCCCCTCACCAGGAGGCCAAAGCAGACCCCAAGTCGCAATTTCTGCCCCCCCCCTGACCCACACAAAAAGACCCCAAAGGGGGAGACTCTCTGCAGCAACACAAACGTTCATTGCACGTATCCATCCCAGGGGTCGTAGTTTCAGGACCCCTGATTTAGTGCAATATAAAAAATGCAAATAATTTTTCTGCAGACCATCAAAATTTTCTCGTGGACCGTGAAAGAAAAGCCCAGTTGCCTCTTTGAAAAAGCACCTGCGGGAACTTCCGAAAGGAGGCGTTCTGAAAACTGAAGTTGTTCATGCAGACGTTTGGCCAGCAGAGGTCGCTCAAGACCATCCCTTGAAGCATTCTGGAGCTTGCAATAATAATAGCTTTTTATGTGCTCCTATACTGCACACAAGTGCGCACGTAACTGAGCAAAAGTAGCCACAGGGACAAGAAGACGGAACGACACAAAATCCACGTTGAGGCAATAAAATCCCTTGTACTATGGAAATTGCCGAAAGACGAACAAGGATATCTTGTTTTAAATTCTGGGCCTGAGAAAAGCAGACATATCTCTGTCTTGTACACGTGCCTCCTTACAGTATATAGACTAGAACAGAACAGAACAGAACAGAATAGAATTTTTTATTGGCCAAGTGTGATTGGACACACAAGTAATTTGTCTTTGGTGCATACGCTCTCAGCATAAATAAAAGAAAAGATACATTCGTCAAGAATCATAAGGTACAACATTTAATGATAGTCATAGGGAACAAATTAGCAATCAGGAAACAATATCAGTATAAATCGTAAGGATACCAGCAACAAAATTATAGTCATACAGTCATAAGTGGGAGGAGATGGGTGGTGGGAACGATGAGAAGATTAATAGTAGTGCAGACTTAGTAACTAGTTTGACAGTGTTGAGGGAATTATTTGTTTAGCAGAGTGATGGCGTTTGGGAAAAACCTGTTTTTGTGTCTAGTTGTTCTGGTGTGCAGTGCTCTATAGTGTCGTTTTGAGGGTAGGAGTTGAAACAGTTGATGTCCAGGATGCGAGGGGTCCGTAGATATTTTCACAGCCCTCTTTTTGACTCGTATACAGGTCCTCCATGGAAGGCAGGTTGGTAGCCATGGTTTTTTCTGCAGTTCGAATTATCCTCTGAAATCCGTGTCTGTCTTGTTGGGTTGCAGAGCCAAACCAAACAGTTATAGAGGTGCAGATGACAAACTCAATCATTCCTCTGTAGAACTGGATCAGCATATAGGTAATCCTCGATTTACAACTGCAAATGAGCCCAAAGTTTCTGTTGCTCAGCGAGACATTTCTTAAGTGAATTTTGCCCGGTGGTAAAAAATTTTGAAACCCACCACTGCCCCAAACCACAGGCCAGCACAGGTCAGATGGCTTAAAGATGCAACATATTTGACATTCTCAGACGAAGAGCCTGGTAATCTCTTTGGGCTGCATCTTTTTCCAGCACTAGCTAGAATCGTCGGACATTTCAAAGCTGGGAAGGCAATGCAAGAGTTGGATTGGCTCAAAGGAAGACAATTTTCAGCCTGACGTGATCTTACAGGCCAAGAAATGAGAGCTGTGAATGCCTTGATCAACTGTTGGGAACATTTTCTAGCACGCACATTCATTCATTCATTCATTCTCTCTCTCTCTCTCTCTCTCTCCCTCCTTTCCTCCCTCTCTCTCTCTCCCTCCGCTGACTCTGTAAACCACTTAGAGATGGCTGTAAAAGTGCACTATGAAGCGGTATATAAGTCTAAGTGCTATTGCTGTTATGATTGATTATACAGTCAGCCAAATTTTCAGACTGGATTTGGCATTCTCCTCTGCCAAAGCTCTGGATTCCCAAAGATTGTGACACACACCAACAGTCCTTATCAAAGTTATAATGTACCAAGAATAAACAAAGTCCGGCAAAGGTTGGCAACCAGCCCAGAAAACAAGATACAATAAGACACTCACTCTCCAAAATGCTCTGTAATAATTACACGTTGTTTCCAGCAAGAAATTACTAACTGCGTGCAACTTAAATAGGCTAAGGGAGTGGCCAATTATCCTCAAACCTTACCCTCGAGGAGATCTCCTCCTCCTGAGTAGCCACTCCTGCCTTTTGGCAGCCCTGCGTGCTCGAGCATTGAGGAGAGGCTCCTCCACTTCGCTCTCTCCACTTGAAGGAGCCTTTGGAGGTTCTGAAGCCCAGGCTGAGTCTCTGCCTCTGGCACCACATCCTCTTCAGCCTCCTTGCTGTCTGACGCGAGCGCCGGCTGCTGGTGCAACACCACACCAGCCTCCTTGTCGGGATCAGCCACGATCTGCGCAGGCCGCTGGCGGGTCACAACACTACCAAAGTCCTTCCCAAGGATCTGGGAAAGACGGTTGTTATGACACTGTCATAACATGACATGATACTGTCGCCATTTCAAGTTGTCTTTTGCAAATGACCGCTGGTGTTTTTTTTATTTTACACAGGTGGTGCTCCAGTTTTTTGGGATTGCACCCAAGGCACCCGTAACTCTTGGTACCGCTTTTGCTTTCTTTCACCACAGTCGTTCTATTTCTATTTGCAGGTCCTTGTATTTCATTATCTTCTCCAGCTCTCTTTTAATTCAACGCTCTCTGCTTCATTCAACTGCATCATTCACTATCCATCCTTCTTTTTTTGCCGTTCTAATCAAGAAAGAATTATTTCTTTCATGAATGTCCTTTCTGTCTCCTGATATGAAATGCTGTTCCTTTCTGTTTAACTAGGGCAATCAAGATTACTAATGGCAGGATAAAATTACAAAACAGCATAGTTATTTACTATTTCACGCAATTTATCCACCTCCTAGATCCTTAGGGGACTCTCTCTGATTATTTTCATGGTTTAGCCTAATGCACCACTTACTGTAATTATTATGTCATGCTTTTATAATAAATCATGAAAATTTCGATGACAAGCATGTCGTGTAATACATATGTAGGCAGCTGTGGCTACACGTTCAATCTCTGGCCGAAAGATCAGAGATTATTCACAGAGCTGAATTCGGAGAAACCAGCAGACAGCATCACCAAACCAGGTAAAAATACAGTAATGCCAGCTCCCAGAACTGTCCAGCTAAACCACTGATAGCTTTCCAGGGGCCAAATGAGCATTCCACATGGTGTCCAAGGCTGGACTTAAAGGTGATGGGGGAACAATTTGGCTAAAAAGGAATGTCAAGAATCCTTTCTCATAGGTGGGGAGAGTGCAGCTCCGCAGCAGATGGTTTAATTCAGGAGATGGGGTGGGGAGGATAGATGTCCTTGAGAAAGGAATCTCTGAAAGGAGGGGCAACTTTGAAAGGTTCCTTCTGCAGTTCTAAGGGACGCAGTGGCTCAGTGGCTAAGACGCCGAGCTTGTCGATCAGAAAGTCGGCAGTTCAGCAGTTTGAATCCCTAGTGCCGCATAACGGGGTGAGCTCCCGTTACTTGTCCCGGCTTCTGTCAACCTAGCAGTTCGAAAGCAGGTAAAAAATGCAAGTAGAAAAATAGGGACCACCTTTGGTGGGAAGGTAACAGCGTTGCGTGTGCCTTCGGCGTTGAGTCATGCCGGCCACATGACCACGGAGACGTCTTCGGACAGTGCTGGCTCTTCGGCTTAGAAACGGAGATGAGTACCACCCCCTAGAGTCAGGAACAACTAGCACATATGTGTGAGGGAAACCTTTACCTTTACCTCTGCAGTTCTTGATATCTGGACATGGTTAAAACAAGAAAGTTGTTTCCCTGTTGTCGTTCGGTTGCTAAGTCATGTCTGACTCTTGTTCACCCCATCAACTCCTCCACTGCTGAACTCTGGCCAAACCCATGATCACTGTATCGATGACACCATCTAACCATCTCATCCTCTGCCGCACCTTTCTCCTTTCTCCTTCCATCTTTCCCAACCTCAGGGTCTTTTAGCCGTAGCAGCAATAAGCACTTTAGACTTATATGCTGCTTCACGGTGCTTTACAGCCCCTCTCTAAGCGGTTTACAGAGTCAGCCTCATTTTACTAACCTTGGAAGGATGGAAGGCTGAGTCAACCTTGAGCCGGTCAAGATTGAACTGCTGGTAGTGGGCAGAATTAGCCTGTAGTCCTGCATTCCAACCATTGAGAGGGAGGGAGGGAGGGAGGGAAGGAAGGAAGGAAAGAAAGAAAGAAGGAAGGAAGGATTAGCCTATATAGATTGTGACTGTGTTCAATAAAAACAATTGTTTAGAATAGATCATGGCTGTGTCCTGTGATACCAATAAAGGAGACTATTTGTAACTCAGGGTTGAAATGAGGTGCTCTCTAACTCTTGAACGAGTTAGATCAGGGGTCGGCAACCTTAAACACTCAAAGAGCCACAAAGTGCTTGCAGAAAAAAATGCTTTTAAAAGCCTCTGACGATCCCAGCTGAGCCGCACGATTATCAGAGGCTTTTTTTTTACTTTTAAAAGCATTTTTTTGGCTGAAGAGATTGTAGAAAAAATGCTTTTAAAAGTAAAAAGAAAAAGCCTCTGATGATCGTGCGGCTCAGCTGGGCATGGGGGGGGGGGCAAGGATTTTTGCTACCGGTTCTCCGAACCACCCGCCACCATCGCTACCGGATCGGGTGATCCGGTCTGAACCGGGAGCATTTCACCCCTGGTTTGTACCCACGGAGGTTTCGGGGTGTCCTGTAACAATAGAGAGAGATGCAGCCAGTTCATGGGTTACAAAATTGTGGAAACCTTTTGGGAAAAGTGTATTTTCTAAAACTAGCTAACACCACCACTTTTTTTGGGGGGGAGTAGTACCAGGGGTGAGTTCCACTTACCTTTACTACCGGTTTGCAACAGGAGTACGCGCGCGTTTCTGCGCACGCGCAGATTGTCAGTGATGACGTCGGGGCGGTTGGGTGGAGCCTCCCGCCATTACTACCGGTTCACAAGAACCGGATTGAACTGGGAGCAACCCACCACTGAGCAGTACCCTGAAATGATATATCAATGGAAAGATAATTTAATCAAGAACACAATGCAATCACTTTTATGAAGGATTTGCTATTAGAATAGCAGTTACCGGATAAAGAAGAAAAGTGAAACACATAGAAAAAACGAGATATGCAAAAACTATCACCACGTCAGCTAATACTTAGTTGGGTAACCTTCAGCATGAATTACAGCCTTACAATGTCTTCCCATGGAGTGAACCAAGTCTTTGAGTTCTGCAGCTGTTCTAATGTGAAACCAAGATTGAATGGTTGCTTCTATTAACCGGGTTTTATGGTTTTATCGCTTCTGACTAAAAAGTTTCTTTAGTCGGCTCCATAGATTTTCAATTGGGTTAAGGTCTGGGCTATTCCCAGGCCGTTCCAGCAGTAGAATAGGATTATCTTGAAACTCCAAAAAAAAAAGTAGTGTTATTAGGCATCAAAACCTCCAAAATACACTTTTCCCAAAAGGTTTCCACAATTTCGGTCACTCCTGTATCTGAAGAGCTCCGGATGGAATGGTTGCAGCTGGCTCACCAGAGGTATTTGTGCAAATGCATTCCTAGGCACAGCTGTCCTCCAGAGACAGCTGAGGATAAGCAGGCCCTGGCAGACCAGGAATCTCAATTCTTGGGTCTGGTTTCCTACCAGTTCGACAAGCACATCTGCTAATTTAATTCGAGCGTCTTCACTTTCATCCAGCTCGTTGACGGAACCTGAGGTGACAGTCAAAAGAGTATCGAGTGATTCCTGGGAGTTTAAACAGCGAAGGGCTAGAGGTCCTGAACGCATTAGAAGCATCTCAATCCAACACTCAACTTGTAATAGGATGATTGCGTTAGCAAAATCGAGATCAGGTGAAGTTCTAGTACCGCTTTATAAAGCCTTCGTAAGACCGTGCTTGGAAATATGGCATCCAGGTCTGGTCACAATATTAAAAAAAAGAGGTTGAGACTCTGGAAAGAATGCGGCGAAGCTCAGCAGAAATGATTAGAGGGCCGGAGGCTAAAATATTTGAAGAAGAGTTATAGGAATTGGGATGTCTAATCTAATGAAAAGAAGGACTTAAGGGAGACATGAAAACAGTGTTTCAATATTTAATAGGCTCCTATAAAGTCGAGCGGGTCAAACTATTTTCCAAAGCACCAGAAGGCAAGACAAGAAACAATGGTTGGAAACTAACCAAGGAGAGAAGCAACCGAGAACTAAGGAGGAATTTTCCTGACAGTGAGGACAATTAACCAGTGTGGGAAGCTTGCCTTCAGAAGTTGTGGGTGGCTCCATCACTGGAGGCTTTCAAAAAGAGACTGGACAGCCATTTGTCTGACGTGGTATAGGATCTCCTGCTCAAGAAGACTTCCAAGGTCCCTCCAACTGTATTATTCTGTGTTCTAATATCATGTATTTAATATGGGAGGTGAGATGAAACCAGTTTGATGTAGTTGAACATGCACCTCCCATCCAGTTCCGAACAGAAGTCATCCTACAAGGTGACCATAGTCCAGGGGTGAAATCCAGCAGGTTCTGACGAACCGGTAGCGGAAATTTTGAGTAGTTCGGAGAACTGGCAAATACCACCTCTCGATGGCCCCAGAGTAGGGTGGGAATGGAGATTTTGCAGTATCCTTCCCCTGCCACACCCACCAACCACACCATACCCACCAAGCCACGCCCACAGAACCGGTAGTAAAAAAATTCTCCCGCGGCTCTGCCCACCCGCCCCATTCCCCGGAGTTGGGGAATGTACTATTTCCTGACTCCTACTGCTCACCTTTCTCCCGCAGCTGGCTGTCAGGGAAGGCAAGCGCCCAAAAGTTACCGGAGTCGCTCATTCAAGGAGAATGAGCGACTCCAGTATTTTTGACTTCCCAATCTAGCCTGCTGCCATGAACTTAATACTCTTTTGGCATGGATTCTTAAAAATTGCACAGCCTAAAAATTGTGTTTTGGTGCCCACAATTTTCTTCACTTCGGATCTTTAGCCTCCAAATTTCCCTTAACACACTTTTTTTTTTTTGCTCTGCTCCCAGTGGTTTTATGGTCATCTTTATTTCTAGGTCTTCCGTGCACCTCTTCTAGCCCATTTTTCAATCTAATGGTTCCTTAGCCAAGCAACCTTCCAATTCACCCAACAGCGCTCAGAAATTCTCTGATCCTTTTTCTTCCGTTTCCAATCTTCTTCCCTATCCTTGATTTCCTTCTTCGGGCATTTCGTTTTCTCTGGCTCAGCACTGTTCTTATTGTCCTTCTCTATTTTATCCCCTACGCTGTGGTTCTTTCAGGCTGATCATTAACCTGAGCTGTCAATCCCACTCTGAGATTTTGCTTCCTTTCCGTCTCTCTGGAAGCACAACCTGCAAGTTAAATGCCATGTTTTTTTTCTCCCTCTCATTTTCTGGCTGTGGATGCACCATGACATCACCTCTGGTCAATCAGCGCTAGAAACTTAAAATTTCAAACCAGAAGATACCCCCTGCGGTCTACTTCTGCTATCGGCCAAAGGCCAGATTCTTAGTCCTACCTGGAAAGTGAAATCAGAATGCAAATATAATTTCTGCCACATTCCCCACCACTGTCCCAAAGGTGGTTTTTCAGGAGGCAACTGGACTTCCTTTTCTTTTCTTTTTTGATTTGATTTATATGCCGCCCTTCTCCGGAGACTCAGGGCGGCTTACAATGCGTTAAGCAATAGCTTTCATCCTTTTGTATATATTTATACAAAGTCATCTTATTGCCCCCATAATCTGGGTCCTCATTTTACCCACCTTTGAAAGGATGGAAGGCTGAGTCAAACTTGAGCCTGGTGAGATTTGAACTTGCAGTAATTGCAGGCAGTTGATGTTAAAAACAGTGCACAGTTAATAACAGTGCTTTAGTCTGCTGCGCCACCAGGGACTTTTTCTTTTGAAGACGTTTCGCTTCTCATCCAAGAAGCTTCTTCAGCTCTGACACAGGATAGTGGGGAATGGAAGGATTTACTCCTTGCCACCAGCTATACAATTTTAGTTATACAATTTGGGATGAACACCCTTGGAATGGTGTGGGAGTAGGAATGGATTTCCAGAGGGAAAAAAGTGCAGACTATAGGAACCGTTTGCACCACTCCGGTGACCCTGAGGACACAGATAAACCTCCAAGGGCTTCAAGGACCCTCTAAAAGGATGCAAATGACCAGCTGTCTGCAAGGAATACAGTAGTTTCCGCTACCGGTTCTGCAGAACCTGCTGGATTTCACCTCCTGCCCTCCCACTTTTGCAAGCCCAGACCTCGCACGAGCCCCCCACTTTTTTTTTGCTCAGCTAGGGATCATGCACAGCCTTGCAAAGCTTCCCCATCCTAACAGCCTCTGAGATCACGTCGGGAAGGGGTGGCGCGCGCGCGCACACGTGTCTCCCGCATCCCAGGGCGGGCAACCCGTGCAAAGTGGCTTCTCCACTTCACGGGGGGGGGGGGGAAGAGTCTCGACGACTCCCCTCTCCTTCCCCCCCCCACCCTCCACGCAGGTTGGGAACCATGGGACATGTCGTACGCCCAGAAGTTCTAGCGGGGCGAGCGCACCACCGCTTTTCTGAAGTTTCCCCGCGAGGGGGACTACGGGGGGGGAGGAGGAGAAACGCTGCGCGCGCATCCGAGGACGAGCGTGCGCCCGCGTGAGAGAGTGAGGGAGTGAGGGGGAAATGAAGAACGCTGCGCGCGCATCCGAGGGCGAGCCTGCGCGCGCGCGTGAGAGGGAGAGAGAGTGAGGGAGTGTGCGGAGGGGGGAAGAACGCTGCGCGCGCATCCGAGCGCGAGCCTGCGCGCGTGCGTGACAGAGAGAGTGAGGGAGAGAGAGAGTGAGGGAATGTGTGTGTGTTTGTATGGAGTGGGGGGGGAAGGGAAAGAGAGAGAGAGAGAGAGAGAGAGAGAGAGAGTCAGCGCGGCCTCGCCCTTGTCGCAGCGAAGCGGAAGAAGGGGAGCGGGCGGAAGACGTCACCGCTACGGCGGCGGCGAGGAGGACGTGGGAGGGGGGCTCTCTCTCTCTCTCTCTCAGGGAAAGGAAGAGAAGAGGGCGGAGCTTTTAAAAGTTCTGAGGGGGGGGGGTAGAGAAACGAGCTTCCGGCACGGCGCGCGCGCGCACACGCGCCCGCGGTGATAGTGGGAATGGGTTTTTTTTTTTTTAATGGGGGGAGGGGAAATTTTACTTTTTATTGTTGAGTTTTAATTGGACTTGTTGTTCTTGTTTATTGCCGTGAGCCGCCCTGAGTCCTTGTGGAGAAAGGGCGGCGTATAAGTCCGATAATTAAATTAAATTAAAATAAATTAAAATAAAATAATAAAATAAAATAAAATAAAATAGTGTTGGGAGGAGGCAGGGAGGGGTGGGGTTAGGCGCGCGCCCGCAGGCAGGTGACTGCCGGAAATTTGGCGGCTGAGGAGAAGGAGGCGCGTGAGGCGAAATCTGAGCGCGAAATCTGAGGCGGGGCAGAGCGCGAGGCCAGGCCAGGGCGGCGCGCGCGCTTCTCCCCCCCCCCCCCCTCTCCTCTCCTCTCTCTCTCTCTCTCTCTGTGGGGGGCGCGCGCATGCGTGCGTGCCTCCGTGCGCGTGCGCGTGGACGCCTGCGCCTCCTGAGCGTCTGAGGGGAAAGAGAGAGTGAGGAGAGAGAGTGAGGAGAGAGGCGGACGGACGGACCGACGGGCGGAGGAGGAGGAGGAGAAGGCAGAGCGGGCTGGGCCTGACGGCGGCGGCGGCGGCAGAAGCAGGAGGAGGAGGACTCGGGGCGGAGAAGATGGCGGACGGGGACAGCGGGAGCGAGCGAGGCAGCGGGGGAGGCGGCGGCGGCGGCGGTGGCGGCGGCGGAGGAGGAACCGGAGGCGGCGGAGGCTTCCAGGCCCACCGAGGCGGCGGTTCTGGCCCCGGCCCCGGCCCCGAGCAAGAGACGCAGGAGCTGGCCTCGAAGCGCCTGGACATCCAGAACAAGCGCTTCTACCTGGACGTCAAGCAGAACGCCAAGGGCCGCTTCCTCAAGATCGCCGAGGTGGGCGCCGGAGGCTCCAAGAGCCGCCTCACCCTCTCCATGGCCGTCGCCGCCGAGTTCCGAGACTACCTGGGAGACTTCATCGAGCACTACGCCCAGTTGGGGCCCAGCAGTCCCGAGCAGCTGGCTCAGGCGTCCCCGGGCGGAGGAGAGGACGGCAGCAGCGGAGGCGTCGGAGGGCCTCGCCGGGCTTTGAAGAGCGAATTCCTGGTGAGGGAGAACCGCAAATACTACCTGGACCTGAAGGAGAACCAGCGGGGACGCTTCCTCCGCATCCGCCAGACCATCAACCGAGGGCCCGGAGGCGGCGGCGGCGGCGGGGCCGGCTTCCCCGGGGGCCTCCGGGCCTCCAGAGCGGCCAAACCATCGCATTGCCGGCTCAGGGCCTCATCGAGTTCCGCGACGCTTTGGCGAAGCTGATCGACGACTACGGCGCCGACGAGGACGAGCTGGGCGGCGGCGGGGGTCCCGGAGGGGGTCCCGGAGGAGGAGGAGGAGGCGGCGGAGGTGGAGGCCTTTACGGCGAGCTTCCCGAAGGCACCTCCATCACGGTGGACTCCAAGCGCTTCTTCTTCGACGTGGGTTGCAACAAGTACGGCGTCTTCCTGCGAGTCAGCGAGGTGAAGCCGTCTTACCGCAACGCCATCACCGTCCCTTACAAAGCCTGGGCGAAATTCGGCGGGGCTTTCTGCCGTTACGCCGACGAGATGCGAGACATCCAAGAACGACAACGGGATAAGCTTTACGACCGGCGTGCGGGACCGGCCGGGCCGGGCAGTGGAAGCGGCGCAGGAGACGACTCCGATGGGGATGATGTGGATGACGATTGAGAGCCTCCCTCCCTTCCTTCCTTCCTCCTCTTCTTCCTCTTCTTCTTTTCTTCCTTCTCTTCTTCTTCCTCTCCCCCCCCCCCGCCATCTCTCTTTCCTTCCCCCACTACGCAGGGAGGGGGGGGTTCCATGGACCGGGCAGGAGGAGTGGATGGAAATAGGGTGCAAGCCCATCCTAAGCTTCCTTCTCCCCTTAGGGCAGTGTTTCTCAACCTTGGTAGCTTGAAGATGGGTGGACTTCAACTCCCATAATCCCCCAGCCAGCAGCGCTGGCTGGGGGATACTGGGAGTGAAGTCCACCCATCTTCAAGCTACCAAGGTTGAGAAACACTGCCCTAGGAGGAGGAGAAGAGAGAGAAAGAGAGAAGCCCTGCCTGCCCTGCCTCCACCCACCGCTTCTGGAGCAGCCCCTCTCCCGAAATTGCTTCCTTTCCCCACCCTGTTGTTGCCCCTCACCCTCCCTCCAGGATACAGCATCTGCCTGTGAGTTGGCCCAGCTTTAAGCTCTCACCCCACCCCACCCCAGGCTTGCCATCCTCCTCGCCCCATAGAGAGAGAGAGAGAGAGAGAGGAATCCGGGTGACCTCAGTTAACCTCCGTCCTGGCCCGCTGAGTGGAGGAAAAGGGGATCCTTTCCTACTGTGAAAACTGGATTCCTTTCCACCACTGATCTGCTCCGAGCTTCCCAAGGCTTTCTCATCTTGCCCCCTGAAATATGTGGCGTCTTTTTTTTTTTTCTTCTTCTTCTTCTTCTTCCCCCCACCCACCCGCCTGCCTCTCCCTTTCTTTTTAATTTATTCGGGAGGGGGGCGAAATGGGGGAGAGCATTTTCATCTGATCTCCTTCTCCCTTTTCTCTGGGTGCCCTCTCCCCCCTGCTCCCCCCCCCCGCCTCCTGCATTTTGAGATCTCTTCCTCCTCCTTCCTCCGCTCTCAAAACCAGCATTCTGGAGACTGCATGGCCATCGAGCACAGTCGGAAAAGGAAGAAGAGAAGCTGGCACAGCTATCTAAATCCAGCAGCCTAACCGGGCAAGTTGTTTTAAAAAAAACAAACAAACAAAAAAAAAACCACCAAGGATGGTGATTGTAGCCCAATGTGAAGAGGAAGGTTGAAGCCCAAGGCAGATGGGAAAGTTGAAATTGGGGGAGGGGGGGCGAGAGACAGGAAAGATGGCTGAAGCAACCCTGAGAATGTTCCTATGGGTTGGAGAGGGGATGAAGCCTATATTTGGACCAACGTCCACTCTTCTCCTCCTAAATTTTTACCCGTAAAGCTACAGGTGCCTGAACTGGAATTGATATGAAATAATTATTCTAAAGTTGGCAGGTCATAATGAGGTTTTTTTTTCCCCTTCTCCTCCTTAGGGGTGGGGGGGTTTGCAAACAGGCAGGTTCAAAAGAAAAAAAAAAGGCATAAAGCACAAGGAATGCAGAGTGGACTAGTTGCTGCTCACTGAAGTTCTTCCCCTTCTCTCTAAATAAGGCGAAAGAGCAAAATGGCTTTAGGCTTTAGTAGGAAGTAAAAATTGGAGCTGCCTTTCTCTGGGCTTTTTTTTTTTTTTTTTTAAAGATGATCTACTCCAGTAAGGTGGAATCTGTTCTGCAACTCGCCGGGTTTGTAACCACAAAAAGCATTAAAATCGTAATCTGGTAAAAGAGAAAGAATGTGAGGCTTCGAGTCTTAAAAAAAAAAAAAATATGAGAGGGAAACGGAAAGCTGCTTTCACCTTGCAAATAAATGGACATGATCTATGAAAATAGACACCCAAGAACCTCAGGTCCAGAAGTCCAGCATCTGTTGTTATTTTAACAAGATTTTTTTTAACAACAAGAAGAGAACAATCCATTTCCTCAGTACCTCACGTTAATGTTAACAGCAATGGATTGTTCAGAGCACCGTCTGCCCTATGGGAGGTTCATCAACACCATCAGAAAAAAAAGGAGCAGAATCAAGCCAAGTTCTGTGACTATGAACACGAGCAGCATTTTACCACCTTCAAATTTTACTACAGACTGGCTACTGCCTATTCGTCCAGTTGTCTTTCCCAAGCAGAGTTGGGTCTCCCCACCCAAAGAATTGCCTCATCTATATTTTAAATGGATTCTTACCTAAAATGATATTTTTTTAAACAAATGAAGTCAGTCCTATTCCCTCTAAAAAAAAAAAAAAGTGTTTTTAGCTACAACATTATATACTAGCAACTTTGAATTGAATGGAAATTGCGTACTGTTCATTACAAAGTTTCAGGTATTGTTTGTGTGACATCTTAAAAAGAGGCAGGTAAAGCTTCCTCTACAATCTTTTTAAATTGTGCATGCCTGTCCTTTATTTGAGCTGCCTTTTTTAATTTATTGCATACCCTTATTTACCTTATTTTGGTATTGCTCTTCTCTACACTGTCTTTGTTTTGTATTTATTAGAAAGCAAAGAGGCGTATAAAAGGCATTTTCCTCACTTGGTTCTTGCTGCAGTAGGGAAATTGGCTGGAATTTTTCTAAAAAAAAAATAATAAATTGGGTTTTGCTACAGTTATTATAAAGCTCAGCAAATGTCAGATTAGTTTATCACAAACATTGATTGTTTATTTTAAAAGCTGTTTTCTTTATTCCATGCGTTCATGGTAGATCTTATATCCTTGAAAAAAAAAAAAAGAAATCCAACCTTTCTTTCCATTTTTCTCCGTTGCAAAGAGCTTGTTTCCTGAATTGTAATGGGAGCAATAGTATTTCTTGATGTTTTAATTACATCCATATACTTGTACTGTATTTTGTACTCTCCGAGGCAGCTGTTTTCAATAATGTCCTGCTGTATTTACCTATGTAATTTTTATTTTTATTTTTTTGGTTCTATTGTATTTAGTTCTTTGTTGCGGAGAACAATATTCACCCACAAAAAAAAATTCAGCGTACAAGGATCGCAGCCTGGCTAGGACTGCAGAGAACTCTGCTTTTAACTAATGAGACTTTAAAAGGCAGCAATGAAAATGGAGGCTGCAAATGCTTAATACCGATTGCTGTAACTCTTCATTCAATTTAAAACAGTGTATAATACTTGTATAGACCAACATTTTTTTTTTTTGTTGCGTTAGTGGTAATCGATTCCCTCCCCTCCCCCCCCTTTTTATTATTTTGTTTTGTTTTGTTGCTCAGCTGCCATGAGCCAGTTCTTGCAAAGATGCAGTACCTCTCCTCTTCAGGAGAACCTTTGGTGTGTGTGTGGGGGGGTGTTTTGGGCTGAATTGTAGTAACTAGCCTTATTACATGGTAGTGGCAGGGATTTTGACTGCCCCTGGCCAGTGACTATAATAAGCTATAATTAGCTGCCCAAAAAGTATGTGGAAGAAGCGGACAGAAGCATATCAGTTGTTTAAGCAAGGAGTGTTGCCATATATGGTGTTGCCTTTGGCAACCAAGATGGGGCCATTGCAGACCAGCTAATACTGATACCGAGTATACCAAGTGATACATGACCCCCTTCAAGGTGTGCAGTTAGGGTGACAGTGCAAGATGCCAGTGGGGATTACTAAGGTGTTGGGCCTGCTTGTGCTCACGTATAAGTTAGAGGCGTTTTAACTGATTCCGCAAATGTTGAGGCTATCGTGCTACGTTAGGTTAATGCCCAAGAGTCATTTTAGGGAGGAATTAATTCTGGTGCCACAAGCTTTGCTTAGATGCAGCATATTTCAGCGGGGAAACCATCCCTTCTGCTTGTTGGAGAATGGGGAAAGAGTTATATATATATATATATTCCTTTCCCCCTTGTAGAGCTTAAGATGTCTGGGCTTAAACCACAGTGGAGGCTGCAGATACTTTTCAAATTAATTTGACCTCTGTTGGAGAGGGCGCCTCCATTACTTACGGCTAAGCATTTAGAAACCTCTGCCTTCCCAGCTGCTAGCACCATCTTGCACAGACCATATCTGAAAGTATTGCATCCCTGCTCTCTACGTCTGGTAGTTCGCCTCAGCGACCAGCTTTCTGCAGATTGCAAGCGGGCACCTTTGGTGTCCCGTTCGGACGAGTCGCTATTCACGCGGGGGTGGGGCCGTGTCCAACCACGTTAGGAAAAACCCATTACCCTGGAGATACAACCCAACGCCGGTGAACTTTAGTATTCCTGTTATACTCCCGTGCTTAAATGTCCATTTTGAGTAATGAAAAGCTTCTCTATTCTCGGTGCTGCAGTTTTAACTCATATCCTTGATCTCTTTCCTGCAGCGATGTTCGTGGACCGTGTGCCGGTGCGTTTTGCAAGCTGCCACATCCTGCACACCTAAAAAATGGGAAACAAGCTTGACGTCCCACTTGAAGTTTGGGAGTTGAGCTGTGGAACGTGAGGTGTGTCGAATCGAGGCGGCTTGTGGACTGCATTGTCATCTTTACGTGTAGATTTTGTAGAGGTGTGGGGGAGGGGGGGAATGGGTAACCCCTGTATCTGGCATTGCCCTTCGAATGGTGCATCTGCTGTACAAACGAAATGTAAATCTTGTATAGCACCAAAAATTGTAAATAGGCGAGACATACAGGTATAAACGCCCATAGCTTTAGCTCACATCTAGTTATGGGCCATGTTCCTATTTCCATAGCTATCTGCTTCAGAGTGATTGCAGGCCCTAACCCAGGAGGCTGCATCTTCATTTTTTTCCTCCAAGAGAAAGCAATTCCCGTTGCTTACCCTGGAATCCTCTTTGCACAAAAAAAAAATCAAAAAAAATAATAATCACAGATTTATTTTTTTTAGTAAGATTTTAGCTTCTGCTTTAGTGTGTCTCTAAAATACAACTTAAAACGATCCTGTCCTTGCTTGTACTTTTCAGGATAATGGGCGCAAGAGGCAGGTTTTCAAATAAACCCCTCATATTGAGTGGCCCCTTTGTTGACTGCACGCTTCAGGTATTGGAATAGCTGAAGTTGGGTTTTGATTTACTCCCGTCATTAACAAAACAAAAAAAAAAAGAAGGTGTAATATATTTGACTATACAAGACATCTGAAAAGTGACTTAACTCAGGCTACTTTTCTCGTGTGAGGGTGGCAGTTTTGTGATTTTGGTAGAAAATTGTTCATTGCATAAACATGCTTTTGGACCTCTCAAAGTTTTAATAGAAAGATGGTGGTACTTGATCTGATGCACAATTTAATCTCTCAGCAGATATTCGCTTTTTTTTTTGTTTCTTTTTTTTAAAAAAAAAAAAACAAAATGTGGCCTTGACTCTTCAAAGGAGGAAAGAAAAACTTGCTTTCCCTGTATGTAAGTGGCACTTTTTTTTGGCTTCAAAATTATTCCGATTCTGCAAGTTCTTCGTAAACATGATATTGATATGCTTCCTTTTATAAACAGGTGAAATGGTCGATGTATTGAAATATGTTTGCTATGAATTTAGTTTTATAAAGGAACAGGAATGCCTGAGGCTAAATACCTAAAACCTAAAGGACCATTATGCTCTTTTTAAAATAGCAGTAATCACAATTATTTCTGAAGAAACGCAGTGTAGATCATTTTAGTTCCACCGAGCACAATCCTGCAAAGGCACAGCAGCTACAGTACCGACTGAATGGGTTTATGTCAGACGCCTTGTAATTTTCGTAGCATTATCTGGGGGATGGTTTGATAGGAATGCTTCCAGATACCTAGTGCCCTTCCTTCTCAAAATTTCAAAAAAAAACAACTGTAGAAAGAAGACAGCAATCAGGTTTGCTGTGCAGTGAGTGACAACTCTGCGCATGGATGTTCCCAAGTCAGTACAAATACCAAGCAGCGACAGGTATATTTCTTGATTCTTTGTTTTACGCCAGTGAACAACCATGGTGTGTAAATGCATAATCTTCACGGCCGCTTGGAATATAATCTCTGGTAGCCTTGGTTTCCGGTGTGTGAGAGGTTTTCTGAAGTCTTGCCCTCTTGTCGGTATTGCTGCTTGCGATTGTTTAGTGCCAGCAGAATTGCAATAGTTAGATGTTGTGCCTGAACATTCAACTGAATCGTTTTGATTGAGGAATTTTTTTTTCCCCCCTTAAATTTTGCACAGATTGCAATGATTTAATAGATTATGACTACAGGTGACAGAAAAGTCTGGTTGAAGTGAAATAATTCGCATTCCCCCCCCCCGCCCCACTTTTGCAGGTTCCAAGAAACCTCAGCTTTTGCACTTTGTAGCTTTTATACCCATTAGTGATCACACACACACACACACACACACACACACACACACACACACACCACACTCACTAAGATTATGCTTCGTTTTGTTTTGGAGATAATGTGACATTCAGGAGAGGAACGTAGCAAAATCCAATAGCTGTCTCCTGCAGGATTAAAAGAAACGTTTAATATCTGAAGCAAACATTCAAACATCAGGATGTAACCATGGATGGATTACTACCTCTTATACCTGTAAAATCACGGTTATCTGCAATGGTGCTAGACTAATTTCACTTTAAATATACTTAACATTGCTTCTCTGTTGTAATGTATAGTAAGGTTGGGTGGTTTTTTTTTTTCCCATTGTGAAATTCCCTATTCTGGTCTAGACATTAAAGCAACTATCATGTACGGTTGTGTAAAAAAATAGAACAGTTACCAAATGGAGATGCAGTTACCAAGTGGAACAGCAATTTTTTACTAGCTTGACCTAGATTGGATTTTTTTTAGAGAGCAACATGTCCTCTCTATAGCCTGACAAGCCACTCTTCTCAAGGGAGCGGGTTTTCAAAATAAAGTTTGTAGCACAGAGGAATTCTACTTTGTCAAGAGAAAGAGCCTAAAATTACGCTCGGCGTCTACAATTCCACTGAATACAACGAAAGATTTCCGGCCTCTGATTTTCGGCATAAATTTCTATGATTGTGGAATTTAAACCCAGCCATGTTAATTGATTTGGGCCCAATTTTGGAAATTTGAATAAAATGATAAAGACGCTCCGTAGGAGTAGAATTCTGGCCAATGGGATTGCTCCCGATGGAGGTTTTCTATTGAGAATCATTAGCCTGCCAACGTGTTTACTTAAATAAGGAATATTGGCGAATTTACATAGGAGCGAAAGTGTTCTTTTGCTACTACTCTCTTTTGCTCCAACTCCTCCATTTTAAAATTTGACCAGGAGATACAGTGCTCACAGTTCCAAGGTCGACTAACAAAACACCAACAAAATTTTATCTCTGAAATTCGGCGTAAGGAAGGTTTAGTGTGCTTTGTCAAAGCCATTTGTAATATGCTGCTATGTAGCCTTAATATTGTAATGTATTGTGTGTGTGTATATATATGTACATATACACTTAAATGCAAAGTAAGTAACCCACGGCCAAGAAGCAGAAGGTTGCGTGGCTTGTTGAAGCTGGGTCCTGCTTTGTGTAGCCAAGATAGGTTGTATTTAAAACTTGCAGAGAGAAAATAATTTAAAACAGCAGTCGCTGCTCATCATTTTCACCTAGGCAAATGTCCAAGGCTAAATTTTTAATTTCTTGCCCTGATTTTTTTTTTTTTTTTTTTTTTTTTTTTGCGCTGAAAGGCCTGCTGGTTAGAAAATCCCCACATTTGAACTTAAGTGGGATTTACAAGCAGCATACGGCTTTTTTTTTTTCCCCATGTTTTGTTTCCCCTCTTGTGACAATTAGAAATATCGGCCCCGTTACGTTTCAATTGGAAGTCGCCATGCTAGGTGGGTTCGTGAGTTGATCTGGCTTGTGCAGAATCCCTGAATAGTTGAACCCGGCCACTTTTTGCAGGAGAAGGGATGGCAGAGTTTGGTAGATAGACACCTCCTATTCGTGAAGCTGCGGTGAACTTTTTTTCCTTCGGCACGCTGGTCTTGCGTTGAATTGAATAACTCCTCCTCCTCCTGGTACCTGGTAGTTAGTATGTTGTTGCCGAAAGTAAGAGTTTCTGGAAAGTTTAGCCAGAAGGATGGTCCTTAACACTTCTGCAAAAGAAGGTGTTTTCCTAACTGATCATCTATGGATCCGGGGCTCCCCGGTGTTTAACCAAGTGTGCTAGACAAAGCTAAGAACTCCTCGCCTCTCCGTGCGAAGGCTTTTGCACTGGTGCTTCAATTGATGCACAAGCCAGGAAAAAGCCACTTGAAATAGGTTCTCCAAAGTTGGGACGTACAAAAACCCAATGAGGTTTGAGCAGCGGCTGTTCTTGTGGTAAGGAGTTTATTCTTGCTAATGTTAACTTTGCCAGGCCTCGAAGTGCTGGCAGTCTTCCACATTCTCCCAAAACCACTGGAAGAAACGCTTTCGTTCCGATTTTGGAAACCCTGCTCTTTCTTTCTTTTTCTTTCTTTCTTTCTTTCTTTTTGCAACTTAAGTTGAACAAACATTTGCACAACGGGTGGAATTTGCAAGCACATGTCCTGTATTGGAACGACCCAATTTTTTTTTTTTTTATCCCTAAGAAAGGGGGCTGAGAAGTTAACTCAGTTCCCCTTAGTAGTTACTGTAAATCTTTCGCTGAAGTGTTTTGCCAGTGGTCAGGACGATGGAAAAAATAAATTAATAAATGGCCAAGTTATGGGGGGGGGGGACCAGTACAGCCAAGGGAGTGGAAATTTGCTGGGCCGGATGTATAACGTCAGAAAGTAAGCAAATAATTTTGAGTTTGATGTGGCATTCACCCAAACTTGTGCAAGTGATAATAGATCATATACAGACGTAATTAGCCAACCCATTTGTAAATATACACACGTTTGTACATTGTATACATAGAAACAGATGTCCGTGTACATGTGTATGTATTTATAAAATTGTTTCTCTGCTAGATGCAAAAGTAGCTCTAATTTTATATTATATTATAATATATATATATATATATACATATACACGAAAAGGCTCCCCTCTATAAATATATAAATGCTAGAAATTTGTAGTAATATAGGACTGATTTCAGGAATATCTGCTGAGAGACCAAAAAGTTCACTTTGAAGTACCTTAATTAAAAAAAAATAAAATAAAGTTTATTCCTCTTGTTTATTTTTTTATTAAAATTTAAATGCACTTTAACTGGCAACCTACATACGCAGATCTAGCTGCATGGTGCAGTTTCAGACTTAGAAATGTAAAAGTGCAGCACCCATTGAAAAGACCGACGATTCCTTTCTCACCTGCCAAGCAGAGCGCTGGAAATGAGTTCAAATCCTCCGCAGGGTCAAGAGCTGCCCGTTGTCTTGCTGCCCATTGGCTGAAGCTTAGATTCTGATTTCCCTGGGGGTGGGGGGGGGGCCGGGGGGGGTGGGGGCTAGCAGGACTGCTTTTTAAAGAGGCTGTTGTCAAAATAGGCAGGTCCTGGATTTACCACTAGCTAACTAGCAAAAAAAAGAAGAAAAAGAAGAATGTCCCCATGACCTGAATAATTCCTCATGCTAGTTGAGCGCTCCTTAAAATAGCAGGTTTTTGCAAAATGGAGTTTTACAGTCTATATTTAAAAATTGTATGTTTGTAACAAATAAAAGTATGCGGAAAAGTGAATGAACCATCCTTGGTGTAGTCTGTGTGTTTTTTTGTTGTTTTTTTTTAATGCAGTGGGGTTAGATTTTTTTCAGGTTGGAGGGATCCTGTACATACAGGGGAATTGCGGGTGGGTGTGTCTCTTGGGACTTTGATTGCAAGGTGAAATATGACCAGGTTTTTTTGGGGTGTGTGTGGGAAATAGCCCAAGTGGACGAGATAATCCCACGCAAGAGGGCTCTTCACAAAGGGTGTGCAAGGCGACGAAAAGAAGGAATGGAGTTTACTGCCAGCAACTCCTGAATTACAACTTTTATGGGGTGGGGTCGAGTTCTATTAAAATGCCATTTGAGGAACCAGAGAACTCTTGGGTTTCTGGATGGGTTAGTGCTGCCATTTTCCTGTAAATAATCTGGATTTATTCCACGCTGATAGGATTTGTTTTTAAGAGTTGCCGCCCCAGAGGGCCAGTAACACCGTTTTATTCGTTTTTGACCAGTGAGTAATAGTTGCATAACAGATTGGCTTTGCCATGTACTAAGTGATGATTTAGTGACTTAAACCAAAATCTAGTTGCACAAAATACTTCGCCATAAACCAGACCTATGAGCCATCGTGATTAGGTGTATACGATGTCCTAAACCCAAATCCCTAAAATCATTAAGGCTTAACACACTAGTGTTTTCTCAACTATGGTAGCTTGAAGATGTTTGGACTTCAACTCCCAGAATTCCCCAGCCAACATAGCTGGTTTTAGGAATAAGAACTAAATCATCATTTTAGCATAGAGCAGGGGTTCCCAACCTTGGCAACTTTAAGACTTGTGGACTTCAACTCCCAGAGTTCCTCAGCCAGCAAAGAATTCTGGGAGTTGAAGTCCACAAGTCTTAAAGTCAGAATAAGGCTTATTCTGTTTTGTTTTGTTCATATAATGAACATTATATATAATAACATATAACATCCGCCTTGAGTCTTCGGAGAAAGGCGGCATACAAGTTGAACAAATAAATAAATAATGTAGGAGAAAGGTCTGTTGGACACGTTCACTGTCTTTTAAGTTAATTGTATAATAAATAATAAAGGCAGGATGTACGTTTTAACAGATTAACAAAGTTGGAAGGGACTTTGTAAGTCATCTAGTCCAACCTGCCCCTGCCCAAACAGGAGATCCTACTCCACCGTTTATGACTAACAGCAGTTCCAATCTCTTCTTGAAAGCTTCCGGTAAATATTGAAATTAAAAAAAAAATAGTGGGAGCAGGTAGAACGTTCCAAATTTACAGAATTGAACTTGGCAATTTGGAGAACGATTAACCGATTGAATTAATCCTTTATTTGAAAATGCGCTGAGTAAAAGAAAACACCTACGACGCAAGGGTACAAAAATGAATATACTGTGCAATATTGGGCACAGAATTCACCCAGTGATTTCTTTTTGCTTTTAAAAAGCAAATACAAGTTTTTAGTCCGCGTGACTGCAAATACTTAATTCACGAAACGCCTAACCAGTCTCTGACTCAAGGAAGTCAATGTAGCCTCCCTTGTATTCCTTTTGTCACATTTCCCTCTTTGGCCTCAAAAATAGAGTGAGTTTAACAGGGAGTGCCTTGAAATCAGATGCTTTTTCTTTTAAGGCAGGTTAAAAAAAAAATTCTAGTTACAGAAGGCAGGTTTGTTTTCAGAAGTCACGGGGCTCTACTTTACAATTTTAGCAAATGGGAGGAAACTGACTTTGACCCAGTCTCTCTCACTCTCAGCCCAACCTGTTTTACGGAGGTACAACGAAGAGACACTCCTGTGTAAACTGCCTTGAGCTCACGGAAGAAATGGGTGACATAAATCTTAACAATATAAAAGTAAGCGATAACTCTGCAGAACAAAGTGCATAGGATACTATGTGCAAAAATGCTGAAAGCTGCCTGCATATCATGGGATTCTCCCTACAGATACACGGACCCTTAGTGATGATTCAATCCTGTTCTTGTTTCTCTGGGCACCACTGCCCCAATCCTTGTTGATCAAACGTTGTACGTGGGATATTGGACCCAAAGAAATACTCTGCAAAAAAGGTTTCCATGTTACGAAGGTTGCAGCTTATTCAGCTCAGGTTACAGCATTTGATACCTGTTGATTCACCTGTAGCTGGCAGACGGCTGGTAAGTGTAAAAGGCAAAACTTTGTGAGTTAGGGGAATTTGAGGTACATACTATAAGGGACGCGGTGGCTCAGTGGCTAAGACGCTGAGCTTGTCGATCGAAAGGGCGGCAGTTCAGCGGTTCGAATCCCTAGTGCCGCGTAACAGAGCGAGCTCCCGTTACTTGTCCCAGCTTCTGCCAACCTAGCAGTTTGAAAGCAGGTAAAAAAATGCAAGTAGGAAAATAGGGACCACCCTTGGTGGGAAAGTAACAACACTCCGTGCGCCTTCGACGTTGAGTCATGCCTGCCACATGACCATGGAGACGTCTTCAGACAGCGCTGGCTCTTCGGCTTTGAAAGGGAGGTGAGCACTGCCCCCCCTAGAGTTGGGAACGACTAGTACATATGTGCGAAGTGAAAAGAAATTGATTGAATCCTTTGTCACTCCAAAAGAGGCTACAAAGCACAAGTAAAGCTTGAGTAGCACATCAAGGTTCTCTATTGATAGAGTGCAGCCTCCATTGATTTAAGCCATTTTTTTTTCAATCTTACTGCTTTGCGTTCCACCTTCCAAGTATTCCACTTTCTGATATCAACCCAGAGGCCACGCTACAAACCAGAGTAAGCAATTTTATTTCAAAAGGAAATGTGGGGTGGGGGGGGGAGGAATTTACAAGAACTGGTGGAATAAAAAGATTCTTTTCTGGGCCATCATTTTTTTGCATTTTTCTCCTGTCTGCATCGTTAACAACAGAAATCTGGGGCTCAATTTGCGATTGTAAATTAAGGACTACCTGTATTTACCTCACAGAGTTGTTGTGGGAAAAATAGATGGAGGAAGGACTATTATAGGTACGCTCACTGCCTTGAGTTATTTGTAAAGATAATTAAGGCGGGATATAAATAAATAATAGGTTATTTAAAGTTGCTGCTTTTTTCCCCCTTGTATTTTGCTCTCAGCGATTTTCTTCATTATAAGCCTGAAAATATAGAAATGAGGGCTTATCAGGTTAATTACTTATAAAACCATTCTAAACTGCATAAACTACATTTTTAAAACGACAGGACGTAAAAAGCCATATGAAATTCCAGAAGCCAAAAATTTCTGAAATTTTGGAGGGCCCTGCAGATTATGAGGCCCTAAACTGTACAATAGCTTATTTATTGTATATTTAAATCAGGTAATTCACTGGCCTAAAAACCCCTTTCAAAATAATAAAACACTAGTCGGAGAAATGCGCAACGATGTACACTATTATATCCATTTTAGTAATAATTCTATTTTATTCCATCAAGACTCCTGTGTGAAACTGGCAAAGGAACAGAGCACAATTTATTGTTATGAAATCAGTTTAATATCAAAATTGCACGTGAATTTCCCCTTCCGGCTTTCACTCCGGTAATGAAGTTTTTCACTTTCTTTCTAATGGGGGTGGGGAGGTTATCCTCATGGAATTATAAACACAGTGATTAAATTAAATATCTGTAAATGGATTGCACAAACAATGCAAGTCTGCATTAGATAGATAGACAGGAGTAAAGATCATGGATTAGAGTTGTAGGTGAACAAACTACGATTTAGTAAAAAAAAAAAAACAAGTAAGAATGCTTCCTGCGGCTGTTTGCATGCTCATCCCCAAACGCTATTTAACAAACCACAATAGCGGGATATCACATAACATGGTAAACTAAAGCAAGGCCCATTATGGTTTCACATCCTGGTCTGCAGGATGCAAACCCTTAAGAGGCAGATCCGCCGGGCTCAGTTTTGAGCCATTGTGGTTTAGTTAAATTACGGTTGAGGGTTGAGAGAGGGATGCAAACACAGCCTGTGCCCAAAAACCAGGTTTTTTTTGCTTGGAAGCCAAGCCAGCTTGAGACCGAAAAGGGGAGATGGGGGGGCCCTACTAAAAACATGGGGGGGGGGCGGGAGCTCAAAAGCCGCAGCTGGATGGATTCCCACGACACTTTCGCCCCCGGGGTGGGATCAGCCTGTCTTGGGGCGATGGGCAGAGGGCAGGTGGGGAGCCTGTGTTTTTTTGGGGAGGGGGGGCACAGAGGAAGAGGAGGAAGTGCTGCAAGCCAGCAGGCTGGAAATATGGGGTGGGGGGGGCAACAGTTCACAGGAGGAGGAAGAGGAGGGGGCACTGCAAAATATGGAGTGGGGAGTCATGGTTCACAGGAGGGGGGGAGAGAGGAAGAGGAGGGGGCTCTGCGAGCCTGGCAGGCTGGAAATACGGGGGGGGGGTGACAGTTCACAGGAGGACGGGGTGGGGGATGGAGGAAGAGGAGGGGGCACTGCAAAATATGGGGCGGGGGGCGACGGTTCACAGGAGGACGGGAGGGGCGTTTGCAAGCCTGGCAGTCCGGAAATCTGGGGTGGGGGCCGAGGGTTCACAGGAGGACTGGGGGGGGTGAACGGAGGAAGAGGAGGGGGCGCTTGCAAGCCAGCAGTCTGGAAATATGAGGCGGGGGGGGTGGGAGAGTTCACAGGAGGGGGGGTGGACGGAGGAAGAGGAAGGGGCACTGCAAAATATGGGGGGGGGTACGGTTCACATGAGGATGGAGGGGGACGGAGGAAAAGGAGGGGGGCTTGCAAGTCCAGCAGTCTGGAAATATGGGGTGTGTGGGGGGGAAGAGTTCACAGGAGAACGGGGGGGGGGACGGAGGAAGAGGAGGGGGCACTGCAAAATATGGGGCGGGGGTTCACAGGAGAACGGGGGGGGGACAGAGGAAGAGGAGGGGGCGCTTGCAACTCCGGCAGTCTGGAAATACGGGGCGGGGGAGGGACGAGAGTTCACAGGAGGACGGGGGGGGGGTGGACGGAGGAAGAGGAGCGGGCACCGCAAAATATGGAGTGGGGGGCGAGGTTTTCACAGCAAGTCGGGAATGGGGGGGACGGAGGAAGAGGAGGGGCGCCGTAAAATATGGGGCGGGGGTTCACAGGAGGGTGTGGGGGGGACAGAGGAAGAGGAGGGGGCGCTTGCAAGTCCAGCAGACTGGAAATATGGGGCGGGGGGGGGAGAGCACGAGAGTTCACAGGAGGACTTGGGGGGGGCACTGCAAAATATGGGGCGGGGGGGGTTGACAGCAGGACGGGAGGGGGGGACGGAGGAAGAGGAGGGGGCAGTCTGGGGGTCGACAGGGGGATGGGGGAAAATAGGGGGCTGGGCAGGTTCACTGAGGACGGGGATGGCGGGGGGGGGAGGGAGAGGCAGGCGTCGGGGCCGCGCCTCTCCCCTCCCCAGCCCTCGGGGGGCGCGCCCCGTCCGCGGCGCTGGAGCCTCTCCCGACGCACTGCGGGCGGCGCTTCCTTCCCTCCCTGCCTCCCTCCCTCCCTGCCGTCGGCGGCCCGCAAAGGAGCCAGGCGGGCAGGGCGGCGCTCATCCGGGCGCGGGGGCGCGCTGGGCTCCCTCCCCCCCTCCCCGCCTTACCTCAGATGAACCCTCGGCTCGGCCACGGATCGATAAGCCGCGCATGCGCGCTTCTGCCCGGGCTCTCGCCACATTGTGTGCGTGTGTGTGTGTGTGTGTGTGGCCGATTCCCACGACCCCCGCTGCGCTCCCGTTTCCGATGCGGCTCGCAGGACTCGCCCGGCCCACCTAAGCCGCCTCCGACCCGGGACGGCAGCGCAGGAGACAGGCACCCCCCCCACCCCGCCCCCCCCGGGGGCTAAGCCTGAGCTGGCTGGTTCAAGCCCCGCAGCCTCGGTTAGAGGCCAGGAGGGAGGGGGGAGGGAGGGGGGCACAGGCCGCTTAAGGGGGGGGACAATGGGGCGGGGCTTCCGAGGATCAGGGCGAGGGGGGGGATGAGGGGAGGGGGCGAGAGAAAGGGCTGGCGCTCTCGCTCTCCTCCCTCCCTCTTTCTCTCTCTCTCTTTCTATCTTTCCCTCTCTCCCCCACTCCTCTCTCCTTCTCCTTCTCTCTCCCTCCCTCCCTCTTTCCCTCTCCCCCTCCTCTCACCGTACACTCCTTCTCTCCCACTTCTCTCTCTCTCCCTACAATCCTTCTCCCTCCATCCTTTCTCTCTCCCTCTCCCTCTCCTCTCTCTTTCCTCCTCCTCTCCCTCCCTCCCTCCCACTCCTTCCCTCTCCCTCTCCCCTACTCCTCTCTCTCTCATCTCTCCCACTCCTTCTCTCCCACTTCTCTCTCCCTCTCTCCCACTCCTTCTCTCTCCTCTCTCTCCCTCCCTCCTCTCCCTCTCCCACTCCTTCTCTCTCCCTCTCCCTCTCCCCTACTCCTCTTTCTCTCCCCCTACCACTCCTCTCTCCCTCTCCCTCCCTCCCTCTCTCCCATTCCTCCTCTCCCTCCCTCCTTTCTCTCTCTCTCTCTCTCCCTACCACTCCTTCTCCCTCCCTCCTCTCCCACTCCTTCTCTCTCCCTCTCCCTCTCCCCTACTCCTCTTTCTCTCCCATTCCATCTCTCTCCCCCTACCACTCCTCTCTCCCTCTTCCTCCCTCCCTCTCTCCCATTCCTCCTCTCTCTCACTCCTTTCTCTCTCTCTCTCTCTCCCTACAACTCCTTCTCCCTCCTCTTTCTCTCCCTCTCTCCCATTCCTCCTCTCTCTCTCTCTCTCCCCCCTCCTTCTCTCCCCCCCCTCTTGCCCGATCCTTCCCCTCCCCCGCTGTCACTCGGCTGTTGCGGACGTGCAGCATCGCGGCGCGGTGACGAAGGAGCGGGCCGGTCCCTGCCGCCGCCGCCGCCGCCGCGAAGGAGCCGAGCGCCCGATGCAGCCGCCGCCGGGACACTCGGCGCGCACGTAAGACCCGCCGCCGGGCTGCGAGCCGCCGCCCCCACCCCGCTCCCGCCTTGCAGCCTTCCGTGGGGACTTTCCCTCCTGGCAAAGGCGGTGGGAGAGGAAAGAAGCCCGGTGGAGCTTCCCTCTCTCGAGGCAGTCTACCTCTGAAGCTGGGAGAAGCCTGGAAAAGCAAGAGACGGGGGGGAACCACCTTATGCAAGCCTTGGCTCCTTCCGTCCCTTTGCACAGGGTCAATCGAATTATGGTTTCCTTCAGGGGGTCTCCAAACTTGGCAACTTTCAGACGGTCCACAAGCGGTGGCCCAGAGGTGGAGGCCGCGAGTTCGATCCTAGGTAGAGGCAGCTATTTCTCTCCCTGGGCACACTGAGAAGATATATATCTGCTGGGGGAAAAGAAAAACTCCTCATTGGCGACAGGGAAGGCATCCGGCCATTCAAACACTCCGCTAGCTCCATTCAGTTGCCCAGACTCCACCCCGCATTAAATGAAGATGATTAGTAGTAATATTATTAATAATAATATTATAGTTATCTTGCAGTGAGTTCTCCCGTAGCGAGTTGGCTCTGGCGAGTTGCCCCATTCCGACTTCAGAAGGGGTTTGCGCGGAAATGGGACAACTTCCTACAACCAACTTTTTTTTTTAATCAAGTTTTATTGGTTTTTTTCCTTTCACACACGCACATATTTTATGAACAGAGTATTGACCATATCGTATCTTATACAACTTATCATATCCAATTTCATTTTACATAGCTACCATTTTTGCCAAAATATTCTTTTTCCATACCTTTTTTTTAATCTTAATACTTCTATGCTTATTATATAAACAGCATCTCCATCTGCCCTCAAATCCTAGTTTCTTAACATTATTTCAGTTAGTTATCTTATCTTATCCATTGTATATTCCCTTTTAACTTTCATATTAATTCATTCTTCAGCCTAATAAATTTGAACATGCTCGGGGTTGTCTTTCTATCATTTCATCTCCCTTGTTTTACAACAATTTTTTTTCTCCTCTCCTCTTTCCTTCCTGCCTCCTTCCTCCCTCCTTCCTTCCTTCCTCTTTCCATCCTTCCTCCCTCTCTCCCTCCCTCCCTCCTTTCTTCCACCTTCCTTCCTTCCTCCCTCCCTCTCTCTTTCCTTCCTTCCTTCCTCCCTCCCTCCCATCCTTCCTCTTTCCATCCTTCCTCCCTCTCTCCCTCTTTACTTCCGCCTTCCTTCCTCCCTTCCTCCCTCCCTCCCCACTCCCTTCCTTCCTTCCTCCCTCCCTTCCTTCCTTACACTTTCCATCCTTCCTCCCTCTCTCTCTCCCTCCCTCCTTTCTTTCACCTTCCTCCCTCCCCCCTTCCTCTTTCCTTCCTTCCTTCCTTCCTTACTCTTTCCATCCATCCTTTCTCCCTCTCTCCCTCCCTCCTTCCTTCCTCCCTCCCTCCCTTCCTTACTCTTTCCATCTTTCCTCCCTCTCTCTCTCCCTCCCTACCTTTCTTCCACCTTCCTTCCTTCCTCCCTCCCTCCCTCCCTCCCTCCCTCTTTCCTTCCTTCCTTTCTTCCTTCCTTGCCACAGAAATTAAGGGCAGTTATACCAACCTTATCCACATACAGATTTTAGGATTGCTGCAAAGTATTAATTGAAAGGGTGCTAGAATCTAGTTGCTGTAGACATCTATCTATCTATCTATCTATCTATCTATCTATCTATCTATCTATCATCTATCTATCTATCTATCTATCTATCTATCTATCTATCTATCTTCCTTCCTTCCTTCCTTCCTTCCTTCCTTCCCTCCCTCCCTCCCTCCCTCCCTCATTCCCTCCCTCCCTCCTTCAAGAAATGCAGCCCTGGCTGCCTTAACTGAAAATCTCAGCCCCTCCCCCCCTCACCTTTTTGACTCAATTTGTCTGGGGATTTCTGAGAACTGAAGTCCTAACATCTTAAAAGTTGCTAAATTTTGAGGAAACCCTGGCCCACCAGAAGTCCTACAGATCCAGGGCATGTAATGAGTTCACCATTCCTGGGTCATGTAGATTCCAAAAAAAATAAAATAAAAAAAAATCAGGTTCTCTGAGCCAACCCTGTTTATTTTAACCGTTGGGTCAGTATGTTGTGTCAACAAAGCCCATTATATGATGTGTTTTGTTCCCTGCCGCTCTGAGAGGCTAAAATTGGTTCTTGGTATGAAACGTCATCGAAAGCAACGGAGAGCAAATCATCTTAGCAACCTTTTTGAAAGCAGAAACAGGAGACAAGCGGTGCAGAGAAAGTTAGCGCTGAAAACGTACCCCTGGGGTCCCTGTCCCCTTGAACCCTCATTGATGCAAAATTACTCTCTTCTCCATCTAAATCGTGGAATCTAATCCGTGGAATCATGGGACTTCATATACATTCATTAATCTTTAAAGAGCCAGTTTGCTGCAGGAGTCCTGTGAAGACAAAATCAAAGGGTTAAGGACAGCTCCTGTAGGGAAGGGAAGGATGCAAGCAATATTATTTTTAAGCCACGACGGGAACCAGGTTGGAGAAAAGAATCCTAAACCCTGGCTTGCTTCCGTTCAGACAGCCGCTCTTATTTTATTTTATTTTTTACTTTCTACAAGGCTTTCCTTTTCTCCCTCTTTTTTTTTTTTTACATTTTTATTCTTAAAACCACTATTGGCCCCATGGATGCCTCGCCTATCTTCTCTGGAAAGGACTCCTAACTGCCTTCCCTTTCTGCAAAAAGCTCCCCGCTCGCATGGAAGACACAAGATGGGTGTGTGTGTGTGTGTGTGTGTGTCAAAATTGCCAATTAGATGCATCCGTGCTTTTCAAAACAGGGGGAATAACTAGGCTCAGGCTCAACCCGTCCAAGACCGAGTGGCTGTGGTTTCCGACGTCCCGATTTAGTCAGTTGATGCCATCGCTGACTATCGGGGGCGAATCGCTGGCCCCCACGGAGAGGGCTCGCAACTTGGGCGTCCTCCTGGATTCACGGCTGTCTTTAGAAGAGTACTTGACGGCCGTGACCGGGAGGATCTTCCATCAGTTTCGCCTGATTCGCCAGTTGCGTTCCTTTCTCGATTGGGACTCCTTAAACATGGTCACTCATGCCCTCGTCACTTCCCGCCTGGACTATTGTAACGCTCTCTACATGGGGCTCCCCTTGAGGAGCACCCGGAGGCTCCAACTGGTCCAGAATGCGGCCATGCGGGTGGTTATGGGAGCGATGTGGCGCTCCCATGTAACACCTCTCCTGCGCGAGCTGCACTGGCTCCCGGTGGTCTTCCGGGTGCGCTTCAAGGTTCTGGTTACCACCTTTAGAGCGCTCCGTGGCTTAGGGCCTGGTTATTTACGGGACCGCCTGCTACCACCAATAGCCTCCCACCCACCGGTACGCTCTCACAGAGAGGGGCTCCTCTGGGTGCCATCAGCCAAACAATGTTGGCTGGTGGCCCCCAGGGGGAGAGGCTTCTCTGTGGGGGCACCCACTATCTGGAACGAGCTCCCCCCGGAGATACGGAGGATCCCGGATCTACGCACCTTCCGCCGTGCTCTTAAAACCTTTTTATTTCACCAGGCTGGTCTGGCCTAACCTTTCCCATTCTTTTTTAATGTAAATTTTAATTTGTTCTTAACCTGGGGTTTTAAATTTGTCTTGGGCTAAATTGATTTAATTCGATTTTACTTCTGCTCTTAATTTTTGCATTCTATGCGTTTTATTCTGTGCCTGTTCACCGCCCTGAGTCCTCCAGGAATAGGGCGGTATACAAATTAAATAAAATGAAAATAAAATGAAATAAATAAATAAATAAATCCCTGTGACAAGCATTTTTGTCGCTCCCTGCTTTGCAGAGTAAAAAAAAAAAAGCGAAGCGGCTTAATTGGAGAAAGGCCGAGGAACTCCCACCCCCCCCTCCAAAGAAAATCTCCACTGTGACCCCCATCTAGGGGCAGTGGGGGGGAGGAGGGCAGGGGAAGGGCATCGTTTTGTGCATTGTTTGAGGCAATGGTGGCTGGGTTGTGTGCAGATCTTATGTTCTTCTCCCTCTCCAAACAAGATGCTCTCCGGTGCTGCTGCGCTTATTGGCACAATCTGTTTTGCTAGCTGTGGGAATAGAACAGCTCTTGGGCATCGCCTCGTCCTTCAGCTGCAGCCAGGGAGCATGCTCAGTAGAGGCTGGGATGGTGGTGGTGGGTGGGTGGGGGGGTGAGCTGTGCTTCGCAGAGAGAGCCCAGGCAGCTGCCCCTCCCAGCCGCTGTCCTCAGATGCCCTCTGATGCGCTTCCATCTGTTCTCGGCTTTTCCCATGAATGAGTGCGCCAAAAAGATAAAGATTAATGGACGCAATCGATGCATGGGGGAGAGGGATGGGGGGGGGGGTCCTGAATGCTGGCTCACCACATCGTTCGAGAGACACCTGCAGGCAGCCAGGAATTGTGGCCAGGCAGCAAATAAGAGCCTCACATCGACAAAAGGAGCCCTGTTACGTGCCTCCCATCGAAGGCGACATCGTCTTCTTTTGGAATTTTGGAACCTTTTCCTTCCAGAATCCATTAATCCTCGACTTAACAGCCGTTCATCAAGTTTGAAGTTGCAGTGGCACTGGGGGACAAAAAAATGCGACTTACAAATGGTCCTCGCGTTTGCAAGCGGTGCAGCATCCTCGCGGTACCCGTCGGTGCTATGGCCGCCCCCCCCCCCCCCCAAGGATGTTCTTTCAAGGGCAGCTGAGAAAGTCAAGATAAATTATCTCCCTCTCACGATTTTTGCAGGCAAATATTGTTTGTGCATATCTAAAGAAACGCACCTCCTGCCCGGCTCCCTTTCGATGCTTTGCTCGCCCGCACACATCTCCACATGCGTAGAAGCTTCTACACTCGTGCAGATCGTCAATTATGGCCAGGGGGGCTTTTTATCAGGTTCGCCTGATACGCCAGTTGCGCCCCTTTCTGAATCGGGACTCCCTATGCACGGTCACTCAAGGACTCGTCACTTCCCGCCTGGACTACTGCAATGCTCTCTACATGGGGCTCCCCTTGGGGTGCACCCGGAGGCTGCAGTTAGTCCAGGATGCGGCCGCATGGGGGGATTATGGGAGCAACGGGGCGCTCACATATGACACCTCTCCTGCGCGAGCTGCACTGGCTTCCTGTGGTCTTCCGGGTGCGCTTCAAGGTGTTGGTGACCACCTTTAAAGCGCTCCATGGGCTGCTGGAGGTTCGCAGGGGTTCGGGAGAACCTCTTGCTCAGATTCTGTGCAGTTTGGAGAACCCCCAAATCCCACTCCTGCCCACCTTGCCTCTCCCAGGAGGCCTGTTTTGGATACAGGTAAGTGCAGGGTACACATAGAGGCTCGGGGAAGGCGAAAAATGAGCCTACTGGAAGTTTGGGAAGGCTGGAAACGGCCCCGTTTCTGGCCTCCAGAGGGCCTTTGGAGCCTGGGGAGGCCGTTTTCGCCCTCTGGAGGCTCAAGAAAAGCCTCTGGAGCACGGGGAGGGCAAATATGCCCCCCGCGCTGTGGTACAGAAGGCTGGTTAGGCCACACTCACCATGGCCACACCCACCCAGCAACCGGGCAGAGAACCCCTTGCTAAAATTTTTGAAGACAACCCTTTGATCAGGAGGATATCAGGTCTCCTGCCTTGAGCTGAAGGTTGGACTAGAAGACCTTTGAGGTTCCTTCTCGCCCTGATTCTATGTTCTGTCTAAACAGATGCAATCGCGTTGAAGCAACCAGACTGCACTCAATCTCTTGTTTCTTCCCTCTAGATCAGGGATGTCAAACTCGAGGCCCGTGGGTGAATCCGGCCCGTGGGGGTGCTTCGATCTGGCCCGTGGGGCGCCGCCCCGGAAACAGCAAAGGACCGGGGCCTCCGCCAGCGAAAACAGAGCGCGGGAGGGCTGCTTGCGTTTTCGCTGGCAGAGGGTTGCAGGAGGCCATCGCAGCCGAAAATGGAGCTCAGGAGCCCGTTTTCGCTGGCAGAGCGCTGGGACCGCCACAAGCGCCCCCGACATGAGTGACGTTGAGCTGCCACGCCCATCCTGGCCACACACGGTCAAACACAACCCTGATGCAATGAAATCGAGTTTGACACCCTTGCTCTAGATTCTTCGTCCAGGGCAGTGTTCAGCTCAGTGGCTACAGCATATCCTCCTTAATTTACTTGCTTCGTCTCTCTCTTTCTCTTCTGCAGAGGACCTTGGCCCATCTTTTATTACATTTGATTAATTTGTTGATAGCAGTAAACGCTCCTCCTTTTGCTAGAAGAGGCCTCCAAGCTACTTGGCGCACGGCACGCTAAAGTGCAATCAAATCCAATAATTATAATACAAGATAGCAAATATATATATATATCAGAGAACACAGCACTGGCAGAAAAACACGAACCCAAGTAGAGAGGCGGAAAACAAGCACTTAGAAAGTTGCTCGGTGGAGCAAACCTTCAGAACCACAAAGTACACGGCAATGAGACGTGCAAGGAATCTCTTGTGGACACCCGAGGAAGAAGCTGAACATTGTCTCCCGTGGCATTGATGCTGTCTGGCTCAGAAATGGATAGCGACCGACCATGGGTGCCTCTGCAGATCCGGCAAGCGACTTCATTTGCTGGGAACGCGAGGCAGAAATGGCGTCATTTGTGTCGTTTGCACTGATGTTGCGTCTGAGAGATGAGGGTGGCTTGCCCTGGAACCTTTTAAGAGCGCTCGTGAGACTTTGCAGAAGAGTATTGTAAATGTTCATTAGATTTAGATTGGGCGTGTTCATCGTTGGCAATTTACGACTTGTGGACTTCAACTCCCAGAATTCCCCAGCCAGCATTTTAAGACTTGTGGAGCATTTAAGACAGCGAACATTTTAAGACTTGTGGACTTCAACTCCCAAAATTCCCCAGCTGGCTGAACTCCACAAGTCTTAAAATGGCCAAGGTTGAACAAGGTTCTCCGAACTACTCAAAATTTCCGCTACCGGTTCTCCAGAACTTGTCAGAACCTGCTGGATTCCACCCCTGCTTCAATCCCATCTCCCACCCACCCGCTCGCCCACCGACCCAGCCCGTGGGGGAGAACTACAGTGCTGATCCAGCCCTTAAAGAAATCGGGGGGGTTTACACCCCTGACTTCGACTTAGAATAAACTTTAGTGTCACTTGGAATGTACACTAATCGGCCTGCAGTAAAATTAAATTTTGTTGCATACAGCTCTCAAAGGGTTGCCACCTCCAATATACACTACATAAATGTGATAAAATAATGAACAAACAAATAAATAACCACATGGCATATCCAGCTATCATTCCTCCATTTTACCTTCACAAGAACAACCGGTAAACTTGACATTTTCTAAAGTTGGTTGGCCAAAAGACAGCAATAGCCCCAAAGCCCTTCAGAGTGCATGGCGGATGAATCAGGGGTGGGTTCTACTCAGTGGTGGGTTGCCCCCGGTTCGCACCGGTTCTATAGAACCGGTAATAAAACTGGCGGGAGGCTCCATCCACCGACCCCGATGTCATCAAAATGCTTCTGCGCAAGCGCGGCCCCGTTGCGAACCGGTAGTAAAGGTAAGTAGAACCCACCCCTGGTTCTACTTAACTTTACTACCGGTTTGCAATGGGACCGCGCACGCTTCTGCACATGCGCAGAAACTTCCCGATGACGTCCAGGTTGGTGGGTGGAGCTCCCGCCGGTTTTACTACCGGTTCCTACGAACCGGTCTGAACCGGGGGCAACCCACCACTGGGCCGAATGTTAAAAATGAGTGTATTAGCCTTAAAACTAATCAAACAGGTTTGTGTTGGCTCGACAAGGGAAGCCATCAAAACGGCTGTCCTTGTGCAACTCCATAGAGGTTGGGTCGCCGTAATTAAGAGCTGGAGAGGGTGTGTGCAGAGGCCACGAGTGTCACACCTTCTAGCTCAAAAAACTAGCAAAACAGGAAAAAGAGGTCTCCTTTTTTTTCCACCTTCAAGGAGCTTTTTCCGGCCTCTACCTCAGTTGCAACTTGAAAGGGTAAAGTCCTAGGAGAAATGTTATGGATAAATTCTTAGGTCTGTAGTAAGTGGCTTTTCACCCTCCTGTCCCATTTATGAATTCTGGTGTGCGTATTTTTATTTATGGGGCCATGTATTAAAAATGCTACTGTTTTTCAGCATAAAAAGATAAAGGTAAAGGTTCCCCGCGCACATATGTGCTAGTCGTTCCCGACTCTAGGGGGCGGTACTCATCTCCGTTTCAAAGCCGAAGAGCCAGCGCTGTCCGAAGACGTCTCCGGGGTCACGTGGCCGGCATGACTCAATGCCAAAGGCGCACAGAACGCTGTTACCTTCCCACTAAAGGTGGTCCCTGTTTTTCTACTTGCATTTTTTACGTGCTATTGTGCTATTGACAGCACCTAGTTTTACGTGCTATTGACAGCACACCTAGTTCCCTTAAGCATTCATTGTGTGGTTTAGCTTCCAGATGTTTTATCATCTTTGTTCCTCTGTACTCTTTCTAAACCTGGTCTTGTCAATTCACCCCTACGAAATCTCTGGTACCTCGGAAGCAGATTCTTCCATCTTCTACCTACTCTGGGCTCTGAGTTAGGCTCGTATCCAGGAGAATTTCTGCCCGTTTGGTTTGAAATAGTTCCTGGGAACTTATTCAGCTGGCTTCTCCAGAGCGCTGGTCCTCGTTTGTTTGTGGACGAAGGCTGCCATCTGGTGCCGAATCCAAAAGGGTTGTTGCGAATGTGTTTTAAGCATTGGGTTTCACGTACCTTGATTTGGGAATAGGTAGATTTTGAATACAATTTGGAGTGGGGAGAATAGTGATTGATGGGTGTTGTCCAGAGAAGGGCTTAGAACAGGGATGTCCAACCCTGGCAAATTTAAGACTTGTGGACTTCAATTCCTAGTATTCTCCAGCCAGCATTCCCACAAATCAACATTTGGGATTTCATGGCCATCCTGGTTATTCTGGATGGAATAAGCAACTGTACATCTATTCATGCTTGCCTTTCCAAATTATTATTTTTAAAAAAAAAACCAACATTTTTAAAGTTGTAAAGCTGCCGTGGACATTTACGTATCAGAGGAAGTAGTTAAGGATTATGAGCATTGTCCAATTGGCACAGACCTTCCCCTGTGGGTTTTTCCCTCCCTGTTTCAAAGGACGGAACCAGCCCTTATCCCAAAGTTCCTTAAGTGGAATAAAAAAAAGCATTTATACTTAACATGACTTGCTTTGAAATAGATGTCTGTCGTCGCTCTAATCATCCAATAGCAAAGGGTATATCTTGGCTGCTTGAAAGCTACAGGCTTAACCAGGTTAGCTGAAGAGCGACTGAGCAGATTTGCATGGCATACTCATCTTAGAGTTCAGCCTCCCTGGTATCTCTCTGTGTGTGAGAGAGAGAGAGTGAGTGAGTGAGAGAGAATTTAACATGTGTGAACAAGTCCTTTAAAATGAATTCATTCATTAAGAAAGTCTGTTGCGCAAACATAACCACTATATTTCCACTTTAAGCCAATAAAGATTATCAGTAAAGAGGAAAGCTGACCAAAAGTGGTGGGTTGAACATTATCCCCAGAGGTCTTTTAATTATTATTTCTGATTCTTAATCATAATCCATCTCATTTTCTGCTCCTTGGAATCCAGGCACATCCATGGGATGGGGCACGTGTCTCCGAAGTCAAAATGGAAACGCATTTTGTAATTTGTGTCCATGGAGACTAAGCTAAATGGCATAATTCATGTTATTTGTGCTGGTGAGGGATAGGATGCTACTGTATATCTTTTTGTACTGTAGACGTAATGATGGAATTTGTTTTTTTTCAGCTTCTTCCTATATGCAAAGGATTCTTTGTAAACAGCACCCTGGAGCAAATGAGTGAGGAGGAGACCCAAACTCATCGGTAACCTCACATTACAATGAACAAGGACACACTTCCTTCTTGGACTTTGCCCCAAGTTTCCCCATTATGTTAGATTAGAACAAAATCTTCTCAGTAACCCACAGATGATCCGATGCATGCCAGCTGCACCAATGGCACTTGGGAGGGAATGGAAGAGATCAAGGGGATCAAAATATCTCCCCTACCAGGCAAGTAGCAAATCAGTTTTAATATTTGATGGTTGCATTCTTGCACCTCAAGCCAGTCCCTTTTTCTCTGTCCAATTTGAGAACAGAAGATCGACTTCCAGAGCCTCTTTCAAAGGAGGAAAAACACTGCACTTTTCTAATAGGTGGAAATCGTCTTGTTTTTTAATCACAAGACGATTGAGAAATGTATGTGAATGTTCTTTCTTTCGTTTTATCAGCATCTTTGGGGCTTCTCACACTTCCTTCAAACTGCAGGGAAAGACAACTCTTGGGATGGGGGAGAGAAAATGTTCTAAATTGGTAGCGCTGCTGCTGTCATTCCCAGCCAATATCAGAGATTTTCCTCGTTCCTTGCAAATCAGGGGTGAAAGGGGCTTCTTCTTTTTTTAATGTTGACAAAGTCACATTTCAAAATGCTATTTGTATCCACTTCCGGGACTTGATTGAGACCCACAGCAGGAATTAAATTCTGAGCAATTGTGCAGAGATTTTGGATCTTGGACAAAAAGAAGCTGACTCGGCCATCTCACCAGCAAAGGGCAGCTGTCTTCCCACTTGCCTTCTCCACAATGTAGGGTGACTCCCCCCCTCCGTGCTTTTAATATACCTTTACTCCACCCCCGCCCTTTATAGCCTTCAGATGCCAAAGCAGAGAATAATGTGCAACAGGTGCCAGGATGCCTGTTGAGTAACGGGTGCTACTCCTGCCAGGGCTGAGCCCATCCTGGCCGTGACCTCTGATGGTGGGGTGGGGTGGTCACAGATGCTGGCTCTTCTCCCAGAAGGGCAGGTGCGCGATGATCCACCAAACACAGCCTATTGTGCGAGTCTCTGGTATGAGGACTAGAGGGGTTGCACATGGAACAAGTACCAGCTTATGTAGGCGGGTTTCACCCAATGGGCCCATGCCAGCTGCAAGGAAATAGTTTTGGGACGGACTGGAGTAGACTGGGAGGGGTCAGCTTGACCCATACATTCCCTGCCTTATACTAAGTCAGCTTTTGTGGCACTGAATCAATATATGCAATCAAGCTAATGATACTGTGATCTTTGGAGCATTGTGGTGATATTTTGTTTTATTTTATACAAACTCAGGCCTGAGGTTCCTAGAAGAGGAATTTCAGGCAAGGCAAATCAGTTTGCATTTGCGCTATAAAACGGTTCAGGCTTGGATTACCCGCATGGGCTGCAGATATTTGGGTAACCACTAGATGGCAGTAAAAGTGCAATCATTACCCATGTCATATATGGTAAACCATGTTTTAACCATGGCATGTTAGACATGTCATAATGGCTGTACTCATATAGACTGCTACACCAAAATACATTTAATTGCAAATATCCCAGTCCTCCATCCATACATATCCAGAGAGAGCCCGCAAAATACAGGTAGCCAACTTACATGTTCGTTTAGTGACCATTCAGTTACAATGGCACTGAAAACATGACTTATGATCATTTTTCACACTTATATCTTTTCAGATGGTATCTATTTCATTCATTCATTCATTCACTCACACATTTTGCTTTAATGAACATCTAAGTGGTTTACAAGCCTGTTTAAAGTAACTAATATAATATTATGGCAGCCACATTAAACATTTGCAGTGGTCTGGTGTGCCCTCTCATGGCCAGTGAATTTTACTGCATCTGATGGAAATTATGGAACAAATCTGTAGATGATGCAGGGAATAAAATTCACAATCACCATGACAGAATACGCTAGATGGCGTTATGAAAACTGAATTCAGCCAAGAAAAATATAAAGTTTTACATTTAGACTCATTGAATAAACTTACAGAAGACTGTTTAGGATGAAGGACTCCTGGGCCTGTCAAAGATACAAAAGGCAACAAAATTGTGATTGACTACAAACTGACCACAAGAATTCAGTGTAAGGTAGTTTCAAAAAAATATAAATATGGCTGTATTACCAAAACTATGGTTATACAATCATATTCTTATACAATCAAAATAAGAAGTAATCATTTTACTTAAGTACTATCTGTTTTGGAGTGCTGCACTTGTAGATATAAGCAAATTGGAAATAATTTAAAAGTTAGCACCAATATATTTGGGATATTTATTTTTGTACACTTTTTTCTTTGTTGTTAGTGTTGGATGTTTTTAGTCTATTTTCTTTCTTTGTTTTGTATTTTATTGTTGGTGATAAAAGAATAACTGTTTAAAAAAGTCAGCACCAAAAGAACAGAATACAAAGGACTTTATATACCAACAAGATGCAAAATTTTATTTTTCTCTGCAACAAGGACTAAATCTACAGTAAAGGACTTATGACATTAGTGACACCTTTTTTAACCTCACAATTAATTTTAAATATGGTTTGATTATATATATAACTTCTTATACAATCAAAATAACCTTTCTTCCCCAAGATTTTTTTGCGTGTGGTCTGATGGCTTTAAATGGCTTAAATTGACTATCTTGATTGCTTAAGGTTCACATATCACACTAAGTTGTGGTTAAATGAAACCAGGCTTTGATGAACATACTGCATTGACTGAGTTCTAAGCCAAAACATGTGGCTTTGCATTGTGAATCCAATGTTTTGGTTTATTCAATAAATCATAGTTAACAAAGCAATGGCTTAGTGTAGTTGAGTCATAACATTGTAACTTCCAGATATGTGGGTGTTTCTTTAAAATAGGCATATAAAATTAGACACATAGGATTCACACACTGATGCAAATTTTTGCATGCTTAATTTAAGTAGGAAGACCAAAATGGCTGGGTTCCGATCACATAGTAACCTAAGAACATAGTTTAAGAACATTTAATTCAACCCATATGCCAAATTAAATAAAATGCATGCGTATGGGAAGTCAGATTTTTAAATTTTTAATGACTGTATAGTTTAAAAACAATAAATTACTCCTCCTCCCCTAAATAGGCTAAAATATGTGGGATTTTGACACTTTCTGCAGCAAATCTTTGGTACTTTGGAGCAAGCATTAAAATAGTGCTTGATCAGTAACTCCGCCATACTTTATAGCCCAATGCATAAGACTTTTTCTATCCAAAGCCCTATTTGACTCCAGTCATTCAAAGCTGACTTCTTCCAGGACTGAAACCTCTCATTTCATTGATGAAATAAAACTAATATACTCAACATTTAAACTATTTTCCACATCCGCCCCATGAACTAAGGAGGCTGTGATTTTAGGCCTTCCTTAGATGACTTGGGGCCAAACCCTCTTGCTCATCCAAACCACCTCACAGGATTGCCTGGGATAAAAGAGGATCAGTTAACCAAATACAGGTTGTCCTTGACTTACAACAGTTAGTGAACATTCGAAGGTGTAACGGCGCTCAAAAAAAATGACTTATGATTGTTTTTCACATGAAAATTGCAGCAGTTGAGAGCTGTGTGCAATGAAATTTCATTTTAATATATGTCAATTAGTGTACATTCAAAGTGACAATAAAGTTATTATTCTATTCTTCATTCCATTATTCTATTCTATTCTATTTCTATTTCTATTTCTATTCTAATTCTAATTCTATTCTATTCTAATTCTATTCTACCCTACCCTAACCTATCCCCATGGTCACATAATCGAAATTCAGACGCTTGCCAACCGACTCATATATATGACAGTTGCAGCATCCCGGAGGGGTGGAGGGGTGGTCATAACCCGGGGATCCCCTTTTGCAACCTTCTGACTAGCAGAAGCCAGATTCACTTAACAACCCTGTTACTAAATGAACACATGA